>JARFXV010001235.1:600000-1092500 GCA_031761425.1 Cosmopolites sordidus | reverse complement strand
GATGTACGATTACATGGATACTGACATGCATCTCAATAATTAAGTAGGCAACTTTGTACGCAAATATAATTATCTAGTAACCAACAATAACAAGACAGAAACAGATGTTGAAAATGACCTACATTTATCTCAATGCAGCCTCTAATTATTTTCTTCATAGAAGATCACAAGCAGTAAATACACGTTGCTGCAATTCCTTTACAGTGGCAATGGGGATAGCATAGACCAATGCCTTCAAGCATCCCCACAGAAAGTAATTGAGAGGATTTAAATCTGGGGAACATGGTGGCCAATGCACTAGTCCAACACATCTATATCGTCCTGGATATAACTGATCTAAATGAACTCTTACATTTACAGGAAAATTAGGCGGAGCCCCATCATGCATTAAAAAACATACCATATCTGAACTGATATAGTACATCTTCCAAAAAATGGTTTTCCACAATGTGCAAATACTTTTGTCCATTTAAACGGTTGGGAAGCACAGACGGTCCAATCAAATAATTCCCTGGTATGCCTGTCCAGATATTAATAGAAAACTTGTCCTGATGGCCCGATTCGAAAAATTCATGTGGATTTTCTTTGCGTGTGAACATAGCTTCGACTGTAAATAAAGAGAATATTCTATACATTTTCATTTAAACGCAATTGCTTCCTAAACCATTGGCTAAACTGGATACTTTGTGGCATGTTTTCAGGATTTAAGGCTTGAACTTTCTGCAAATGATATGGATAGAGCGCTTGCTCTCTAACAATGTCTGCATTCTTGAACAGCAATTCGACTGTCGAGATGAAATAAGAGGACCTTTTTTAGCTAAAAATTATTGCGATTCAATAATTTGATTTAAAAAAATAAACATTACGAACAAAAAAGTTATGGCAGCATTTATCAAGGAGACGCTCCTGACTAAAATATTCAATTATTAACACAAAAAATATTTCCATTCCAACTTATTGAAGAATACCGAATTTCACGACTTTAACATAAACCGTTTCGGAAATAGTGCGAAAAAAACCATCATCAGAGCCCCCCTTTAAGAAGCAATTTTTGGGGTGTTTATAGGAACTTTTCTTTTGTTTTAATCCCTAGGTAGTGTCACAGGCTCTTTGTTAAGTGACGCCTTACATTTGAGAAGATATTTTCTTCATTTCTAATAACATTGGCCGCTTGTTGAATTTTTTCTATCTATAAAAAATTGTGTTGGATTTAAAATTAGACTAATATGTTAAAATTATTATACTTTTGATTTAAAGTATTAAATACAAATCTGCAAAATCTTATATGTGGTCATACGACACCAAAATAAGAGCACGTCCATTCTTTCAGACTGGTATAATTGGCACAATTGAAATGACTTATATGATGGCAAGGACCACAAATACTGAAGAACAAAAAAAATGCAACACTGAAAAATTTAAATTTATTGTATTCATTTTGTAATTTTTGCGAACACCATGACGAAATTATATAGTGATAAAAATATCAAGAAATTACACATACATTTGATACAAAAATTTAATAATGAGCCTGTCCACCACCATTATCGTAACACTCTGAAACACTGTAAGGCATGCATCGAATTATATAATGTCTTTTTACACATGATTCAGCGTTGTTTAAAGTTGCTGACGGCCAGGACAACGCTCAATAGTTTGTCGTCTAGTGTTCTTCTTTATCGGTCATAAATCTGGAAATGTTTCTGTCGAGTTTCGCTATCGCGGAGTTTAAAAATTTCACCCTTTGACAGTCTGCAATATTTTGGTTACGTAATTGACTACATTTAATCTTCCTCTAATGATTATTTAGCTTGACTTTTTTCCCCAAACATACAACCTTCAATACCCACTCTATACCGTTCTAATGCAAAAGTGAATTTCCCCTTTAGCCAAATTAGATTTGGTCGCTACTTGTCTTGATTCTTAGAAAGAACACACACGCTCCCTTAAGTTTACGTCCGAAACTCAGACATTCTTAAATGGCTACCATATAATAATAATAATAACCCATATCATATTTCCAAGCTAGGCTAGGTTGTGGCTGTTTTTGTAGGCCTCTCTCGAAGCTATTCATAACACTGTCCTTAAAATAGCGCTGAGTGCTAAGTTCCGTCTACAGTGCATACATTTCTCTTCCCTCTCACCCTCCTGTATTTGACTCTACAGATCTCTTGCCCTTCTGCTAATCCTTCTTATTTGTTATCTACTGTTTCATTTAATTTTTGTAAACTGAGGATGATTAAGGCATTTTCTTGAAGGAAATTCATACTAAATTGTATAACTTTGCTTTATTTATACAATTTAATTATTCTATTCTCAATTTTGAGAACTTATCCCCGATATCCCTTTCAGTCATTGTTCATCAATTTCCAGTTTGAATATCACTTCTATTGTTCACTGTTTAAGGATGAATCATCAATTGAATCAAAACCAAATTATCAGTGATGGTCGAATCAGCATTTTATTCCGGTGATATGTTTCTTGGTTCCAGGCAGTGAGGCTACTGATTATCTGACCGGGGGGCACCACTTGATGCTTTTATAATTTTTCTTTCTCCATGTTTAAAGCTAAAATTCCTGACTAAAATAAACTATAGCTAATTAAAAAAAGTATTCTTAATATCAGCTAAATTAAAAGCGAATGGCACAGAACAGCTCGAGAGATCGGAGGAATTATTGTTCTAGCGTGAATTATAAATATAAATACTGTGTTTAATTCAAAATAAAAAGAAGCAAACCCCCCATCCATTGCACAACTGACAGGTGTGGAAGTTAATGATTTTTAATTTTTTAAGAGTTGGCACTGGAAACAAGGGTCGGTTCACAGTTTAATATCTTATGTCATTTTGTTGCTATGACAGATTTCAAGTTAGCATCATATGTTTTTCGTGTGGTAAACATGTCGAGTTTCAAGCCAAATAAAGAGTATTTACAACATGTACTGCTTTTCTTGTCCAACAAAAGAAAAACGCGAGTCAAAGCCATCGTATACTTGTGAAAACTTACGGTGACAATGCCCCGATGCAAGAAGCTTGTAGGCGTTGGTTTAGACGATTCAAAAGTGGTGATTTCGACATGAAAGATAAAGAACGCCCAGGTCAACCCAGAAAAAAATTGAAGATGTCAAATTGCAAATATTGTTGGGAGAAGACGAAATGCAAACTCAACAACAAATTGTAGAGAGGTTAAATGTTGGTCGCCGAACCATTTGTGATCATTTGCATGCCATGGGAAAGATACAGGTGGTAGGAAAATAGGTACCACATCAGCTGAACGACAGGCAGATGAAAAAGCGAAAAATGGTGGTGTGCGAAGTTTTGCTTTCTCGGCGCGAAAGAAAGACTTTTTTCCATCGGATCGCGACCGGAAACGAAAAATGGATATATTTCTGAAACCCGAAACGCAGAAAATCATGGGTTGGCGCAGGTGAAACATCAACATCACCCGCAAGACCGAATCGCTTTAGAATTAAAACAATGCTATGCATTTGGTAGGATCAGAAGATTGTCGTGTACCATGAGCTGCTGAAACCAGGTGAAAGAGTTAATACCGTTCGTTACCGTCGACAAATGATCAATTTTAACCATGCATTGATCGAAGAGAGAGCAAGGCACGGAAAAGTGATTTTACAGCACGATAACTATGAAAGCGGTCAGAGACACGATTTCCTCACTTGACTGGGGACTGTTTCCCCATCCGCCGTACTCACCAGACTTGGTCCCTTCCGACTACCACTTGTTTTCACCGATATTTCACGAACTTTCCATAAAACTGGAAAAATTGGAAAAGGACTTAATGATCGGACCACTTCAAAAGATGTACGGTTTTTCTGGAACGGCAAAGTGCCAGAGACATGGGAAAATGTGCAGCTAGTAATGGTGCGTACTTTGAATAAACCATGTTTTAGCTTTCTCAAAAAGTAATCGTGTTTTTTTTTTATATATAAAAAGAATTATTAAACCCACACCTGGTAATTCACTGAAAACGAAACTTTCTTCCATCAACTCACCCAACGATAAATATCTATGAATCCTTGATATTATTTCGATTGCAACTGAGGGTAATTACCCTTAATCAGTTATACTCATTTTTTTTAGGTCTAGTTGTCAAATGCATTGAAGTGCTTGATTGATATTATAATTATATAGAATTCGAACATTAATAAATGAACAAAGTTTATGAGTGCTTACTTCGAAAAACTTTTTATCGTTTTTAGTTATCTTTTTAGTTTGGTGAATTGTTTCAGTATTGTCGTGTTTAAATCGGTGCAGTATATCGGACGGTTCACGTTAAAAGACCATCAGGATCTTCGCACGAGCAACAATAATTCGAAAACTTTTAAAACAATCAAAAACACGGATAAAATCGTGGAAACCTTAAGGGAGGACAGTGGTGGTGGTGATGGTTCGTCTACAACCATCAAGCGGCCGGAGAGTTTGAGTTTTACGTCAAGGACGGTGAAGGATTTCAAAAGCAAAGTGAAAAAACGGACAGGTGTTAAATCATCCGCGAAACTGAAACTGTTATCCCCATCTTGCTCCGACTACCTCGCAAACGGAAACTCTCCCATTTCTTCCCCTACCATAAATGTGCCTGATAATAACACCCAACTTGACGAAACGTTAAACGTGAGACGTAAGCTATCTCCGAAAGAAGTTTTTTCTCCGACTTTTAACTTCCTTCCTAATAAAATGATGAAGAAACACTTCCTGGGGCGGAGGAACAGCAAGAGGTTCGTTATAGGTGACGGTGAAGACGAATTGCCGTCACCTACACCCCCTGATGTCACCATCACCGAAAGTCCATCGGTTGAGAGTCGTCCTGAATGGGTCACCAATCAGGAGAATGGGGCGAGATTGGGAGTACCGAGGAAGGGACTCACGTAAGTTTTTTTTTGGTTTTTGAAGTGAATTTCGAAATGTTTGAAGGTGATATATATCTCTCCGAAAATAGAAGGACATTTGGAACGTTTGAAATTATTAAATTCAATATATTAATGATGATGAACGACTTTACGATACGTTTGTAAAAAATCATATTATCCATTCGTCATCAGAACAGAGAGTTCTCCGTTAACGTTTCTTCATGCTAAGGATTAAAAAATAGTGTATGAGGTCCAGATCTGGAAAATAAATAATAATTTTTTGATGTTCTCTTTACATATTCTTTTTGAGGTACTACAGCCCACCAGGGAGCCTTGATCTTCCTCAACCTATGCCTCCATCCGGATCGCGCTCCAGCAGCCCCTTGCCAATTTTTGATGTGCAGTAATTATTTTGTCCTGTCTGCGAGTCTTTACTCCCCCTCTCTTTCTCTTACCCCCTATTCGTCCCTCCAAGAATATTTTTGGTATTCTTACCATATGTTCCGATCCCTCCAAGTCGTTGCATCTTTACATATTCTACCATATCCAGCTCTTTGTCTCGGAGTTCGAAGTTGTACCTGATCCTCAAGTTTCCATTATCACTCACAGCACGAAAAATCCTTTCGAGTACTCTTGTTTCAAATATAGCAAGCATCCCTTCTTTTTTCTTTCTGAGGCTCCACCCACCGCCTGGCCGAATAAGTGTTTTAAAGATCTTAACTTTCGTCTTTATTTATATAAGTTTAGATCTTAAGACAGGCTGTAGGAGAGTAAATAGTTTTGTTAACCTTCATAATACGGTTTCTGATATCTCCTGCGGTTTTGTTTTTGTCTAATTTGCTTCCCAGATAAGGAAACATTACAAATATTACTATTGCAAAATAAAGTTCGGTAAAAATATGAATCATTTCATTAATAAAAAGTATTATTTAAAATGTTAGAAAAATACTAATGTCACAAAGTGATGAATGTCACAAAGTGATGAGGTAATAATGTTTAAATATAATTTGGTGTGCCTGATAAAATCTGCGGTATGAAAAACGAGCAACCGCAAAATGTCGTGTTTCTTGTTCCTTAATTCTATAGCATTGATTATATTATGTGCTTCTTTAAAACCAATGCGTAAACTACCAACAATCCGAATTACATAATTCCTGTTACACTTCCGAACTTATGAAGAAGAAAGCGAATACTAGAGGTAACATTAACATGAACTATTGTGTTCTCCCCAAATTCGTACGGATTTTTTTAAAAGAAAGAGAATTTTTATTAATTACAACTTTTTGCCAAAGTAACGGTAGATCCTTAATGTCTTTCTGCCAAGAATTTGCTTATTTATTGCCAAAAAATGGCGATAGATTGTTCACCTCTTCTTTTTTAAAAGGATTCCCATTTCAACAATTGTGGATAGAGCGAAATAGATGGTACTTCGAGAGTGCGATATCCGGTGAGTAAGGTGGGTATGGTAAAACGTCCCAATTGAAGCCCAACAATTTTTGCCGGGTTTGATTGAGACGACTAATTCTGGCCAGTTTTCTGTAAATTACAGTCTTCAGCCGATCTAATTGTGAGCGGTAGACGTCGGTGATGATGGTTTAGTTGCGTGAAAGAAGGTCAACGTGTATTAGTCCTCTCCAATCCCCCCAAATGCAAAGAATAATTTTCTTCGGACGAAGACCGTTAACCCTGGCAACCCCCATGATTTTTTCGTTGCATAATGTACACAATCCACTTTTCATCACCAGCCACCATCCGCTTCAGAGATGGAGCCCCAGATTATTTTTCCAAGCAAGAGATCGTACGATAAGAGTCAATCCAGCAGATTGCGCTTACTGACATCGTAAGGAACACCTTTTCGACGAACGTGTCCACTTTTTTCAGAGCGTCAAAAATTGTCGATCTGTCAATATTTAACTATCTGCTATCTCGAGGACCGTTATGCATGAATCTTCAGCTATTAAAGATTTTATTTGCTTGATATCAGTTCTTGAAAGTCTCCCAGGTCAAAATACCGCCCCTAATCAGATCAGACCACTTTTGCACCGTGGTCTCCCCAACAGAACCTTCTCCGTTAACAGCACAAATCTTATTTCCTGTTTGGAAAGCGTTCTCGCTCTTTTTTCACAATGACACATTAATTTTCTCGTTCATCACTTTAATCTTAGACTCTTATACTCAGTCTTTATTTTTCCAGAACTACGTTCCTTTTCTATTATTTTTAATATCCTATATAATATTTTCCTTGTTCTTCCTTAATCTTTCCTGTTTTTCATCGAACTTGTCCTTATCTCAGCCTTCCATAACATAAATACCAAGTAGTCAGTTTAATTAAAAATTTTCCCAAAAAAGTACTTTTTAAAAGACCATGTATTTAATTGGGTGAAACTATTATAATAACCGAAAAACTGGATAAAAAAAGCAGTAAACACCACACGAAGATTCCAGATGTGGCAGTTAATAGTTCTTCATTTTTTAAGATATGGCACTTGAAACGGATCGGTTCACAGTCTGATCTCTTATGTCATTTTGTTGCTACGACAGTATCTTTCAAAACGTCATTGATCTTTAAACGATTTCGAGTTAGCGTCATATTTTTTCCTGTGGTAAACATGTCGAGTTTCGAGCTAAATAAAGAGCATTTAACGTACTGCTTTTCTTGTTTAACCAAAAGAAAAACGGGATTGAAAGCCATCGTATACTTGTGGAAACTTACGATGGCAATGTCCCAATGCAGGACGCTTGTGGGGGTTGGTTTAGACCATTCAAAAGTGATGATTTCGACTTTGAAAAACAAAGAACGTGCAGGTCAACCGCAAAAAATGGTCAATTGCAATTATTGTTGGAAGAAGACGATATGCAAACTCAACAACAAATGGCAGATAGGTTAAATGTTGGTCGCTGAACCATTTGTGATCGACTGCATGCCATGGGAAAGCTCAAGAAGGCAGAAAAATAGGTACCACATCAGCTAAACGACCGACAGAAGGATTTTTTTATCTGCATGAAAGAATAATTTTTGCATCAGATCGCTACTGAAAAGGAAAAATGGATAGAGTTCGAGAACCCAAAACGGAGAAAATCATGACTTGACCCAGGACGACCATCAACATCGACCGCAAGACCGAATGAATCACTTTGGCAAAAAGACAGTGCTGTGCATTTGGTTTGATCAGAAGAGTGTCGTTTACCATGAGCTACCATAAAACAAGATGAAACAAGTTAATACTATTCACTACCGTCAACAAATGATAAGTTTGAACCATGTATTGATTGAAAAGCGACCAGAATGGGCTACTCGACACGGAAAATTGATATTACAGCATAACAACGCCCCATCACACAGCGAAAGCGGTCAGACACTATTTTTGCACTTAATTGGGAACACTTGCCCCACCCGCCGTACTCACCAGAATTGGCCCCTTCCGACTACCACTTACTTTCATCAATGTCTCACGCACTTTCATTGAAATATTTCTACAATTACAGAGATGTCGAAAATGGCTTGATAACTGGGAGGGCATCCACAAATTGCCAGGGAGATGGGGAAAATGTGCAGCTAAGCGATGGCGCATACAATGAATAAACCATTTTTTACTGTGTTCCCAAATTAAACGTGTTTCTTTTAAGAAAAAATAAGTATTATTAACCCCCACACCAGGTAAACATCAACCGAATATATCACCTATTCTCTAATGTTCCATATCCATCCCCAAAACTTCTTCAAAATCAATTAAAAAATCATAAGAAAACCGATATTTGTGACGTTTGGGATTTTTTTCAAGAGAAATCCCGTTTCAAATTTAAACAATTAAATATAGAATTTTGTTTTTGTGTCAGTGTTTTGTCAGCTGAGAATCTGACCACATTTTGAATGAATTCGATATCATCGAGCTTAGTAGTTTTTAGTGTGATGGTTTGTTATCTAATAGCAGCGAAATTTTGGGTGTTATGAGAATTTTGTTAGTATTATCACGTCCGATCCTAGCTGATTGGTAGTAGGTTGTTCTTGAAGCGACATGAAACAAATGTGCCAAAAAATTTACGATAGAAGGTTAGTTTTTATTGTGTCTATGTCAGATATATTGGTATATTTACTACATATGTTTAGTTAAAGATTTTAATGTATGTATAACTACACAGAAACAATGAATTAACTGTTTAAATTGTTGTTGTTTAGGCCTTCTATGTCCCAAGGAACTGTTATGCTACACAGCAACAGACACCAGGAAAAAGATTTTACCATTGCCACTCCTGCGGAATTTGTGAAAAAATTCGACGGTACCAAAGTTATCAACAAGGTAAGCTTTACTTAAGCACCTTCATAAAATATACGGAGAGATCTTTTAAGTCATATTTGACAGAGATTACATTTTCATTATTTTAATATAAAACTGTTCATATAGCTTTAGTCGTTGCGCCCAAAAATTCGAATAGAAAAGAAGAACATCGTTAAGATAACCAAATTTACTTTATTTTGGTTTTGATGTTTAGGCGTGTACAGATTTACCAGTGCTATGTGAAGTTCTTACACTCTCAGCCTTATTGTTGTCCGATACAAAACTGCATAATCCTACACTCATCTTAATTTACACGTGTAATTTGGCTTTGCATCTTAATACACCTATAATCATAAAAAACGAACGTCTTGAATTTGCCACTACCAATGCCGCCAAAACCAAAGGTCTTCTTTTACATGCCTTGGTTTTTGTTATGTTCGTGAAACGGTAGCTAACATCAATATACAGTATGTCGAAAAATAACGAAACTTTTTAAATTAAAAAAAAAAAGATATTTTACCAATTTTTTTTTATTTATAACTAGTAGGCCCGGCAGACGTCGTTCTAGCCTTACCGGTAGGTGGTGCGATGAAAAAAAAAACTTTAAACCCTGTTAAAACCCTTGTATAAGAAAGTTTGGTCAAAAGAGGATAAATATAGAATGTGTTCATTCATAACTTGGCTACAGAGCCACCTATCGGATCCTAGTATAGCTATGAATCATCGTTACGTATATCGTGAAACAAATATATTGTGCGAAGATGACCTCAATCCGGTCAAGTTCTTCAGAAGTTACACGATCACTAACACACACACACACACACACACACATATATATATATATATATATATATATATATATATATATATATATATATATATATATATATATATATATATATATATATATATATATGTGTGTGTGTGTGTGACTGTGACAGTCCACCTTGACGATCTTGAGGTTGGAATAAATGTAGAACGGGGCGTACGGCAGGGTGACGCAATATCGCCTCTTCTTTTCTCAGCCTTCCTGGAAGAAGTGTTCCGTAATCTGGATTGGGAACAGGATGGAATAAGGATTAATGGTGCATACTTAAATCATCTTAGATTCGCAGATGATATTGTTCTTCTCTCACAAGACCCAGAGGAGCTACAAAGACACGTACAAGAGCTGCAAAGGGCTGGGGAACCATTTGGCTTAAAGATAAACCAGAAGAAGAGTAAGGTCATGTTCAATAAATTTGCTGAGGACAAAAGGATTTCTCTTTTAGGAACGGATTTGGAAGTTGTGTATATATATATATATATATATATATATATATATATATATATATATATATATATATATATATATATATATATATATATATATATATATATATGTATATATATATATATGTCCACAAGGTAGCTTAACGGAACCGTGGAGGGAAATATCATCATCATCATCATCATCAGCCCGCATCGATCCACTACAGGATGAAGGCCTCTTCAGCATGCTTCCAACCTTCACGGTCCTGGGCTTTCCTCTGCCACTCGGGTCCAATATACTTAACGATATCATCAATCCATCGTGCTTTCGGTCTTCTTCGCGGACGTTTGCGATCAAGCGGTATCCACTCCAGGATTGCCTTGGTCCATCTGTCGTCCCATCGCCTCGCTATATGGCCTGCCCATCTCCATTTCAACTGTTTTACTCTTCCAATGATGTCACAGACTTTTGTTTGTTCCCTGATCCATGCGCAGGACTTTCTGTCTCGTCTTGTAATGCCAAGCATACATCTTCCATTCTCCTCTGTGCCACCCGAAGTTTTTGTATTGATTGCGATATGAGTGTCCAGGTTTCACTTCCGTATGTCATAACGGGTAGAACGCACTGATCGAATACTTTTCTTTTCAGGCAAAGTGGGAGTCTGCTCTTAAACACTATGTTGAGCCTACCAAATGCCTGCCAGCCACATTTAACACGCCGTTCCACCTCCCGGGCGGTATTCCCCTCCATGGAAATCCTCTGCCCAAGATATACAAAGCTGTCCACAATCTCTAAATCCCTTCCTAAAACTGAAATTCTTCTGTCCTGAGCGAAGTTATTGAACATAACCTGACTCTTTTTCAGGTTTATTTTCAAGCCAAATGGTTCGCCAGCCCTTTGCAGTTCTTGTATGCGTCTTTGCAGCTCCTCTGGGTCTTGTGAAATGAGAATAATATCATCTGCAAATCTAAGATGGTTTAAGTTTGCACCATTGATCTTTACCCCATCCTGTTCCCAATCCAGTTTACGGAATACTTCTTCAAGGCCAGCAGAGAAAAGAATAGGCGATATTGCGTCACCCTGCCGTACACCTCGTTCTATATTAATTCCCACTTCAAGATCATCAAGGTGAATTGTGGCTGTAGCTCCATCATATATCGATTCTAATAGGTTTACATAGGCTCTCTCTACACCTTGGCTAAGCAGTGCATCCATTATCGCATGCTTTGAGATGGAATCAAATGCTTTTTCGTAGTCGATAAAAGCCAAGCACAGTGGCATGGTGTATTCGTTGTGCCTTTCTATGACCTGCTGTACAACCTGGATGTGATCCATTGTACTGAATCCACTTCTGAATCCTGCTTGTTCTCTTGGTTGTGCGTCATTCAGTTTTTTTAATATTCTTTTAGAAATTATCTTAGTGAAAACTTTGTACATCACTGATAGGAGGCTTATTGGACGGTAGTTCTTTAAATCTTCCTGTGCTCCTTTTTTATGTAAAAGGATCACTTCTGCATAAAACACTGGCAAAATTATACTCAAAATGCCTCAAAGAACAAAAAGTACCTGACTTATGGAAATATATATATATATATATCTTGGGCAGAGGATTTCAATGGAAGGGGATACGGTCCGGGAGGTGGAGCGACGCGTTAAATGTGGCCCAACGTAGTGTTTAAGAGCGAACTACCACTTTGCCTGAAAAGAAAAGTCTTTGATCAGTGTGTCCTGCCCGCTATGTCATACGGAAGTGAGACCTGGAGACTTACATCACAATCAGTTCAAAAACTTCGAGTAGCACAGAGGGGAATGGAAAGATGTATGCTTGGTATTACTAGACGGGATAGGAAGACCTGCATATGGATCAGAGAACAAACGAAAGTTTGTGACATCGTTGGAAGAATAAAGCAATTGAAATGGAAGTGGGCAGGCCAGGTAGCGAGACGATGGGACGAAAGATGGACCAGGGCGGTCCTGGACTGGATACCGCTTAATCGCAAACATCCACGGAGAAGACCGAAAACGCGATGGACTGATGACATTATTAAGTATATTGGACCCGAATGGCAGAGGAGAGCTCAGGACCGCGAGAGTTGAAAGCATGCTGAAGAGGCCTTCATCCTGCAGTGGATTGATACGGGTTGATGATGATATATATATATATATATATATATATATATATATATATATATATATATATATATATATATATATATATATATATATATATATATATATATACATTATATATATATATATATATATATATATATATATATATATATATATATATATATATATATATATATATATATATACACATATATATATATACATATATATATATATATATATATATATATACACATATATATATACACACATATATATATATATATATATATATATATATATATATATATATATATATATATATTAGTTTTACTCATCATATTATTAATTAAAAAAAAATTCTGTATATATTCAAAATAAGCTTCCTCGTTTACAACGTTTAAAAGTGGCGCTAGTGGTACCAATTATATGGCAAGAGTTTGGTTTCTTTTTAAATTTATTTGTTTATGAGATCCACAATATCATCGGTTTAACCCGATGATAACCGCTTCCTTTCTCTTAAGAAAGTTGAAAAAACCATTGAATTTCAATGCCACCAACTGAAACACATATATTTCTAGGTTCTCATAGCAAACAACGGTATTGCCGCGGTAAAATGCATGCGCTCTGTCAGAAGATGGTCGTACGAAATGTTCAAGAACGAAAGAGCAGTACGTTTCGTGGTAATGGTCACTCCGGAAGATCTAAAAGCGAACGCCGAATACATCAAAATGGCTGATCAGTACGTCCCAGTTCCTGGAGGCACCAACAACAACAATTACGCCAACGTGGAGCTGATAGTTGATATCGCCATCAGATATCAAGTACAAGTAAGTCTTATCCAACTAGTTAAAAAGTTAGATGACAAAAATTAAAATTTGTTTTTCTATATCATTTTATCTATTTCAGGCAGTATGGGCTGGTTGGGGTCATGCATCAGAAAACCCCAAACTTCCAGAGCTCCTTCACAAAAACGCCATAACCTTCATCGGGCCTTCCGAAAAGGCCATGTGGGCTCTGGGAGACAAAATTGCTTCATCCATTGTTGCTCAAACGGCTGAGGTTCCTACATTACCTTGGTCCGGTGCAGGTAAAACCCCAAGCCCCTTAAACATAACATTTTGCATCATTTAAACCGAACCATGGGTTTGTTTAGGTCTCAAAGCACAATATAGCGGTAAGAAAATTAAAATATCATCGGAACTGTTCGCAAGAGGGTGCGTAACAACAGCGGAGGAAGGTCTAGCGGCTGCTCAGAAGATCGGTTACCCCGTCATGATCAAGGCATCAGAGGGAGGCGGTGGAAAGGGAATCAGAAAAGTCGAGAACCCCGACGAATTCAATGCTGCTTTCAGACAAGTAACATCAACAAGTGCAACCCATAAAAAACCCACTTACGTTAGATTTCCGTAGGTGCAAACTGAAATCCCCGGATCGCCCATATTTGTGATGAAGTTAGCTAGAGGGGCGCGTCACTTGGAAGTGCAACTTTTAGCTGACAACTACGGAAACGCCATCTCGTTGTTTGGAAGAGACTGTTCGATTCAGAGAAGGCACCAAAAGATCATTGAGGAAGCTCCTGCTTCTATTGCCAGTCCTGATGTGTTCGAGGAAATGGAAAAGGTACTGACAAGCTTAAAGTGAAAGTCAGAGACAACTAAATAATGTGTATTGTGATTAAAAACTTTTAGAATATCGTCACATCAATTATTTAAGTGTTATAATAAATAAAAAAAAAATTCCAGGCGGCTGTACGATTAGCAAAAATGGTAGGGTACGTTTCCGCGGGCACGGTAGAATATTTATATGAAACAAGCGGTGATTACTACTTCTTGGAGTTGAATCCTCGTCTTCAAGTGGAGCACCCGTGTACTGAAATGGTTTCTGATGTGAATTTACCTGCAGCTCAACTTCAAATTGCGATGGGATTACCACTGCATTACATTAAAGACATTAGGTAATGTATCCTGCATATAAACAGTGTGTAAGGGAAACAAACCTTGCCAACGATCCTCTTCATTTTGAATAAAAAGTTTCCTAAAAACAACAAAAAACGGAACTTTTTGGTTTTTTTTAACAATTGGCAACGTGTCATCGTCGTGTTTATTTCGACCGAACGGAATTACGTTTTTTGTTTCGTTGACCTCTTAAGGCCAAAGGTTGAAGAATTGGTTAAATTTACAAAAGTACTTTCCCTTACAGCCCTTATAATAGTCCATTATATTTAAATCTTTGGTGAGGCAAAAAGATTTTTTTAAACAGGGTGTTTGGTGCATAATTGCCAAATTAAAATGACCAATAGGAAGGCTATCTCCTCAGCTTCCATAAAGCATTATCGGGCCCACAGGTTTTTTTGTGTTAATTCTTTTTTATTTAATTCTTTATTTGAAAAATTCCAAAAGTCAGCATTTAAACTTGAATTTAAAAAAAAAGTTATTGGTATAGCCTCCAAATTATTTTTTTGTTTTAATATACAATGTTGTAGAGTTCTATGAAAAAGAAAATTAGGTGCTAGCGACATCTACTTTTTTTTATAGATTCGCAAAGTTTTTGGAAGAAGTAAAAATAAATTTAAAGCTCAATTTTGAATTGCATATTAAAAAAAACTAAAAGTGATCATGTTCTTTGAATTCTTCTTCTTTCTGGCGATTAACATTCATGCCATAAAAACGTTTTACTAAGTTCACTAGTTTGCTGTTTGTTGTTGTTTGTGTATTTGGACGCATTAGACTGATATTCGATATTACTTATTTGCATAAATACTTGCCCAGTGAAGTCTGGCTGCTATCTCTTTCTTACATACGGTACTAACCTTCCTTGGACTTAGTAAAAATAAAATCTTAATTATCAGTGTTTTAATTAATCACAAATTTTGCTGAATTGCTGACCTCCGTTACGTATCTTCGCCTCATTTTTACCGTACCGTACAATTTTATCCTGCATATCGAATATCAGCCTAATGCGTGAAAAATAGCGTAGTAAAGCGTTTTTATGGCATCAACGCATATCGTTAGAAAGACGATAAACCAGAGATTTGTTTAAAGGATTCGAAGAACACGATACCCTTTAGTTTTTTTATATGCAATTTAAAGTTGCATATAAAAAGTTGAGAGATATTTTGTTCCAAAAACTTTGTGTGTCCATAAAAACAAACTAAAAGTCGCTTGCATGTAATTTTGATTTTCATAGAACCCTACAACATTACACAGTAAAATAAAAAATTAATTTGGAGGATATGCCAATAACTATTTTTTTAAATTCAAGTTTCAATGCAGACTTTTGGAATTTTTCAAAAAAAAAATTAAAAATTAACATAAAAAACCCTGTAGGCCCAATAATGTTTTATGGAGGCTGAGGAGATAGCAAAAGACCCCTCCCATCGGGCATTTTAATTAGGCAAACGATGCCCCAAACACCCTGTATAACACACAGTTTCATTTAATTTCGTAACAAGATAATTTCGTACTTGTTAAAGAATTAAAAGTTACCGTCCCTTTATCTTTTTATTTTTTATAAAAAATCCTCGTCCTTACATTTATATTTCAGGTTACTATACGGAGAATCACCCTGGGGCAAAACGGAAATTGATTTTGATCAACCCAGACACAAACCCCAACCATGGGGTCACGTGATAGCAGCCAGAATAACATCTGAAAACCCTGACGAAGGTAACACCTTTGCTTTTCACTTACAAATTACCTCACCCAACAAACTTTCTCATTTTAGGATTTAAACCAAGTTCTGGAACGGTGCAAGAGTTAAATTTCCGCTCGTCTAAGAACGTGTGGGGTTATTTCTCCGTGGCGGCATCTGGTGGTCTCCACGAGTTCGCCGACTCGCAATTCGGTCACTGTTTTTCGTGGGGTGAGAACAGAGAACAGGCCAGGGAGAATTTGGTTATTGCATTAAAAGAACTGAGCATTAGGGGGGACTTTAGGTAAAGGAAACTTCTTATTGATCTGGATGTCCATTCGGAGATGATTTTGTTTTTAGGACAACAGTAGAGTACCTCATTACGCTTCTTGAAACAGCCGACTTCCAGGAAAATACAATCGACACTGCTTGGTTGGATATTTTGATTTCCGAAAAAGTTCAAGCAGAAAAACCCGATGTAATGCTTGCAGGTAAAAATATTGGCTTCATTCATGAAGAGATGAGATGTGTAGGCTTGTAGATCATTATAGAGGTGTGAGATGATTCACTCTTGTGAAGAACTGAATCCTCTCCTAATGATGCGAAACGTGCATCAAGAAGTTTAAAAAAGTAATTTGGTATTCAGTGAATTTGAATAAAATTGTACGTACCAAAGAAAGATTTACTGCTGCCATATGTGGTTGAGACTGAAAACTTTTCAAATAACCATCGTACTGTTAACGTTGACTTCAAGCTAACCCTTTGACGTTTTTTCAGTTGTTTGTGGTGCCCTACACATAGCTGACAAAACCATCGAGTCGGCCTTCCAAGACTTCATCAGTTCGTTGGAGAAAGGTCAGGTTCAAGCTTCTAACACTCTGACCAATGTGGTCGATGTGGAATTGATCAACAACGGGAATAAATACAAAGTGCAGGCAACCAAGAGCGGACCAAATACGTATTTCTTGCAGATGAATGGCAGCTTCAAGGAAATTGAAGTTCACAGGCTGAGTGATGGTGGTATATTACTTTCAATTGATGGTTCATCTTTTACCACTTACATGAAGGAAGAAATAGACAGGTAAGATATGAGTAATATAATAATTATGATTTGTGTAGCGTTAGATTGTTCCATAACCTTCGTGAGTTACAGAACAGCTCACAATAGTACCGACATTCCTAAATTTTATGTATTAAAATCTTAATCATCTACCTTATACACCCGATTTATCTCCTTGTGACTATTTTCTGTTACCTAAACTGCATCAAAAAAACTCTTAAAAACTCTTAAAAAAACTCATTAAAAGATTTAGTTAAAAAAAACTATGAATATCAAATTTGAATTACTAAATATATAATGTTTGTGTAGATATCGCATTGTAATTGGAAACCAAACGTGCGTATTCGAAAAAGAAAACGATCCAACCATTCTCAGATCACCTTCAGCCGGTAAACTTATCGGTTTCTTGGTTGAAGATGGCGGACATGTGATAAAAGTAATTTTATTTGCCAACACAGTATATCCAGATATTAACTTTTTAATTCATAGGGACAAACTTACGCTGAAATAGAGGTGATGAAGATGGTGATGACACTGACTGCAACTGAAGCTGGTGTCATCACATATGTTAAAAGACCTGGAGCTGTGCTAGATGCAGGATCTGTCCTGGCTAACTTGGAATTGGATGATCCCAGTCTTGTTACAAAAGCTGTTCTGTATAAAGGTAGCAGTATTGGTCCGACAAAATATACGCCTTTTTTTAACATTGTAATTTCCAGGTCCTTTTCCTGAAATGGATACATCGAGCTCGGGCATTCCAGAGAAATTAAATCACATCCATACCAGTTACAAGGCGATGCTTGAAAATACTCTGGCTGGTTATTGCTTGCCAGACCCATACAACGTGCCCAGACTCAGAGAGGTAATTTTCTGTTTATTTTTGTAATATTTTCTGTTCATTTTTGTAATGTTTTTATGTTTTGACTTTAGGTTATAGAAAAATTCATGTCGTCACTTCGAGATCCCAGTCTACCACTCCTGGAACTGCAAGAAGTAATGGCTTCCATATCAGGCCGTATTCCGATAGCTGTGGAAAAGAAGATCAGAAGACTTATGACTCTTTACGAGAGGAATATAACATCCGTCTTGGCTCAGTTTCCTAGTCAACAAATAGCCGGCGTGATTGATACTCACGCGGCGTTGTTTAACAAGAGGGCGGAAAGAGATGGCTTCTTTTTGGCCACGGAAGGCATCGTTCAACTAGTACAGAGGTATGTTGATAACTTAATTAATATTATGTGGTCTGAAGATATCATTGTTGCTAAGACTGGTATTCGATTAATTTTAGATTATCCAATCAGAGCTAACCGTAGTCGCTTTCATCTTTTATATGTCCAGGAATTTTTTCTAAAAAAAATTGATTCCTCCATGTCTGCTTTTTCGATAGTAAATAATCAGATGCAGCTGAATTATTCCTACCTTCCAACTACTTCTTAGTCTTCCTATTTTTTTCCGTTCCTTATTTATTTCTATTAATATAGTTAATTAATTTCTAAAATTCCCTCTAACCATGTAAAAATTCTATCAGTTGATTTCAGCGCCCAACTAGGAAAAGAAAGAAAGTACAGAGAAGCAGTCGGCAGTTTTTCGGCTGATAAATGGACTAACCATAATGGTAGAAGATTGATTGAACTATTTTCGCAGTTTAATCTAAAAATAATGGCAACCCATTTTAAGAAGAAAATAACAAAACAAAATACCTGGAGGTGCCCAAACACGTATATGGATGAATTTCAAATTGACCATGTTGCCATTTCTTACCCCAATTATAAAGAGATATTGAATTTGGTGGGATGAAGTTTGCGAGCAAGCAGTATTAAGGTGAAGTAAAGCATTCAAAGATTGGAACAGTCAAAAAACAGCAATAAACTTTAACATCTTTTTGGAAGTAAGAAAAGAAACATTGAAGCTAATTAGACAAACTAAAAGAAAATATGAAAACAACTTAGTGAAATAGAAAAACATTTTCAGAAAAATAACACCCAACATTTTTACAAAACATTTAAAACTAAATTAACAGGCCATCAACCTCAAAGTATTTGCCTCCAAAAGGAAAACGGACAATTAGCTCTAAATAACCAAGTCAATTACAAAGAACTTGCGAAATGTTTTGAACAACTACTAAACTGTCCTGAGCCCATAAACAGATTACCAACACTAAACCCTAAACAAACAAACCCAGATTCATTACCACTAAATGAAGATGAAATAATTAGACAAATCAAGCGACTTAAAAATAACAAAGCTTCTGGTGAAGATGGAGTCACTGCTGAACTTTTGAAATCCACTGGTCCAGATACAATCAAGGAAATAACCAAAATTCTACAAGAAGTTTGGCGAACCGAACGGATTCCGGAAGATTGGAAAGGTGCTGTAACCCATCCACCACATATAGGAGATAGAACAGATATAAACACTATGTACAATACTATAAACACTATATACAATACTACACAAAGGAGATAGAACAGATATAAACAACTACAGAGGGATCTCTTCTCCCAGTTTGTTACAAGATTCTATCTCAATGTCTACTAGACAGAGCACAGGGACAGTTAGAGCCTTTCAAAATTAAAACTGGAGTGAGAGAAGGATATGGACTCTCGCCACTCTTATTTAACTGTGTTCTAGAAAGTAATACAGCAGTGGCATGAAAAAAATCGGCCCTGAATATTGACCAGCCCATTAAATTGGGGAAAATCAACATCAAAATAGATTGTCTGGCGTTTGCTGATGATTTAGCAATTTTGGCTTAAGATAATATTAACGGCACAAAAACAGATTGGAATCATAAATGAAATAGCAGAAAAGGTAGGACTCCAAATTTCCTTTGAAAAGACACAATACAGGTGCAACAGACTAAGAACACCATTTCTAAAAGCAAAATATGGTAACATCAGGCGAGTCTCTAAATTCAAATATTTGTGTAAAATAATCATGGAAAACGGGTTGGAGAAAGGGGCCAAGGGTAGATGTCAAAAAATGGAAACTGCATTGAGACTTACACAAAATATTTACAACAAAAAATGCATATCTGAAAACTCAAAACTGAGACATTATAACACAGTTATTAAACCAGAATGTCTATGTGGGGCAGAAACGCTGATTTTGAATAGAAAGAGAGACATCGAGGAGATTGAAAAGAAGGAAAGAAATATCATAAGAAAAATCTTAGGCCCCAAACAAATAAATAGCACAACATATCGACTTCGAGAAAACCAAGAAATCAAACAATACGCAGATATACATAACGATATGAGAAAAAGAAGACTTAAGTTTTACGGAGACATAAAACGGATGAATTTGAGTAGGCTACCTCTTCTTAGTCTTACTATTTTTTCCCGTTCCTTCTTATTTCTTCCTATTAATATCCATCTTTTCGTCTTGAGTATTCTTTCATTTGTCATCTGGAGGTAATTTCTGCCTTATTTGCGCAATATATTCCTCTTCTTCGTGTGGTGCTACAACACATCAGTGAGCCTTGACCTCCATCAACCTTCGCTTTCGTCCTGATCGATCTCCAGCAGCCCCTTATCAGTTTTTGAATGCAGTAGTTCTTTTGTCCTGCTACTGCCTTTGGCCTTCTGGCATTCCTGACACCTCTCCCACCAATTTGAGTGTCAGAACTTTCACTATCTGCAATTTTATAATTATTACATGTTTCAAATGTTCAATAACATTCATTCTAACAAAAAGGTATTTATTTTTGTAGCATTCACATAAAATATCCAAAGTTGGATTATCTCATTAAATATTTTATATTCTGTTTTATGTTCTGCTTTTTAGGTATAGAAATGGAATCAGAGGTAGAATGAAGGCAGCAGTCCAGGACCTTCTGAAACAATACTACGATGTCGAAAGTCAATTCCAACAAGGATCATACGACAAATGTGTTTCCCTTTTAAGAGACAAGAATAAGGATGACATGAAAATTGTCTCCGCAACAATATTTTCACATTCCCAAGTAAGCCATCTGTTTCTCTAACACATCAGGTTATTATATCATTACTTATTCCAGGTAGCTAAAAAAAATCTTCTAATTACAATGTTGATAGACCATCTGTGGTCCAATGAACCGGGCCTAACGGATGAACTGGTACCAGTATTGACAGAATTAACTTCTCTAAATAAAAGTGAACATTCCAGAGTAGCTTTAAGGTAAAATTTTGCCATTTCCTTATCCAAGTTTTAAAATGATGTTTCCTTTCATATAGAGCTCGACAGGTTCTCATTGCCGCTCACCAACCAGCGTACGAGTTGCGTCACAACCAAATGGAAAGCATCTTTCTATCAGCAGTGGACATGTACGGGCATGAGTTCCATCCTGAGAATCTGCAAAAGCTTATTGTGTCTGAAACGTCAATTTATGATATTCTGCATGACTTTTTTTACCACACGAACAGAACTGTATCCAGTGCAGCTTTGGAGGTTAGTATGATACACTAGATATATAGAAACTACGTGGCAACCAACTTCATATATTAACGATAGCAATGTCTTTTGATAGCACCAGGTCAGATTGGTTTGGTGGATAGAACAATACTTCCCAGTAAAGATCAATGATTTTACTAGATAGGATAGTGTACAGTTTTTAATGTGCAGTAGTTCTTCAACCCTCACATAGTTTACAATATCCAGATATCCTTCTACAATTGCTTGAGTTCGGTGTTATATCCTGATCCTCCGATTTCTATTGTCATTCACAACTTCAAAAATTCCTCAGAGTACTCTGCTTTCAAATACTGCAACCATTTTTCTTCTGTTTTGTTTATAAGGGTCCACATCTCGCAGCCCCATAGGTGACTATTGGGCGGATGAGGGTTTTTTGAATTTTTACTACTGCCTTAGATTTAAGCATAGGCATCCGAGATAGTCTAATTAGCTTAGTCGGCATCCCCATTTCCTCCATACCTTCAGATACTGCTCAAGTTCTTCAATTTTTTTCTAAACATTATTTGTTTATTTTTTATAGGTGTACGTAAGACGCGCTTACACAAGTTACGAAATAGCAACACTCCAACATCTTGAACTCAGTGGTGAAATCCCAGTTGTACATTTTCAGTTTGTGTTACCATCAAGCCATCCTAGCAGACTGGTAAAAATCAATAACATAACAGAGAAAATTGAAATAGGTATAAACAAAACCAAATATAATATAACTTAAATAATTATCATACAAATAATGTTAGATGGAAGATTAGTTGATGCTCCCACGATCATCGATACATTCCATAGGACCGGCTGCATGGCAGCCTTCGAGAATTTCCCACAGTTTGATCAATATTCTGACGAAATTCTGGATTTAATAGAAGACTTTGCAAATCCAGCCACCATCAGTACCAGAGACTTGAATGCTGTGGAATCTGGTAAAAAAATCACCATTACCTTCGTCATCTTATCTTAATCTTAAGGTCGTTGATGTTTACAGGTTCAGAATCCAGAAAAAATTCTACATCTATAAACGTCAGTCTGTCTTTGGATGCTCCAAGATTACCACAACTTGATGAAAATGTTATTCTGGAACCTGCGCATATTTTGCACGTTGGAATTAAAGATGATGGTAAGTATTGATATCTTCATTATGCACAACACTGAACAAGTTAGTAATCTTTCTAAACTGCAAAGTTTTAAATATCACAATGTCTCCCATGGAAATTCTACTTCTTCAGCCCATCTTCTAGCCCATAAGTAAGCCTTTACCTCCAACCGGATGGATCTTCAGCGGTCCCTTTCCAGTGTTTGATGTGCAGTAGTTCTTTCGTCCTGCCACCATATCTTTGGTCTACATTTCTTTTTGTTACCCCTATTCATCCATCTATATATCTCCGTATCATTCAGCTAACTGGCATTCTCACCAAGTGTCCCGCCCATCTGAGTCGATGAACCCTCAAATATTCTACAGTATCCAGATCTTTGCATAAATCTTGACTTGGAAGTTATACTTGATTCTCCAATTTCTATTATCATTCACAGTACCAAAAATTCTTCTGAATACTCTATTGGCCAAATAACTGTTTTATAGATCTTAACTTTGGTGTTCCTTTGTATAAATTTAGATCTTAGATCTTTAGGTTCATTGAAATTCAGCTAATTAAAAAATATATTATTGCAGGCGACAAGGATGATGGAACAATGGGCAAAATGTTCACCAGCTTCTGTAAAAAACACAAGGATGAGCTTCTCACCAGAGGTATAAGAAGAATAACCTTCAGTCCTCTCAAACATAAGCAATTCCCCAAATTCTTCACTTACAGGTAGATAATAATAATAAGCTAGTAATAACGCTGATCGTTGTTTATAAACAATTACTTTTAGAGCTCGAGATGGTTTTATTGAAGATAAGATCTATCGACATCTGGAACCAGCTGCTGCGTTCCAGCTAGAGCTGACCAGAATGAGAGCATACAACTTGGAAGCTCTACCGACATCAAATCAAAAAATGCATTTATACCTAGGTAAATATTTTTTTTACGTTTCGTCACTGTCAAGTTTTCACCTATTGTGGTTAATGGAAAGACATGGAAAAATAATAAATATATTTTTTATAGGTAAAGCCAAAGTACCTCCAGGCAAAGAGGTTACAGACTATCGTTTCTTCATCAGAAGCATCATAAGACATTCCGATCTGATCACAAAAGAAGCCTCCTTTGAGTACCTACAAAATGAAGGAGAGAGAGTCCTTCTGGAAGCCATGGACGAATTGGAAGTGGCCTTCTCGCACCCTCAGTCAAAACGCACCGACTGCAATCACATATTCCTGAATTTTATACCCACCGTCATTATGGATCCCGCGAAAATAGAAGAAGCTGTTACCAACACCGTGTTGAGATACGGGCCCAGGTTATGGAAGCTAAGAGTCCTTCAAGCTGAAATAAAAGTTTTGATCAGGTGAGCTATATAAATAGCTCTTAATCTTTTTAATCATGATTGCACTGATCAGCAACTTTCTAATAACGGTTATTCAGCGCCATAGTGTAGCTATATATTGTTTCGTAAACAGATCGGCGCCCAATGCTCCAACAACACCAATTCGTCTATGTCTAGCAAACGACAGCGGATATTATCTAGATATAAACATGTACACTGAAGTAGTCGATTCAGAATCTGGAGAAATAAGATTCCAGGCGTACGGAAAGAAACAAGGTCCTATGCATGGATTACCTATTTCTACACCATATCTAGCCAAAGATTATCTTCAACAGAAGAGGTTAGTATGTCCCATCTAATTTTCTGGCACAGTATAAGCTTTTAACTGGGTTATTTCATACAGATTCCAAGCACAAAGCAATGGAACTACTTATGTATATGATTATCCAGAAATGTTCCGCCAAATGGTGGATCTCCACTGGAAACAGTACAGCCAACAAGTTTCTGAAACGGTGGAAATTCCAGACAAACTCATGGATTTTGTTGAGTTGGTTCTTGATATTGAGACTGAAAGCCGACTGGTTGAACAGAAAAGAGTAGCAGGTAAAAATTGTTTATATGAATTTGGAAGCTTGAAACTTATTCTTGAGATGGTACTACATAATTGTAAGAATTGCAGTAAAATTTCCAGCAGAAAAAAGTACTTTTCAGTAAACAGTGCTGTAAAAACCTACTTATTCTTCAGATTTGGCTGCTAGTGATTTTTTTTGGGAAACTGTTTTTTCGGACATCCATGTCCGTAAATTGTACTAACCTTGATTTTTTTTTCCTTCTACGTTCCCTTCTTCTTATTCTTCTTTACAGAACAGTCGTGACCTATAGAAACTCATTCCATTTGCGTACTTTGCAGACTACTTCTCACCATCGTTCTCTAGTTCTAGCTTCCTTGGTTTTATGTTAGAGCGATGTGCCAATTAGGTCTTTAATTTGGTATGTCCATCTTTTTGGAGTACCACCTGCACCAGTAATACTAGTAATATTTCCAGGTTATTACCATCACTGCGTTCAGTGTGACCGATGAATTTTAGTATTCGTTCGTTAATAATTTGGGATGGCCTTATGGATTCATTAATTTCTTCAAAAACGGTAGCATTTGTTCATCTGGTAGTCCACAGAATTCGAGGGACCCGTTCCCAGCACCAAATTTCAAAAGAATCAATGCATTTGAGGTCTTGTTTTTTAATGGCCCATGTTGCAGCAGGATATAGCAATAATAATGGAAAAGCTAAGGTTTTTTACTATCTGTTTCTTTGTATTCTGTGTTATATTCCTATCTCTCCAAATCCTCTGCAAATTTCGCATCCTCTGATCCCATCAGTGTTAACGCAACAAGATAGACGAATTGGCTCACTACTTTAAATTGTCATATTTGAGTGATGTTAGGCATATTGTCTTGAAGTCCTTCCGTGTGTTAGGAACAATAATTTTAAGAAACAATCAACATAAATCTGAAATCTTTAGAAACTACCAAGTTAATAAACTATTGTTTTAAATAATTCCAGGGGAAAACAATGTGGGAATGGTTGCTTGGAGGTTAACCTTGTTCACACCAGAATACCCAGATGGGCGAGATATTATCGTAATTACTAACGATATCACGTACAAGATTGGTTCATTTGGTCCAAGAGAAGATAAAGTATGAATTAAAAAGAGAGCTATATGAAATATAACCAATGTTTTTGGTTTCCTTTAGGTTTATGGCCTGGCATCTGAATTGGCTAGAAAACTCAAAATCCCTCGGATATATATTTCAGTTAATTCAGGAGCTAGAATAGGACTTGCTGAAGAAGTGAAGAGCTTGTACAAAATCGCATGGGTAGATGACATTGATCAAGAGAAAGGGTTCAAATATCTGTATTTGACGCCAGAAGACTACGCCAAGATTAGTCCCTTCAATTCTGTAAGTATCCAAAATCATGTTTAATATTTTTCCTTTTCATAAAACGCCAAATCATTTGAATATACAGGTTGTATAAAAAACGATTTTTTGCATCAGAAAGATCAAACTGCAACAATAGTTTTATAAATAAGTTTTCTTATTTGAAATAAGCTTCTCCTTCAAAAATAATCTCCATCCATCAATCTCCTGCCTCCATTTGCATAGATCTTTAATAATCCCTTGCTAATTTTTGATGTACAGTAGTTCTTCCGCACCTCTTCTTAAATTGTCGCCATCATGCCTTTGGTCTACCGCTCTTTCTGTAACCCTCTATTTGTCCCTCCATGATTCTCATTAGTATTCGGCTTTATGGCAGTGTCGCCACGTATCCAGCTCTTTGTGTAATTGTTTCAGTTCGAAGTTATACCTGATATTCCAAGTTCCTTATAACTCACCACACCAACAATTTTTCTCAGTAAACGCTTCTTTCAAATACTACAAGCATCTCTTCTGTTTTCTCCTCTCCACTGACTACTGGTCAAATTAATGTTTTATATATCTTAACTTTCGTGTTCCTTTGGATAAGTTTGGATCTTAGGACAGACTTCAGGGAGTAAGTGATTTTGTTACCCTTCAGAATATGATTTCTGATAATTCGGATAAGTAAATCCCTTCACAGCTTCAGTTCTATCATCGCCGGTAAAATAAACGTTTTTTTTTTTAAGGTGAGGGCTGAACTAATTGATGACGAGGGCGAATCTCGCTACAAAATTACTGATATTATCGGTAAAGAAGATGGATTGGGTGTAGAGAATTTGAAATATGCTGGTATGATCGCAGGTAAGCAACTTAGATTTGGGAATCAGGAAAAAATACAGGAATAATGCTTTATTCTAGGTGAGACTTCGGCTGCTTATGATGAAATTGTCACCATCTCCATGGTTAGTTGTAGAGCAATTGGTATTGGGTCGTATCTAGTCAGATTAGGGCAAAGGTTAATCCAAGTAGAAAATTCATATATAGTATTGACAGGGTAGGTAGTACATAAGCAGGTTGTTTAAAAAGAAACTGGATTTTAGGTCTAGGAGGTGAAGATGCAAAAATGTCGATGTCGTATTGCAACGCTTTCCTTTTATTGATACTTTTGGTTTTAAGAATAGCATGAAGATGCGCGAACCCTAATGTGGCAAATGTGGGGGGTGGTCGAGCATTACAGTATTTTTTTCTTGATCAAGATTCATTTTCTAAAGTAGAAATTCAGTTTCTTTTAACACCTGATGCGTTAACACGAAACAGATGTGTTTTTAATGGGTTTTTGATAATTACAGTTATAGTGCCTTAAACAAACTACTAGGTAGAGAAGTATATGCCTCAAATAATCAATTGGGAGGTATTCAAATCATGTACAACAATGGAATCTCGCACAAAACCGAACAATCCGACTTAGGTACTCCATACAGTTCTCAAATATGAAAATGTTTCGCACTGACACACTTTTATTGCAGACGGAATTTATACCATTTTGAAATGGCTCTCTTATGTTCCTAAGGACAAAATGTCACCAGTTCCTATAATTAAAACTGCCGATCCCATCAACAGGGATATTGATTATGTACCAACGAAAGCGCCATATGATCCTAGGTAAGAGTGAGTTTTATTTGTTGTACCGTAATTCTGTTATTTTGGGTTCTTTAAAATGATTCATAAATTAAAGCGGTAACACATAAATCAAGAAAGTTTTCAAAATAAAACCTTTCATTTGTAAACAACGCAGCATCTAACATTAATAATAGGTGTTTCAGTTAATAATGTCGTTTTTTTCGCAGAATTTGAGCCTTTATTTCCATCACAAAATAAATTACTGTAATTATAATAATGTATTGGCCATCGTTAGCTATTACTTTTTCCCATCTTTCTGTCAAAGAATGCGTTCCGCGCCAGAAGAACTTTTGGTTTTCTGAGACCTGTTGTCGGCATCGATCGCCAATAATCATTTCACCAGGTTTCAGCAGTTCATAATACACATCTCTTGCTTGCAAACCTGCATCTAAAAACTTTTTTGATTGTCTTGGACGCTCCTTGTCTTTTATATCAAAATCACCACTTTTAAGGCGTTTAAACCATCGTTCACAAGTTTTTAATTGAGCATGTTCACCATTAGCTTCAACCAACAATCGATAACTTTCAGCAGCCGTTTTCTTCAAATGAAATAAGGTTATTAAACTTCCTCGCAAAACGTCTTTTTCTGATACATAATTCTATACATTCAAAGCTATGAAAAACTGTCTTTTGCACCATGAAAATAAATTTTTGCCTGATGAAAATATATATTTTTTATGGTATATATATTTTCTCATGGTATATCATTAGTCAGTACCAACAAATGTATGAGTAACACTATAACTTAACAAAATCGATATTATTAACCGCAACCTCTATTATTATTATCCTCATCGACTTGATGTCACTCTCTCAGCTTAAAAAACTGGAAATTTAATTAAATTAAATTAATTTAATTAAATTAATTTATTAAATTAATTTAATAAATTTTTGGAGAACTTGTGGCTCACCAATCCCTCTGCGAGAATTACAGAAGGTTCGATGTTGACTTTTTCAAGTTGCCAGATATTCTTTAGTTCATAAGAAAGATTCTCATACTTAGAAACTTTTTCCACCTCCGTTTTATGTATATTGTGAGACAGTGGTAGGCAATATCAATAACTGTTCCCCGCTTTTTTTTTATTTATTAAGATTATGTCTCGGCCTATCCGAGTAGAGCAGCACATCGTCAGACTCCAGAACTGCTTGAGGACTGTATTTATAATCCGGCGTAGTAGATATAGGTAAAAGACCATAATTAAGTGCCAGTTTTTGGTGGATTATCTTAGCAAGTTAATTATGCCTTGCTAATATGCGTTTTCTGTTAAAGTAGGATATCCACCAATTATGTGCTCAATAGTCTCCCCTATTTTGCTACACTTTCGACATACATTTTCAATGTTGTCTTTAAGGATATATTTCTTGTAATTGTTGCTTTTGATGACTTTATCCTGGATAGCAATAACAAAACCCTCAGTTTTCTTATCAATATCATTACCATTTAATAATTCTACATATCTACCATGAATTGATTTATGTTCCCAGAGATTTATGTTATTTTGTATTTTCCCTGTTTCGATAGTGTAGTTTGCATGGCTCAGTTTTAGTGGTGTATAATCGTGATCAAACTGAGTTGCCAGCCTCATAAGTTGATCTTTCGAACTTAGATAATGTTGGCGCAGCTTCTTTTCCTGACTAAGACACAAATCTTTGATGTTAATAGCTGTTAATACCTTCATATTTTCGAGGAATGTATAATCTCAACACAAAAGTCGTCTAGTCATGCGGTCTAGCTCTTCCAGTTCTGTGTTTGACCACTTGACCACTCCAAATGAATATGTTAACACCGGTATTACCCACGTGTTGATTGCCTTACATACATTCCCCCCTGAGAGTTTTTAATTCTTTTCGTTTTTCTTTTTTTATATTTATCTTGGAATTTGATTTTGTGCTATTCCCAGATACCAATAGGTATCATCCAGTTCCAATGAGTGAATCTGACAGAATGATTTCTGATTTTGTTTAACTTGTCCTTTTTGTATATTGACGATAGAACATTTATCTAGACCAAAGGGCATCTTAATATCACGCTGAATATTTTTATGATTTTAATAAGCAATTGGAGTTTGCTCTGAGACTCTGCGTACAGTTTTAGATCATCCATATATAACAGATGTATAACCTTCTGCTGTTTGTTAACTGGAATTATTGTTATTATTATTATTTGTGCACCATAGATGGATGTTAGCGGGTCGAGAATGTCCAACAGACCCAACAGTTTGGCAATCAGGATTCTTCGATCGTGGCTCCTGGGACGAGATCCTGAGACCTTGGGCGCAAACTGTAGTATCAGGCAGAGCTAAATTGGGTGAGTTACAATTTTTATTTTGATTTTTTTCTTTAATACTATTTTTTTTTTTAATTTGTCATAGGAGGCATACCTGTAGGTGTAATTGCAGTTGAAACCAGAACAGTTGAACTAAATTTACCTGCTGATCCTGCCAACTTCGATTCAGAGGCAAAAACAGTGTCACAAGCTGGGCAAGGTAATAATTTCAAAACTGAACTTAAAAGGGTTGATGTTATAGTTTCTTATATTTTTTTTAGTATGGTTTCCCGACTCCGCCTATAAGACTGCCCAAGTTATACAAGACTTTTCTAAAGAAGATTTGCCATTATTCATTTTTGCGAATTGGAGAGGGTTTAGTGGTGGTATGAAAGGTAATACATCTAAAAGATGTGTTGGTTTTTTTTTCATATAAGGAATTGCTTTGTTACAGATATGTATGAAGAAATAATGAAATTTGGGGCATATATTGTTGACGGATTGAGGAAATATACTCAACCCATCATTGTATATATTCCTCCCAATGGAGAACTTAGAGGGGGCGCTTGGGCAGTAGTAGATCCAACAATCAATTCAAGATACATGGAAATGTACTCAGATCCAACAGCTAGAGGTGGTGTTTTGGAACCTGAGGGCATAGTTGAAGTAAAATACAAGAAGAAAGACCTGCTCAAGACAATGCATAGACTAGATCCCCTTCTCAAAGACTTGGATGAACAAATTAAGAAAATGCAAGAAGCCCAGCCAGTGAGAGAAAGGTTTGTTATTTGAATGCAATAAACATATATAGAGAAATATTATATGGGGTTGGGATTTTCCATCAGTTGCTCATCTAACGCTTAATAAACAAAAATATGTATTCAATTAGCAATGTTTACATTCAGATTAACTTTGATTTTCCTTTAGTTAGCATCAATACACCGCTGGGCGCGTACAACCATTGCTGGCATAGATTTTTTATGTCTTTTGTCTGTGGAATCGCCTCAATCGCGTTGGAGTTGTGAAAAACTGTCATAAAATGGTCCTTTCGTGACCACATTGAGTTTCGGGAACAGGAAATAGTCACACGGAGATAAATCAGGCAAATACAGAGGATGTTGAAGCACACAGGTTTGTTTTTTCGCCAAAAATTCGCCACTAGCGATGGTCCTGTGATATGATGCTTTATCGTGCAACAAAAACTACTGATTGATTATTATACTGATGATTATCTTCCACAAACGCTCGACAACACCCAGATAATATTCACCAGTGAAATTCACGCATTTTTTCCACCAACTCATCGCGATTTTTTATTTTTTGGCTTTGAATCGTCTTCCAAAGCATCTCGACCATTCTGGAATCGCTTATACCACTCGAACCCAAATTTACTGAATAAGCAAGCAATCAACACTATAAACTTTTTTCGTCAATTCAAATGTTTCTGTAAAAGTTTTACCTAACTTCAAACAAAATTTGATTTTAACTCTTTGTTTCATCGTGTTTTTGTGATAAGGTGACAAAAGGCTCTGTCACTTTAAGCGCTATAACTTGACAATCCGTTAATCGATTCTAATGATGGTGGTCTTGTTTTATAGAAGAGATATACAACTTTCAAATTATATAGTAGTTCAATAGATGGCGCTGGTAGTTTCCTTTGAACTTAAACAATTCCGTTATTTTTCCGACATACTGAGTATATAAGAAAAGTTCAATTACTTTTTTGTTATAGATCGTCAAGTATAACACCAGCCCAGCCAGCACCAGAACGAGAAAAACCAAAAGAACTGAGAGATCTGGAACAGAAAATCAAAGATAGAGAAAATATTCTGGTTCCAATGTATCATCAAGTGTCCTTGCACTTTGCCGATCTTCACGACACACCAGAAAGAATGCTAGAAAAGGGTACCATTTCAGTAAGTGTTCTATTAGTATATTCCCGTAATTGTGTGTTAATCAATCTTAACAAACAGGAAATTGTTCCGTGGAAACGAGCCAGAAATCACTTCTACTGGAGAATAAGACGACGACTGTTACAAGATCGAATTATTAAAGCCTTACTGGAAGCTCAGCCTGAGATAGCCCTAGGTCAAGGCGAGTCTATGCTCAGGAGATGGTTCATAGAAGACAAAGGAGCTACAGAGGTTTGTCTAAAGAAAAAAATAAATCTAATAAATCCCAATTTATCGTTTAAAATATTTTCAGAGTTATAAGTGGGACAAGAACGAAGTTGTGGTGGAATGGCTGGAGGATCAACTAAGTAGGCCCGCTGATAAGTCAATAATTAGTCATAATATTCATGCCGTTAAGAAAGACTCAGGTTTAAGTCAAATTAAAGGACTGCTAGAGGTAAGTTGCTTGGGTTTTTGTAGAATACAATTCTTTACGAACGTTATATTGACTTGATACAAAAATTCGGCCAAAAATTCTTGATATCAACCAGTCAACATTCTCAATGCTATTATGTCCATTTGGAAAGGTTACCAAGGCCGATGAGTTAACGGATAAAAATTTGACAAACCGAATTTCTGCTCATGGTGATCATAGCGTAAGCGCGAAGAAACCCCTTCAACAAGCACAAAAACCAATTTACACCCTAAGAAAGCTTATTCTATGTAAGCAATAGTAAATCACACCTGTCTTTTGACCACCTGATCTTCGTTACATATACCGAACTCTTCCGACCTTGCGCCCAACTGTCATATACAGGTTATCCCATAACTTATCCGCCACAAAGCAACTGGTGATAGTAGACATCAAAATAAAAAGATTTAGTCAATAAATGTGTTGACCAATGTTAGTTATTAAAAATATACAGTCTATTGAAAGTGAAACTAAATTTTCGAAAAATTGAGATAATTTAAAAACGGTTGAAGATATCAGGTTCAATATCGGGGTAGTTGGGTTTTCAAAAGTGACATTTCCGAATTTGGTACTAGCTTGAGCCTAGAAGGCGCTTGCTACCTACTTTGTAAGGAATTAACTGGCTCATTTTTTTTTTCTCGTATTCAAGGCACACTTTGTGAATTGCAGATTTTTCAACCATCAACAAGAAGTGCAATGGAATATTCAATCACGAATATCTCGCAAACGACGTGAAATATCGATATTGACCAATGGTACCTTTTCTACGTGGAAATTCTGACTCTTCTCTATTTTGAAGTCAAAATATTCCCAGCTTTATAGAGTAAAAAAATATGAGCGGGTTAATTCCCCACAAAGTAGGTAGCGCGCTCTAGGAACTAGGGTCAAAACTAGTACCAAATTCGGATTTATTACCTTTGAAAACCCAACTACTCCAATTTTGAACCTGATATTTTAAACCGTTTTTAATCTCAATTTTTAGAAAATTTAGTTTCACTTTCAACACCCTGTAACTTTTTAATAACTAACATTTGCCAACATGTTTATTGACTAAATCCTCTTATTTTAATCTCTACTGCCATCAGTTGCTCTATGGCGGATAAGTTATGGGACACCCTGTATATAGATCTCTTCAAACTGAACTTTTGAATTTTTGAAGAATACTTCTCTCAAAAAAATGTCATAGTGACTCTTTTTAAGATAACAATTTACATATATCGTTATATTTGTTTTGTTGTTTTAGGAATGTCCCGATATGACTCTGGATGCAGTTGATATTCTGATAGAAAAACTGAACGACAACCAAAAGGCTGAAGTGATAAGGAAGTTATCGCTCCTAGGTTCACTAGAAAATGTCGATTGATTATTAAGATAAAATTAGGCTGTTGGTCAGAGTAGGTTAATAAACAGATCTATCCCAGTTCTGTATAATGCGGCAGCTATATGTTTTCATTTTTAACTTTAGAAGGGTTATTTGTATGTAATAATATTTATTACATAATTGTACATTTAAATATATATAATAATTGTAAAAATATATAATATTTATAAATACAAAGGGACATGGAGCAAAAAAGCTCTCATACACAATACTGTCAAAGATATTATGTAAGAAATAAGTACAAAACTCGGGGACGTCCCGACTTTTAATCATGACAAAACGAGAATCGTTAATTTACTAATGATAATAATAATTTGCACAAAACGATTTATACGTCTTTTAGAAACTCCAATATCATTAAATTTATTTTCGAAAGATCAAATATAGACCTTATACGCCTAATAATGTGATTCTTGAAAAATTAGGGTACCACAAGATATAAATTTAATTTATTTTTATAATTCTTATATTCGAAAGAAAAGTTCAAGAATGTCGAAGCCTAATATAATCAGTCATAAAACGTTTTCAGGTATGGTTTCTAAATGGTTTGAAGTACACATTCAACCATTTCGTAGTATAAAATTATATTTTTTGGGATGAATATGTTTCGAACCATTCAATGCATTTATACACTTTTAACATGTTTAAAAATTATTTCTGTTGCCTTGGCCAATATGAGAAGTTCGACTTTGTTTTAATTATTTATTTTAAATATTTCTCTTGTAATTTGTTAAGCATTTTACGTTGTTGTCATTTATTGTTAATTTATGATTATTTTCAAATAAAAATTGTTTAATTAATTATTAATGGATGTTCATATATGTGCCGATATTTCATCTCAAAAATGTATCTCCAAAGTAAAGATATATTTTTTTATGAAAAGATCTTTGTTGTTCCTTTGCTCATAAGTATAATCAATTTTGAACCTCTTTATATTTCAGATTTCGAAATAAATCTTGTATCCCTAAAAAATATTCCTTGAAAAATTAGGGCACTGCAATAAAGATTACTTCAAATCTACGAAGGAAAAATATATTTTTCATTCCTCTGCTATTAAAATACATCCTTTGCTATAGATTTTTTTAGACAGTGTCCAATCTAACACTCCACTTCCAACGGGAAGTCGGGGAAAGTATGGGTTGCTGCCTGTGTATAGAGTCTGAACATCAAGAGACTAAACTTATGCCCTCCAATTGAAAGGATGGGGCTCGTCCCCAGTCCAGCATCTAACAAAATCTATACATATATATATATATATAACAGAGCACATACACACACAGAGCAGTGCCGAATTTAATGCCCTAGAAACGGCACTAATTCAAAACGGCTATGACATACGTCAAATAAATAGGCATAGGCCAAAGTTCTTCTGCCATACATCAAGGGAATTACTTATAGAATTTACCACGTGTTTAGATCCTGTAATATCGAAACGATATTTACAACAGAAATAAATATATCCAGTTTCCAGTGAAGGATAATATTACAAGATAATAATACAAGAGTCACGCGGTGTCTATGAGATTCCTTGTTCTGGCTGCTCCCAGTCATATATCGGCCAAACCTACAGATGTATCCAAAATCGCATATACGAGCATTCTCTCGCGGTCCGAAAATCGGATCTCTCCTCAACTCTAGCAGAACATCATATCCAAACGGGTCACAAAATAGATTTCGACAAGGCCAAAGTAATCGCACCTATATACTCCTACAAACCCTGCATAATTCGTGAAGCAATTGAGATCGAAAAACGCTCAGACTGCTTAAACAAGAGGGACGACAGTCTTATAGTTCCAAATACATAGAAACCTCTTATTTCCAAATTGCCCATCCGAGACACCTCCCGTCTCCCCCCCCCCCCCCTCAACCGATCGCACCACCCACAACCTTACGTATAAATGCAGAGGTCACGCCGACCACGTTCTTGAATTCTGAGGTGTAGGCAGATTGAGGCCTCGAAGGAAATCAATTAGATTCTCTTGATAATGGCTAGATATGTGTTGCTAACATATATCTAGCCAGATCTAGCTAGATTAGTCCGGGAGTACATCCGATCGTTTGTGCCCCGTTTGTTGGAAACGTGCAGACGTTTCGGCAAAGTCAGTCTGAGTCTAAGTCTGAGCATCGAGAATGCCAAGTGTGACCTTGGCGAAACGTCTACAAGTTCCCAACAAATGGGACACAATATATATACAATATATATACAATATATATACATATATATATATATATATATATATATATATATATATATATATATATATATATATATATATATATATATATATATATATATATATATATATATATATATCAGACAAGCATTGAGAATGCCAAGTGTGACCTTGGCGAAACGTCTGCACGTTCCCAACAAACGAGACACAAACGATCGGATGTACTCCCGGACTAATAGTCTAGCGTATTCTTCCATCCGCGAAACACTACGAACTACACTAGCGAAACACTAATGTATGTATATGTGTATGTATATATATATATATATATATATATATATATATATATATATATATATATATATATATATATATATATATATATATATATATATATACCATCCGAGTGATTTCAACACTTCTTTGACTTTGGTTTTGCTGTATGAGACGGCGTGATGTCATGCTGCAAAATTACCTTATCATATCTTTGAGCGTATTGTGGACGTTTTTCGGTAAATGCGCAGTTCAAATTAAACATTTGTTGTCGGTAGCGATCAGTATTAACTGTTTCTCCAGGTTTCAACAGTTCATAATATACGATACCAACCTGGTCCCATCAGACACAGAGCATTTGTCTTGCGACCAAAACGATCTGGCCTTGCAGTCGATGGGCCGGTTTCGCCGGGTGATAACCATGATTTTTTTTCGCTTGAAATTTTCGAAATAAACCCACTTTTCATCACCCGTTACTATTCGATGCAGAAATGACCTTTTTCCTTTCATACCTTTGAAGCAGCATTTCACTGACGATTTTTCGATTTTCTAATTGCCTGTCATTCAATTCATGTGGCACCCATCTTTCCATCTTTTGGATCTTTCTCATCGCTTGTAATCGTTCACAAATTGCGACTCGGCTCACATTCAATTTTTCTGCCAATTGTTTTTGAGTTTGTGTTGAGTCTTCATCCAATAACTCCTGCAATTCGGCATCTTCAAACGTTTTCGGCCTACCCGGACGTTCTTTGTCTTGAACGTTGAAATTTTTTCACCACATTTGAATTGTCGAAACCACGTTTCACGTTCTTATGTTTGGAGCATGCTCACCGTAAGCCTCTACCAGCAAACGATGACTTTCAGCGGGTTTTTTTCTTTTGACGAAACAAGAAAAGTAATGCGTACCGCAAATGCACGTTTTCAGGCACAAAACTCGCCATTTTCAAAAAATTATAAATCTATAAAGCTGCTATTTTGGCGGAACGTAACTTGTGTGGTTTTGAGGTTAATGTCAGTCGAATAAAATGACATACGTATCAAATCATAACAATGCATACGTATGGCTAGTGAAATCTATTGCAAAAACCAGAAAGTAATTACCGACACACCTGGTATGTCAAAATCGCAGAGATAGCCTGACATGTCAGCTCTGGGCCAAAATTTATATCATATTTTTATTGGTTTTAGGGGTAAACATTGCTTGAAGGATATACGACCTTTGAATGTGACCATTGTTTCATCAACTGCGTGTACCATTGAAGGACCAAAGTATTTTTGTTAGTTTTCACGTAACTTGTTAATAAAGGTCGGATTTTTAGACAAGTTATCGTATTGGTCTTGCCTTTTTGAGGACATGACAGAGTTATCCTTTAGGTGAAGATGAGAATGAGAGATGAAAAATCTTCCCTCAACTGAGGATATGATGACCAACAGTCTCTATAACTAGGCGTCTGTTTTATGCCCATAAGCAGATTTATTCCAATACAATTTTATTCTTCAAATTCTATACAATTTTATTTCTTTTAAATTCGTAGGTAAAAAATTGTCTCCTATTTGAATGGAATGTAAATTTGCTTGGAAGACCATCTCCTAGATCATATCAAAAAGTAATAAAAAGAGGTCGACTGGATCTTATAAACCATCTGGCAGATTTTTAGGACCAACAACTTCTTGAAAATTTGCACTTTTTGAATTACATCTTCCATTTATCAAAGTTCACCCAAACTGCTAGGGGTAGATCGTCTTCGTCACTAAACTCATTATTATTAAAGTTTCGATCATTTACTTCTGATTCGAGTTCAGAATCACTTTGAGGAGGCTACTCGTGCGTATCCACATCTAATAAGACTTTTTGAACCAAATTTTCCACCTCTATGTGGGAAAAATCACCCTCTTATTCATCCCCAGAAGGAATTTGGTCTAGTAGATGGTAACACTGAGATGACGTCAAATTATCTAAGAAAATTCGTTTCATAGCTGAAAAAAAATTGAACGTTGGTCCGTTTACCATACTCATACTGGTTTCGCTATGCAATCACAAAACACTAGTCTCATAGTGAAACCATTAAAAAAAGGCCCTGTCAATTTTGAATAACTTTGTGAAATTCGTTATACCGGTTTCGCACCAAAACCATAACAAAAAACGTTTCTACTATCATGACTTTGGCAAAAATACCATAAATGTAGCTTTTAACGTATTTATAATAATATAAATTCACAAATTAATTTAATACTGACCGATTAATTTTGCAAAAAATCAATAACAATAAAAATACATGTTACGTTCGGCACTTAAAATACCGCAATAGTGAAGATATAAAGGTCGATACGATAACAGATGTCGTTAGTAGTTCAACTGGCTATTGCCTACTGTAGTATATGGCTACTGTTGAAAATCGCTGTTAATAAAAAAAATAGACTTTTGATGTGAAGGTTTACTAGTGACACCACTATGCCTGAAAGGGTTAAACAAGTACCTCCATTGTTTTTTTTTTGTTTGTACTGGCTAAAATCATGTCGTCATTTATCTCTCTAATCATTGTTTCATATTATTCTGATCCTTAATAAGTTAAGGTCCTTAAAGTTCTTCATATATTAACATTTATCGCCTCAAAATAGTTTTAAAAGGCGCAAACACTATAAATAAAATTTTGTATTTTGTCAGGTCTACTAAATAAAAATGCCGTTTTATTAAAAATATCCTTATCTGCAATGTAATTATATTGTAAAATAATCAATCTTACAAAAATATACATCTTCAATAAATTAAAAGAAACCTTGTATCTTGGCACAAAGCATTAATAATATTAAAAGGAATAACTCTTGTGGGTATATGCATATGTATATAAAAATAATATAAAATAGAAACAACCAGTTTCAATTACAACAAATGTGGAATACAATTGTACACTATATAAAAATGAATTGATTTTTAGCTTATTTAACTGAATATTTAAGTAATACTTTTTGGAATTGGATTTATGCCTATGTTATGTATAGTGTTTTATACATATAATCATCGTCCTAAAACCTAACTCAATATTTACAAAAAAAAATATTTATACCGGAAAAATGCATCACTTTTATAGTAGACTTTGTAACCCTATGTATTTAGCTCTTAACGATTTTAGTCATGGTGTCCTAAGGATAACAGCAGAGGACATATACAACCTACCACCAAACATGCCAATTCTGTGAATGAGAGAGCACCTGATGAATGGGTGGCGTTGCTGGCTTTACCCCCTTCTAAAGTTTGTGGCAGTTTAGTGTAATGACCGGGGTTGTGTGCTTTTTGGATGAGATCAGCCAGTACATGGACAGTCGCTACATATAAGAAAGTTCCTGCCGAAAACAGCATAGCAATACCTGAAAAGAAATTGTAACAGAACCAAGAAGCTTTAACAAATTACCAAGAAACATTACCAGTTGCATTAAATGAGCTCAGAGTTTCCTTTTGCTTTTGTCCTATTCCGAAATAAGTTATGATCGTTAATAATGGAGCTGCTAAGGAAAATATTAACAAATGTTTTCTGATTCTCTGCCTAAAATTAATTTTTCTTCAATTAAGTTAGTTACTACAATTAATAACTACTTGTAAGTCTTGCCTTTCTATTCCTTCGTGCATCAGGAATGTTACTAGTCCGAAAGCTGCTGGAGCTTTATGTAACATAATTGCTAAAAAGATTATGATTTCTACATCAGCGTGACTAGTTGTAGCAGCAGCGCCTAGAACAATTTCTCTTCAAAGTTGTTGAAGTCATTCATGGTAAAGATATTGTAGTTCTTCAATTATTTTAATTATTTTTGAATCGTGAATTATTTATTGTAAAATATAAATGTGAAGCGGTATCTAACGGAGTGATACGTTAGCTAAGGTACAAGGGGGTTCGACCTCCGCTTACACTCTGGATGTTAGTATTGACTTGATGCAAAAGTTCGTCTCGTTTTTGGCGCTAGATAGCAATGCATTGCAAAATCGAAGCGTTATCTACAGTACACGTGTAAAATTTTGACGAAATGAGAGAAAATGAGAAAGATTTTCGGGATATTATTCTTTTTTTATTTTCGAAAAGGTAAGAATGCTTTGCAAGAAGATGTGTACGGTGAGGGTTCGGCTGTGTACGGTGAGGGTTCCCCGTTCAGCGGACACTATATCTAGGGAATCGATCCCGTTCTCCGAAGCTGCTAAAACTATAGGTCAACAACAAATATCTGCTAAAACTTCTCGTCGTTTGACCTACCTAGAATCTATAATCGATTCTGAAAACCGCGAATGTGATGACCCAAGCGACGTATCTTACTGGCAAGCAAATGTTATTTCGACTTGCGTAAACACTTGAGAAGTCGTAACTTAACCTGCGGTACGAAAACCCGCCGCATCTCATATACTCCTCAGAAACATGGCAAATCTACTCTCAATATTGGAGAGAAAGCTACCAAAAGCAATATTTGAGGGTGTTTGCGAAAATGGAGCGTGGAGATGCCGCTACAACCGGGAAGTATATGAGTCATATTAAGTTCTAAAGACTTGAAATTTGTTCGCTAAGGAGGAGGGTTCATAAATATCAACTCCTAGGGGGTAAATTTTCGCCCGTTTTTGAAATTTTAGTCCTACAGACTTGTAATTTTTACAGGAATGTTCTTCATGCGTAGATATTCGCTAAGGAGGAGATATTCGATTATCGATATCGATATTTAATAATATATTTAATTTTACATATATATATATATATATATATATATATATATATATATATATATATATATATATATATATATATATAGATATATATAGATATATATATATATACTTTGAATGATTGTGGCGTGTTCATATATTTTTTTCTTTATTTGGGGTTTTCGCCACTATCTAAAACTCAAAAAATATCAAAAATACCTGTTTTTATTTAAAGAAAGAATCACTGGGTAAAAATAAAAAAAACCAAACGGAGACAAATTTCTCAGTGATTCTTTTTTTGTAATAAATTTGCCTAACGAACAAAATTTTAACGATATAAAAATGTTATACAAAATTTTACAAACTTTTTACGTTAACGTTTCGGAGGGTACTCTCCCCCCGTTTTCAAAACTAAACTAAAAAATAAATTATATTAATTTGTAATATATAAAGTAACGAGTGAAAGTAAATATATTTTTTTGTATATATCAACGATACTTACATTGCAAACAATAGATTTTCATGACAATGACATACTACCAAAAAATATATATAGGTAATGTTTACTGTGTGATTGTTTATTGTACTGATTGTGTATTCAAATATTTAAATGTGTTTAATTGTATTCTTTAGAACCGGCAACTATATTGAATTTAAATCTACCACAGGCATAGCAATACAGTTATTTTTATTTAAATTAATTATAGCGGTTTCTTTTAATCTGCTGTATTTTGTTGTCGATTCTTTTAATACCATATTGGAATTATTCCAATTGATTTTTTTTTTATTTTATGGAAATGTCTGCTCAACAATTACAATTGTTCTACAAGACAGTGTTGTAATAAAACTTTTTTAACATTAACATCACAAATCTATTCTAAATACATATCTTGAGGTAGTTTCCTCTTCAGTCTTGTATGTATGTTTCTGCTTCCTAGTAGATAATGTTCAGTGCTGGGAGATTGCTCTAGCCTCTGATGAAAGATGATCGTTCGTTTTTTAATATACTCTGACACTGTTAGTAGACTTCTTACTGTTAGACTGTTAGTAGAGTTCTTGGTGCAGTTGTCGATTAGTTACGTACCATTCGGCATTCACAGCTATTCGTAATATTTTGTTTTGAAGAACCTGCATTTTATGTACATTGGTAGGCGATGCGTTGCCCCAGATAACGCATGCATAAAGGATTAAAGGCCGAATTAGTGATTTGTATAGCAATAAGGTACATTCTGTTTTTAATGAGGATCTCTTGTTGATAAGCGGGTAGAGTTGAGAGAGTCTGGCATACCCTTCGTTGAGTTTGCGAATTATGTGTATTCTCCACGTTAATCTGGTATCCAGGTGTACACCCAGATATTTAACATATTCTTCGTTTGTTTTCCAAGCGACTGGGTGTTGATTTATGTGAATAATCGGAGGGTTATTGATTCTCCTTAAAGTAAAAATTTTTGCTGCGCACTTTTCTGTATTGATTTTTAAATTCCATTTATTGAGCCATTTTACAATGGTATTTGTAGCTTCTTGAAGTTTGATTTTATGACCCGATTCCCATGCGTGTTGACAAATTCTAGATTTATTAAAATTGCCCTTTCTAAGAAGGTTTTTATGCTCTTTTACTCTAACATCTAACGCTAACGGTCTAGATGTCTCACCTATATAGAATTTGCCACATTCTATATTTTTTATATATATACAGGTATTTTTGAGTTTTAGATAGTGACGAAAAACCCAAATAAAGAAGACAAATATATATATATATATATATATATATATATATATATATATATATATATATATATATATATATATATATATATATATATATATATATTATAATATTTGCTGATCTTAGATCCTCTTTAATTTGCAGCAATCCATTTTGCCAATCCAATTTGCAGCAATTTAATTGCAGCAATCCATTTAATTATTTCTACTTTAGCTCTACTCCTATTTTCATAAAATTCGACTATTTGTCTAGTTAATCTACTCGGATTCATCTGTTTTATGTGTCCGTAAGTCCTAAGTCTTCTTTTTCTCATATCGCTATGTATATCAGTGTATTGTTTGATTTCTTGGTTTTCTCGAAGTCGGTATGTTGTGCCATTTATTTGTTTGGGGCATAAGATTTTTCTTTCCTTCTTTTCAATGTCCTCGATGTCTCTCTTTTTATTCATAATAAGCGTTTCTGCCCCATATAGTCTCAATTTCGTGTTTTTAGATATGCATTTTTTGTTATAAATATTTTGTGTAAGTCTTAATGCCATTTCCATTTTTTGACATCTACCCTTATTGGCTGCTTTTTCCAACCCATTTTCCATGATTATTTCACCCAAATATTTGAACTGAGAGACTCATCTAATGCTACCATATTTTGTTTTTAGACATGGTGTTCTTAGTCTGTTGCAGGTCATGTATTGTGTCTTTTCAAAGGAAATTTGGAGTCCTACCTTTTCTACTGTTTCTTTTAGGATTTCAATCTGGTTTTGTGCCGTTAATATATCTTGAGTCAAAATTGCTAGATCATCAGCAAACGCCAGACAATATATTTTGATGTTGGTTCTCCCCAGTTTAGTGGGCTGGTCAATATTCAGGGCCGACTTTTTGTCGCGCCACTCCTGTATTACTTTTTCTAGAACACAGTTAAATAAGAGTGGCGAGAGTCCATCCCCTTGTCTCACTCCAGTTTTAATTTCGAAGGGCTCTGAGATGTGACCCATGAATTTATTTTTTGACCTTGTGTTAGTTAATGTTGCTTTAATAATTACCAGCGTTTTCAGATCTAGTCCTTGTTCTTTCAAAATTTGGAATAAAGATTTGCGGTCAATAGAATCATATGCTTTTTTGAAATCCACAAATGTACAGACGAGATTTTTATTGTACAGTTTTTGATGTCTTAGGATCAACTTTAGATTCAGGATCTATTCAGGGCAGAATCTGCCTGGTCGAAAACGTATTTGATATTCACCAATTTTAGGTTCCAACTGTCCCTGTGCTCTGTCTAGTAGACAGAGATAGAATCTTGTAACAAACTGGGACAAGAGATATCCCTCTGTAGTTGTTTACATCAGTTCTATCTCCTTTCTTGTATAGTGGATATATATATATATATATATATCCTTCCCGGTCAAGCAACCAACAAAAGTGTTCACTTACGCGGAGACGCAGGTTGTTGTGTGTTCCACATGAGATTGTGGAACCCAACGGTTGGGTGTCTGATGACACTCAACTACTGCTGTCTCACTGGACGCAGTCCAAGAAAATCTAACACTACATATATATATATATATATATATATATATATATATATATATATATATATATATATATATATATATATATATATATATATATATATATATATATATATATATATATATAATTCATTTAACTTAATATAGGTTATGTCATATTAGGTTAAATTATTGTCAATAGATGACAATGATTTTATTATATTTTTAAATAGCAAGACAAAAAAATTACTTCCAAATACATATTAAACAGACAGTAGAAGGAAAGTGCTTGTTGAAAACCCCACTATAAGAAGTTTGCTTTAACCCACAATTAAAAATCTAAAAGAATACAAACCTAAAGCTATACCATCAGCAGCAGCATGTACAACTAAACCTATTGTTGCAGTTACATTTCTTTCAGATGGATTTAAATTCTCATTTCTATTTTGGGAAACCTACACAAAAATAAGATGGAACAGATGAAAAATTATAAAATAAACTAAATCAGAGAAATGCAAAGTTTATGGTATTTTTTCTAATGAATGAAAACATTTATGTTAATTAAAATTGTTAAGTTTGCATTTGAAATTCAAATATGCATATATAAATGCTTACCTGGTCAATAATTAACATAAATACAAAACCAATAACTAAACTTATTCCTATCACAGATAATGGATCACTATGTTGTTGTGTGTCTGACTGATTATGAGCATGAACAACATCTTGATCAGATACCATAGATCTAACTCCTTAAATAAACAAAACAATTTAAAACAACCACTCATAAAATTAATTCAAAAATATTACCTTCAGGTATAATAACTGCCAAGGCTGTTCCAACTAAAAGACCTGCTCCAAATACAGTTGTTTTCTTTAATTTATCCTAAAAAGTTTAATTTAGAACCTTTTTTAAGTATACATAATTAAGCATAAAGATATGTTACCTCTGATAAGCTAAAGAATAACGGGATTGAACCGGCCAAAAATGACCCTATGGTCATTACAAGAGCCAAGATTATTAGCATTAGAAAATCCTCCATTTTGATGAGTTACTAAACACAAACTAATATTTTACTTCAGATATTCAGCCTGTCCGCATTATTTTGCTTTGTCAGCTAAATTATATAAACACTTAAAGTTGCATTTTTAAACCTTTACACGTAAACAATATCAGAAATGTATTCCTAGAAATGTCATTTACAATATTAACCTAACATATCCAACATCAGCTGATCCATTGTCTTCTTAATTAATTGGGGCCTATGCAATGTTGAACCAATATATTTTTTATTGGATGTGGTATATTCCACAATAGACAAAAATATAAAAGTTGTGATTATTAAAAAAGATTTCTTTGGACATTTCAATAAAGTATTTAAACCGAATAAAACAATTTTTTACTTTGTTTTCTGTTTTTTTTTGGTTTTATTCGGTTTAAAAACTAAACTATCACAAAGTAACGGACAAATCAATCAATCAATAAATAAAGTATTGCAATTGCTTCTTTATCTATGTTCATTATAATTTTTTATCTCAGATGACATTGACGTTTTGGGTAGGCCAAGAAAACATTGAATCAAAAATAAAAACATGGAAAACAAATGTGTTATATACCTTTAGCAAACATGAATTTACAAACTCTTTTTCAAGATTTTAATCCCAGGTATGTAAATATTATGATATTATTCTAGTTTCTTGCTTTCAGTAATTTATATTAAAGAGAATTATTTTTTTTTTTATATATATATATCTAGCCTTCATTTATGTGATATATTGTAATTTCGTTTTAACTAAATAGCTGGGTATACTATTTAATATAATTACATTGTAATTGTTAAGTTAAACTTAAATTGTATTATATTTTTTTTAGTAAGTTTGTTGTACATACTTGCCTGTTAACTTTTACAATCTTATTTGCCTTAAAGTTAGACAATTTTATTAATTGGTCATATTGGACAATTTTTTCTCCGATATGGATTTGGAAAGCATTGGTTATTAGTGGTGCTACAGTAGGAAGTTATATTTGGTGGAGATATCCCCATTTCAGGTAACCATTCTCTCGTTAATACATTAAAAAGGCCTTAATTTATGTTAAATTTCAGATTAGAAGGTGAAGCTTATATCCATTATAAGTCAATGCTAATATCTTTGGCTTTACATTTAATACTATTAATGTTTGAGTTATTGGTATGTGATAAATTAGAATCATCCAGGCATTTGTGGATATTAGTTTTTATTCCATTAATCTTCATAAGTATTGTTAGTATAGCCATTTGTATATGGGCTGTTAAACATGACAGAAGTTTTGAGGTATGTGCAGTGCACTGTTTATTAAGGATATGTAATAAGGATTTGATTTTCTTTAAGTTGGAACTGTTTTGTGCGGTCAATATATTACAGTTTATATTCCTAGCTTTAAGACTTGATGGATTTATTGGATGGTCATGGGAGGTTGTTTTTGTGCCATTATGGATTGTAATGTGTTTGTCACTTGTAAGTTAACATCTAAAAGGAGGGCCTGGTTTAAAAGGTCAAGAATATATGCTTCATAGGAATTTTATTATCAGCAAGACAAGTTAAAATACCAAAACTATATAACAAGTTTTTGTTTATAAAATATATCCATATTCGTGGGGCTTATTCACTGCAGTTATTCCACTGTACTAGGTTGTCTTGGTGGCAAAATGATCATAGTTTCTGCCTTTTAAAATATATTGTCTCTCACTATACCAGGCTCTCTCTATCTCTCCTTAAACATTTTTTTTGTACATATTTAGCTTTTATTTATTCTAGGTAGGTGTACTTTACACAATAATATTTGCGGCTATACTGTTACGAACCCCCGAAGTCAGCGCACAACAAAAACGAAGCAGTTTTCATTCAGCCCTGGGATATACCTTCTTAGTAATTCCTATTTTAATATTCCAAGTAAGCTACAGACATAATTTCTGTCAAATATTCGGAAATTGTTCAATAAAACAAAATATAGCCTTAATCTTCCATGTTTAATGGGTTTTACAAGATCTCATCTTTTCTATAATTTGTTTGCTTTTTCTCTATTTTCATTTTGTTTGGCCAAGGTTTATCTAATATACAAGGTTTATCTAATAAGAATCGGGACTGAGTTCATAAAAAAACATTTATTGAAGAATTATGTAAAGTAACTTAATAATTTTCAAAATATGACTCTCCTGCATCAATACACCGCTGCTAGCGATTTTTTCAATCTTCATACGCCCCCTGGAAGTCCACAATTGCAAGGCTATTCAAGCACTTCGTCAAACCCTTTTGAATTGCGTCAATCGTCCCGAAACCATGTCCTTTTGATCTGAGGGAACCAAATAAGTCTGGGGAGCCACATCTGGACTATAAGGTGGTTGAGGTAGCGTTGTCACATTGTGTTTGGCCAGTGACTCCCCCACAATTAGCGACGTGTGACTGGGCGCGTTGTCATGATGAAGCGCCTAGAAATCGGCGATCTCTCTTGTATCGCTTTTGGTCCAAAACTTTTGAGTAACGAGTGGAAGGGAATACTAAGTGTACCTAACCTGCATTTTTCACAGACATTTTACACCGGCTTTTTAAATGAGCAGTTTTCGGAATTTGACAGAATGTAATGTGACCATAATCTATACTTGATGTTTTTCAGGTATTATTAGCCAATAAACTAGATGAGGATATTCGAATATCATTCACAGCTGTTGTTAGTCCATTGTTTATATCATTCATAACTTTAATTTTGATGTCTTTTAGTGCCAAAGGTGCTAACAAATGTAAGTAAAGAACATTAATTGTGGTACTTGTTTAATATAATTCTTTTAACAGGGTGGTTTGGCATTAGAAAAGATTTCTGTTCTTTTATCTTAGGCGCCTGTCCGTTACTTCAAGAGTACGGCAATATCGCGTATCATACGGAACGTCGCCCTAACGGAGTTGAACTAGAACAACAGAACGAAAAACGCAACACTCACATTAAGAAGGCAGACCTGATGAAGCCTGTCTTACCTATTATAAGTATTGAGATGCCAGACTGAGTCGCTCGTAGGTTACTAACGGCATAAAAGATTTATCGTGACGTGGGTATAGTAAATCTAGAATATGTGTTCAAAGGAGAGCAATGTGTTTATAGTGATAGCAACAAAACAAACCCGAAACTCCCGTAAGATTTTTTTCTTTGCAAGGAAAGTACCAATGTAGGTTGTTAAATTAGTTTTGATGACCCTAAAATGTGTCTCAATTTATCCAAGACACAGTACCATCTTACTGCAATCTAAGAATGAATTGCCTTATAATTTTGGTGCCTACTATACAGTAGGTAAAAAATGTATTTGCACACTCTAATTTTTAGAGGTTTATCACAAATCATGGCGAAAATTTAAAAAAAAAGTATAAATAAAAGGTATATAGCTTTGCTCCCGCTGTTTTTTTTTATCTAGACGTGCAATATCTGGAGTTTAGATCTGCGATGTCATCTGCCACCCTGTTTTACGATTTCCTCCGGACAATAGTCCATCACTCGCAGTAGTTCTTGATTGGGGTGGTCCGTTACCTTCAGGAAGGCTATTTTTGTCTTCTGTATGCACTGTCTAAGGGGTGCATCCCATCTCTCGGAATTTGTTCATTTCTGACGAACCAAGAGGCACTCAAAGCCTGAAACTTCTTAGATGCAGGATTTTTAATTCCACTGCCAATTTGCTATTCCTGCAGATTAGCGAATGTATTATCCTCGTGGATGAAGCGGTTTTCCTCCGCATTGCTTTTGTGTGGTGGCTCCGATATGCTTCTTGCCATATCACCTTCTCGACCTCATTTTCCAGTGGTCAACTGGGGCTTCTTTTTCTTTGAGAGATATAAATAGCCTGTGTCTTCGTGATTGGCATCCACCCCACTTGGCCCAGCCTATATGCTGCCGCGACAATCAGCATGGGCGTTCTTGAATATACATAATACGTGTTCATCCCATTAGCAGGAATGACAGCCTATCCTGATGGAAATAAAGTCCCTTCAAGTCCTAATATTTCCGCATAGGACCGGGCTTTCGTGTTACCGTTTATAACGTAAAGAATTCCTACTCATCTCCGAGCTCAAACTCATTAGCAAGCTCTTGGGCGCTCTGTGTGGGTTTTTAAAGGCGTCTTTGAGAATTTTCCGTCTCTCCCTTACAGTGAGGACTCGAGGATCGGAATTTGTTTTCAATTGTTCCCGTCATTTCGTTTTTTTACAATATACAGCAGTAAATAATAAATTAAATTGTCTTCCAACTTCTTTATAACCCTTTCCGGCACGGTACAATGCCACTATTTCCCCCCTCACGCCCACAGAAATCTATTTTGGCTTCGGAGTCAATAGGTACAGTAACTACAATAGGCCACAGTAATCCTCACTGTGCATGTATTTACCATCAAATCAGTCCTTATGCCAAGTGTGCAAATATTTTCTCTGCAGTCCAAAATAACATTGGCATATTATTTGTGTGATTCATATTGATTGAAGCAACTTTGTTTTCATGTGATGTACCTTCCTGTTATATTAAAAAAAAATGGTTAATTTCGCCATGATTTGGATAAATCTCTAAAATCAAGATATGCAACCTTCGGCATGAAACACTAAACTCAAAGAGATTTATCACTAAACACCAAAACACTTTTTGAAACTTCTCGCCGCACGTTTCGCTAACCATGTTAGCATCATCAGGAGATGATTTAATCTAATTCTAAAACTAAATTATGTTCTATTTAAATGATAATCCTACCTAATGAAATGTGTAAAAATCATGAACCGTGAAGTTTACTAAGCCTTACATTAATAATTGAAATAGTTGACTGTACGGAATAGGTCCTTTATCCCGGTTCATGATTTTTTACATATTTCTGTTTGAAAGCTTTCATATGCATACAAAGCCCTATTGTTATTTACACTTTTTACGAGTCTCAATTGCATATTGGGCAACACCAGATTTTTAATTTCTCCCATATCTAATGTGGGCAATGTGTTCTTTAAATCTCATTAATATTGAGTTTTTTGTTTGCCCAATATACCTCATCGATCACAATCTTGACAACTAGTAGTTTCGTAAATCCCCGACTTCTCTTGTTGATCTATTTTAACCTTTAGATTACCCAGAACTTCTCTTAATTTATTATATAGTTTGTACGCAACCTTAATGTCCACTTTTTTCAAAATTTTGTCTAGCCCTCGTGTTAATTGGGCATCAAACAGTATTACCATGAATTTACTTTTGTTCTGATCATTTTGAAAAGTTGAAAATTTCGTTTCCTTACAGTCAACTTTTTCAGTTATTAATGTAAGGCTCAGTAAATTTAGGTAGGGTTATTATATAAATGGAACATAGTTTAGTTTTAGAATTAGATTAAATCATCTCCTGATGATGCTAACATAGTTAGCGAAACGTGCGTCGAGAAGTTTAAAAAAATGATTTGGTGTTTAGTGGTAAATCTCTTCGATTTTAACTGATGCATAATTATTCGCGGGTTAAGAACGAACGAACGAAACAAAAATACAACAGAAATATCTTTAAATGATTATTCTAGAAGATATTCACCCTCTACTTTAATAACTTCTTCCCATTTGCTTGGCAGTCGATCCCACAAGCATAAATCCGCTTATTCTTGAAGGCAATCCAGGCCTTGACATCGGCCACCAACGGCATCAATTTAATGACGAACGTGAATAAAATTTTCGATGCGTATTTTTATCAACTAAATATAAAAGAATATTTTTCTTTTAAATTTCATTATCTCTTCGGTTTGATTACTCGTAACATATTTGAGATATGTCGAAAAACCATTATTCCCAAATTTGGTAATTTTCTTGTGTATGTTTTATTCAGAAAAAATTGTTACGAAGCACATTGTAAGTAACGAGACTAAAATGAAGGAAAATTCGTTTTTTTAGCAGTATTTATTTTATCGTAGAAATATTTCGTTTTTTTTTTATTTTCATTTTTGTTCAAAATTATCGATGTTTTTTTTCCAAATAGATGGTGTCAGATGTAACTAATTTTTGTGCCAATGTAACATACTTATTGTATAAGATGAAAAATGACTAGCTGTAAATATTTTTTTTAATAAAGTTGTTTTTAATAATTTTCTTTTTAATGGGTTTTCATTTAACTGCAGGCAAAAGAAATCTTGAAAATGTTACAATTGTTCGACAAGGATATATTATAGCTAAATATTTCTCAACCTGACAAGGTAAGATAACATATATTTTTCTTTTTTTGGGTTTGTCGCCACGATCTAACACTCAAAAAAAAAATCTGTTCTTATGTAAATAAAAATTCACTGAGTAAAAAACCAAATGGAGACAAATTTCTCAGTGATTATTTTTCTGTAATAAATTTGCCTAACGAACAAAATTTTAAAAAATACAAAATTTTTTTAAAATAAATACAAACTCTTCAACGTTAACGTTTCGGGGAGTCACCACCGCTTTACACATTTCCCACCATTTAACATTTTTATGATCTGTTTATTGTTTACTTCTTGTATTTGCTCTATTTCCCTCTTTAGCGACTTCTATTTAATGTCTGAAAATATGTCAATTCTTCTATTGGAACCTTTGGTGTGAAACACTAAACTTGAAGAGATTTACCACTAAACACCAAATCACTTTCTTTGAACTTCTCGACGCCCGTTTCGCTAAGCATGTTAGCATCATCAGGAGATGATTTAATCTAATTCTAAAACTAAAATATGTTCTATTTATATGAAAAACCCTACCTAACGATGAAACGTGTAAAAACCGTGAGCCGTGAAGTTTACTAAGCCTTACATTAATAATCGAAAAAGTTGACTGAACGGGATAGGTCCTTTATCTCGGTTCATGATTTTCTTACATATTTCGATTTGAATGCTTTCATATGCATCCAAAGTCCTATTATTATTAACACTTTTAATTAGTCTTCAATTTTCAATATCTATACTGTGGTCGTGTTCGATTGCATGTTGAGCAACACAAGATTTTTCATTTCTCCCATATCTAATGTGGGCAATATATTCTTTATATCTTGTCAATATGGATCTTTTTGTCATTGTTGTTTTCATGTTGCTCTACTTTATCCTTTGGATTACCCAGAACTTCTCTTAATTTATTATATAATTTATATATGCTATACCAAAAATTCATAAAACAGGAAAATCAATGAGACCAATTGTATCAGCCATTAATTCTCCAATATACAACTTGGCAAAGTGGTTAACAAAGGAATTTGAAAATCTACCAAAACAAATACCTCCCTGTTCTGTGATAAACTCAACCAAATTCATAGAAAAAGTCAAAAACACACATCTACAGGAAGGTCAGGTTTTGGTTTCCTTTGACGTTTCATCATTGTTTTCGAGTGTCCCGATTCCACATACCTTGAAATACCCAAGGAAGTTACTCGAGTTAAACGGTTTTAATTACAATATTGTTTCTGAGTACATCTCCTTAACAAGATTATGTATGAAGCAAAATTGTTTTCAGCTTAATAACAGGTTTTATGAACAACAAGAAGGTAAGGCAATGGGCAATCCTCTGTCACCGTTCTTAGCCAACTTATTTATCAGTAAATTTGAAACCGATGCAAAAGATGAATTCAGTTACTCTCCGAAGGTATAGTTAAGATATGTGGATGACGTTTTTGCCATTTTCGATTCGAAAAATGAAAATTTAGATGATTTTGTTAAAAACTTAAATGGCAAATCCCAAAATATAATATTCACGCATGAACTCGAAAACAACGATAGTTTACCATTTCTGGATGTTTTAGTCAATAGAAACAGTAAAAATAGGTTAGATTTTGATATTTTCAGAAAAAACAGCAACACCGAGATACATTCCTAACGATTCAAATCATAACTTCCAAAATAAGATGGCTAGTTTAAATTTTATGGTAAATAGGTTAATTAATTTTCTTTTAAATAAAGCTAATTATAACAAGGAATTAAAATTAATTAGGGAGGTATCTGAAGTGAATGGTTATAATAAGAACATTGTAGATAAATTAATTAAAAAACATAAGTCAGAAAATTATTGAAAGAATCTTCGACTTTTCAAAAGGATCAGAACACAAAGAAATGCATGGTAATACCATTTGATGCCCAATTAACAAGAGGGCTAGACAAAATTTTGAAAAAAGTGGACATTAAGTTTATAAACCATATATGAAAAGTCGGGGATTTACGAGATTAGTTGACAAGACTGTGATCGAAGGTATATTGGGCAAACAAAAAGATCCATATTGACAGAATATAAAGAACATATAGCCCACATTAGATATGGGAGAAATGAAAAATCTTGTGTTGCCCAACATGCAATCGAACACGACCACAGTATAGATATTAGTAATTTAAGACTAATTAAAAGTGTTAATAATAATAGGACTTTGGATGCATATGAAAGCATTCAAATATAAAAATGTTAGAAAATCATGAACCGAGATAAAGGACCTAACCCGTTCAGTCAACTTTTTCAATTATTAATGTAAGGCTTAGTAAACTTCACGGTTCATGATTTTTACACGCTTCGTTAGGTAGGGTTTTTTGATATAAATAGAGCATAGTTTAGTTTTAGAATTATATTAAAGTATCTCCTGATGATGCTAACACGGTTAGCGAAACGTGCGTCGAGCAGTTGAAAAAAGCTGATTTGGTGTTTAGTGGTAGATCTCTTCAAGTTTAGTCTGAAGATATTAATAAAATAGATGGAATAAAAAAAATATCTGGATACAAAACAGATTGAAAGGAGCTAAGGACCTCTATGCTCAAGAAGTGGAAGCTGGATAATACAATAAAAATAAAATTAAAATCTTTATTTTTACGAAATAAAGCTTCCATATTCAGAGAGCTCTTACATATTGTTATAATTGTAACAAGTTTCTTAAACCATTTTAGAGAGTCTGGTTTCGGTTATCACACATTATTCTTTATATTGTAACAACTAATAATAACATGACTGGAAAAATTCTTCAAAATACACTATACAGGGTGTCAAAAGAAATATCAAATAAATAATATGGTATTTGTTTAATAAGTCTATCAAGATTTTTTTACTATTATTTGACAATAAATATAACCCTGTATATTACTGTTTTTAATGCCTGTAACATATGGATTAAAAGACACTTTGGCTTAAGTACTGCAAACAAATACCTCAAACTTTTACCATCACTTACAAAATATATTTTTGGTGCAAAAAAAGAGTACATCAAAAACATTCACAAATGGCACATACAAGATACTACAAAAATACAGCAAAAAGACCCCAAAAAAAACTGATTTTATATAATAGATTGTATGCACTTCTACACCCCTGTCCATAACATTAAATCACTATGTGAAACAATAAAATAATGAGAAGTTTGTGAGAAGTAATTTCTTAAATAATGCAAAAATGCATTTACTACCTTAACATATTTTAAATAATAATAATAATATACACCTACTTTACAAAAGTTGCATTGCTCCGATATAACTGAAAAATGTTACATGGAAAATATTTTTATACATCAGTTCCAGCTGAGTGTTCCTACAAGCTCTTAGAATTATAATAAATATTATTGCAAGATCAAAAGATTATTTTTATTCAAAAATAACAGTGACTTCTTTCAGTAGAATTTTTAAATATCTACAATGGACAAATCTCTTTATAAACAACCTCACTGCTCAGCCTTATGTGAATAAAGGTAAATTATGGAAGTGGTATCCTCTTTTGCCTTTTGCAGCAAGATAGATATATACTACATGATAAGCTCCTGGTATAAAGCAGATAAAGCCTGAAATGTTTGAAGAAAGGAAAATAATTTATTTTATTTAATAAACATTGTAAAAAATACCTGCAAGAAGAAAAACAGATGCTTGCAAACCTGAATTTGGTTCACTTAACGTTAATGTCCCAGTAACTAAGAGACCAGCTCCAATAATAAGTAATGTTGTAGCTGCCAAGACCATTCTCCAATTCTCCCTTACTTTGGGATGCTTAAAACATGATCTATGCAAATTTTCCTCACTTGAACAATCATAATAATCTTGAATGAGCGAATCACTATCCCTAGATGTATCAGTCACTGATTTATAAACCCTGAAAATACAATTATTCTTATTTAAACAAATACAAGTTGAAATTAAAGGATAATATACCGTGAATTGTCAAGATTAATATTTATTGAATCTCCTTGCCCTATTTTGCCATTTGGTGTAGTGGGAGTGGCAATCCCGTATACCTTTATAGCTTCATCAGTCTCTTCTTCAAACGCGTCGTCTATAGAAAATCTCTTTGGTTTACCATTTTGCCTTGAAAATTGTGAAGACATGTTCATTTGTAACAATAAATAAAACTACTGGTCTAAAGCTCAAGGTGGAAATTTTCAAGTCATTATGAAAGTGGTTCTGAATAATAATGAGGACTTTTAATCAAATTGGGACGTTACTGTTAAAAAATTATCGACCTTCCTGATTTTTAAAGGTGTTGTTTATCAAAGAAAACGTCAAATCTAATGTTTTTATGGTTGATATCCAAACGTCAAAATCATAGACAAATTATGATGATACGTTTTAATTATAGAGGGCGTAGTAAACTGACAGTCGTTTACGTCACCGTCAAGTTTGTCATTTAGTACCACTTGTAAACAAAAATGGCACAATGGGGCACGTCGGACTCGGGAATTTTGAGAAAGACCAAAACAGATAGTAATTTGGAGGATTTATTAGTATTTGGATATTCCTGCAAAATTTTTCGAGATGACGAAAAAGCGTTGTACATAGACCAAGGAAAACATCTAATTCCTTGGATGGGAGATGAAAAACTTAAGATAGATAGGTATTCCATATTTGTTATTTTTTAAAATTTAATTGCGTGCATTTATTTTTCATTTAATTACAGATATGACTGTAGAGGAGCTTTATCGGATCTTAAAAAATTTGAGGCCAGTCGAGAAGGTTATGATGCCATGAGATGGTTGGGTCTTAGTGACTCTGAGAGGAAATTGGAGGAATTATGTGATAGTGAGAGGTATTATTCCTTGGAAATTAACGAGGAAGAAGAGGAAATGTATAAAGGTTGTATATCAAATTAAGTGAGCAGGATAGTTTTTTACAAGCAGTTTGATTTTAGAGGAAGAAACTAAAAGAGGGAAAACAAACACATTTGCATTTAACTATGATACTCCAAATCAACCAGAGCCAGAACAACAAAATGGTATTCCTACAGTACCAGAAAAGGAAGAAGAGGATGAAATTTATGTTCCCTTACCTATATTAGATGTACCTGTAGATATTAACATAGTAAGTAAATGTAAATACATAGACAACTATTTGTATAAAGCATTTTTTAGCCTAAAACAGTCAAAGAATATGCAAGAATTGAGAAAACAGCCTTGTTTGTGTGTCGCCAAGGTCTCCAAATGGAAATCTTAATCAAAGCCAAACAAGCAGATAATCCTCAGTTTAGTTTTTTGACTGTAAATGATCCATTGTACAAGTTTTATAGACATATCCTTACGGCCTTTAAGAATGGAAGATATCATCCACAATGTGATAAAAAAATCAGTAAGTCTTAATCTTGATATAAGCCTTTTTGTAGTTGGGATATTAAATAAAATGAGAATTTTCATAATACTTTATTTGTAGATGATGAACAGACCACCGATAATCAGGAGGTTGAACAAGACTCACACTACTTGCATCCTAGTTTACAATCAGGGAGCGCCAAATCGGTAGGTGCACAGCAGATTTGTCGAGTTATTTGTCTAAAAAACGTGATTTTTTTGCAAATTATAGGTTTTTAGTGTAATCCTTTATGTGGATATATTCTGTAAGAAGGACTTAGACTGTGATGGATTCTTTGAAATTGATGAAAAAGTATATTTGTTTATTATTTTTAAGTTGTCAGATATTAGGTTAAATATATGTGCACATAAATTAATCATGAATTTGATTATATAATGGTACATTCTACTAGAATCAAAGAGTGTTAGGATGAGGTTGTTTTTTAGGCTGGTGACAAGGCGAGGCGACTTGGTTGGCGCTACCCAATCATCAAGATAGTTTAAATAGAACATTCGCACGGGGTGGCGCTGCCTGGTCGACTATCGGCGACTCTACTGCGACCCAGCAGGTGGCTGAATGAAATTGCTTGATATGGAAGCATATATTTTTAAAGTCAACAGTTCTATGTTATATGGGATGTTGGTTTTTATATAATCTATGCCAAGTAAACATTTCATATGTCTCATTTTAATAGTTTTTCCATTTCACAAGGTAAAATTAGGTTACAGCTGCTAACTCTTTGACTTCCATAACTCAATTAACGTGCCTGCTCTCAAGGGTGATGCTTCCAATGTCGCGAATCAAGTGGCGCGTATTAGGTCGCGCCACACAAGTCGGCCCCCGTCTGTCACCAGCCTTATAACCTGGTATAATTTAAACTTGAAAAACAATGCTTTGTTACAAATGGTAACGTCATAAAGCATTTACCACTTACAAGGAGTATTATATTTTATATAGTTTGTCATAATAGTGATCTCAATATAGAGGTCTGCAACTAAATTAAACAACATAGTATAGGGTTGTTCTGTATATAAGTTCATGCCATTTTTTTTTTATTGAAACAAGCAACAATTATAACAACAAATTAAATTAGTGATGTACTCTCCATCATTGTTCATGACCTGCCCCACCTCTGGACCAATTTATTAATGCTGTTGGCGAAGGTTACCCCCCCCCCCCCTCATTTGGTTGGATAGTGAGCGAAAGAGGTAATAATTGATTGGCGCAAGATATGGCGGTTACTCCTTGACGAGGTTTGCTATGTGTGGTTGTGCATTGTCGTGGTCTCGTCGAACGGTTGTTTCAGTTGAATATCCTCTTTTACACTTTGGCTTTGGCGCATCTCCTGTGGCCACCCACCCCTTTTGCTTTATATTGACGTAGAGATACCATTTCTCATCTTTGTTGCGGCGATTCTCGTTGTCGTTGGACAGTCCCACCCTCAAGCAGTCCAATCGGCTATAGCGTCCTCTCCATATATGGCGCAAATGTAATTTTTTGCCTACCGAAATTTCCATTTCAAAAGCCTGAAAGTTAATTAAAATTAAGTCTCAGAAAAATGATGCCAATAGTTTTGTAGAATAAGAAAAGGGATTTCGAAACGAATTTTAAAAAGGGCTGGAACTTATCGAACAACCTGTTACATGAATGGGTATTTGAAAGATGTGTGCACAATGTAAATACTGGTGGGTAATGAGGCACACAACTTGTTTTGAGAAGGGCAATTGGAATGTTCAATTCGCAGTTTATGTTTTATTGTACACTGTAAAACCTTTTTGATTTGAGTAGAATTTACTTAAATGCATAAGCTGACAGCAAGAATGAAGTGAGTCAAAGAGTATAACTGAAAAATATTTTTCTGACTTTCGCAGGGAAAGCACTAGGAAAACAGTACTTCTGCAGTTTAAACGTAACAGACTTTTTAGAAGGTTTTGTTAACTGTTAGCATCATCAGCAGATTTAATTCTAAGTGGTTCAATGCGTTTGTGTTGACCCTTAGCGTTTAATATATTGATAGTATATTGTCCAGAAAGTTCGTAAGGATTTTCCATTAGTTATTCTCTTAACACATGTAAATAAACATGAATTAATGAATATTTACATATGTTGTGTAATATTAGTTGTTGAATTAATGTTTATTTACATACTAATTCATATAGTATTTACAATGTTTATATTCATATTCGCTTTGATTTACCGTCAGTTAGCCAAATTTATTGAAAATTGAAAATTTCAGTCTATAGCTTGCATTTATGCTTTTTTTTCAAGAGAGAGCAAGAGTGCTGTCCAAACAAAAAAAAGTAATGTGAAACGGAGAGGTGCCAAAATGTTTTGTCGGATCAGTGGCGAAGATTTTAGCCTGAAAGCCTGACGTAGCTCTGGCAATCCTTCAAATAGTTATATTGAGGAAATGAAGGTCATAATAGCCGAAAAGCCCCACACACCGGTCCTTGAGGTAGCAGATAAATTAAATATTGGCAAATCGACCGTTTTTTTGACCATCTGAAAAATTTGCCATTACGATGTGTGCGTCCTTCACGGGCTGATTGAGGGAGATCTACCAAACCGAATTTGTCGTGCGATCTTTTGCCGAAAATAACAAAGAACAAGATAAACGGAGAAAGGTTGTTTCGCCATTGATTATACCAGGATTAAATTGTTGTTGTTCACTAAATTCAAAGGTATTTACCGGTAAATTCCAAATCACTTGTTTTAAATTCTTTGAAGCACGTTTCGCTACCTACGCATTATCAGGAAATGGTTCAATCTGAATTGACGTCGTTCAGCACAAATGTTATATATAGCACATGTAGAAGCAGTTTGAAGGCATGGAGGTCACGGAGTTTTGTAGCAATTATCTTAGCGCATTATACTGGCTCTTCAATTGATACAGTAGCGAACCGTAATACTCCCCGATGATGGTCCTGCCTTTCGTTTGGACGGTTTTTACGTTCTTTGACGCACTTTCACCTGCTCTCATCCACTGTTTGGACGTTGTTTCGTTTTTGGCATGTAATATCCAACCCATGTTTGATCTTCTGTTATAGAACATTGAACAAACTATGCAGAATCCACCTCCATCGACCCTACATATTTTTTTTTCCGAGCCTTGGTTTCCATTCCATAACTCTTTTACCATCTATATGCAATCAGTTTTATAATGTGCCCTGCCCAACTACACTTCCTTCTCGTCATAATTTTCACTGCATCTATTCTGTTTCATGACAATTTGGTTTTAGTCGATTCCATGCCGCGTAGATGTGAGGCGCGTACGAATACTTACGAAATATTACGAATACGCGTACGAAATATTAATGTTTAAATGTTGTTCTGCCGTTTTTGTTCAAGTTAGTAATTTTTTTTACAGGTGTTCCGTTTTTTACGACCCCCTGAATTTCTGGCATATTTTACAAAAAAAAACAGAAACATTTTTTTGACTCATTCAAATAAAAAAACCGGTTAAAACATCGAATAAAGAACAAAATTCCCAAGCAAACAGATACATGATACCAATTTTATAAACAATTATATTTCAAATTTTACTATCCTGCGACTGTCCCGTTTTTTTATGACCCCTACTGTATATGTACGATGTAACCTTTTCAAGTGAGTGGATCTTAATTGTTTCTATGTTGTTTGTTGTCAATATTTTTATTTTTGTGACATTTATTGTAAGACTACTTTACTTTATTTGCTACTTTATTTATTATTAGTTATATTATTATTTATATTATTATCTGCTACTTTATTTTATTTGTCATTTATTCATGATATTATAAGTTTTAACTGTTGTTGGTGTGTTGCTATAAAAACCAGCTCAGATTGGCTATTGTAGTATTTTTTTAAGTCATCTAGTACCAAAGTAAATATTTTTGGGGAGATACAATTACCCTTTCTTAGAGCTCTTTCAATTCTAACTTTCTCTGAAAGAATCCTCATTTACCAACAACAAAGGTGGTGGCATTATTTAAAGCTTTTAATAAATTTATGAAAATTCAAGCCCAGCCGTTACGATAATTTAAACAAATTTAATCGATCGCCCACAAATTCAAAACGAACAGCCGGTCGCGTTGACGCGATAGTTGGTTCGATTCCAGCGCTCGTATGGTTATTTTCCTTCTGTCTGTATTTATTTCCTACCTGTCTGTGATTGTTTCTAGGCAAGAATGTAAAATCCGACAACGAATTACCCCTCAGTCACACTAGTTAAAGGTTATGTAAGGCCGGATACCTTCTGAGAAGTGTTCTACGTTGGTCACTCGCCAGTCGGTAAGCTTCCTTATAGACTTATGGATAAAGCGCATAACCAAGGGTTGATAGCCTGAGGGGGTGCTGGTCTGGGTCGTCAATGGCTGATGATCGTGGTTCGGATCTCACGTTAAGCTGTAGGTCCAATCGTTAAATAGCTTTAGATGCTGATGCGTCTCTAACCCTAAAAACCATGTTTCTTTTCAAAACGAACAGAAGACAATGTTTATCGTTTTTTTGTGAATTTTACCTTCCTTTTATTTTCTTATCTTGTATTTTATCTTCAGTTTTTACATAGATTTTTGGAAAGGTAAAATGGTCCATGTGTATGGCAATTAGTTGACATGCTGTTAATTTACGGAAAGTGCCTTCAAAATGCCAATGCTGCATCTTAGCTATACACTAAACGTTTTCCTTGTCGGGTTCACCCATTGTTGAAATCATTTATTCAGGTTGTGCAAAGACCGAGAGTATCTGAAAGCGTGCAATGAGAGGAACAAATTTTAAATCTTGTCGAGAAGGACTCAACAATAAATTCTCGAGAAACAGCGCGACAAGTTGAACTGAGCCAAAAAAAGTTTTTACAACATTGCGGAAAAGTCAGTTTCATTTATGAAAATCCATTTCATGAACGAGTTCAAGCCCTAGAGCCACAAGGCCACATTAACAGAGTTCAGTTCTGTGAGTGACTGTTATACCTGTCTGTGATTGTTTCTAGGCAAGAATGTAAAATCCGACAACGAATTACCCCTCAGTCACACTAGTTAAAGGTTATGTAAGGCCGGATACCTTCTGAGAAGTGTTCTACGTTGGTCACTCGCCAGTCGGTAAGCTTCCTTATAGACTTATGGATAAAGCGCATAACCAAGGGTTGATAGCCTGAGGGGGTGCTGGTCTGGGTCGTCAATGGCTGATGATCGTGGTTCGGATCTCACGTTAAGCTGTAGGTCCAATCGTTAAATAGCTTTAGATGCTGATGCGTCTCTAACCCTAAAAACCATGTTTCTTTTCAAAACGAACAGAAGACAATGTTTATCGTTTTTTTGTGAATTTTACCTTCCTTTTATTTTCTTATCTTGTATTTTATCTTCAGTTTTTACATAGATTTTTGGAAAGGTAAAATGGTCCATGTGTATGGCAATTAGTTGACATGCTGTTAATTTACGGAAAGTGCCTTCAAAATGCCAATGCTGCATCTTAGCTATACACTAAACGTTTTCCTTGTCGGGTTCACCCATTGTTGAAATCATTTATTCAGGTTGTGCAAAGACCGAGAGTATCTGAAAGCGTGCAATGAGAGGAACAAATTTTAAATCTTGTCGAGAAGGACTCAACAATAAATTCTCGAGAAACAGCGCGACAAGTTGAACTGAGCCAAAAAAAGTTTTTACAACATTGCGGAAAAGTCAGTTTCATTTATGAAAATCCATTTCATGAACGAGTTCAAGCCCTAGAGCCACAAGGCCACATTAACAGAGTTCAGTTCTGTGAGTGACTGTTATACCAATATGAGATGAAGCAAAACTTTAACAGAAACATTTTGATTATTGTCGAGACTTTATTTACCCGAAATGGAATTCACAATTCCCACAATACTCATTTTTGGTGAGTTGATAATCCTCATGCTTCTAGGCAAACAAATTTTCAACATGTATTTTCGGCCAATGGCACTTATGGCAATGCACTACCACGCGTTTCAATCAAAACCCGGTAAAAATTATGGAGCTTCGATTGGGATATTTTGCCTCATTCACTTTACTCAACGGTCATTAAATGATTTAAAGCGAAAAAAGAGGTGAAAACAACCTATTAACTCTTTTTGGTACAAAAACGTTATGACTTACCTCTCACGCTAACAAAAGGTTGTAAATAATAATGGTAATTACATAGTAGATTAAATAAATACTTACATAAACTAAAAAAAATCCTACGACCTTTCTGGACAACCCGGTAAATAAATCCCTTATGTGAAGTAACCGTACCAGTTTCTTTTCATTTCCATCAATGTGGAGTATTTCTTTCCAAAATTTAGTTGGGTTTGCCTTGTAATAACCTAAGAATATTTAGTTTGCTGTTTCATGTTTTAATACCGACTATGATAATAATATTATATTTTATGTTACAGGTGTGCTTTTTTCTCAGTTTGAAAATTTTCTATTAGGAGCTGATAGCGCCCAGCAAGGAGACAACAGATACACTGTGATAAAATTTATCATAGTGTACGTGACATTACTATATCCAATAATATGAGTCTAAGAATAAGGCCAGTTAATAATAATTCTTTTTGACGATTTTATTCAAATAAATCTTAAGATAGAGAATTATTAATAACTGGCTTGAAAGTTGTTGTGTTAGATTACTGTGAAGAGATGGGCTTAGGTAATATTTTTCATAGTACTGCTGGGAAAAATGGGGATCAAGAAGCTGACAGTGACAACCTTATGGTGATTGATCTACTACAGTGGATAAAATCAAAAAATCTAATGCAAGAGCGTATATTAATATATAAACAAGATATATAGTGAATACTCTCTCGCATTACCTCTATGTACCAGCCCATAATAGCCAGACCTTTTCTTTCTAAAGGTCACATCTCTCCTTTAAACTTGTCACCATTAATATTGGTTTTCTTGTTTTGAACAGAACGCAATGTCTGGTACGTCAATACCCTCAGTTCCATATCGTCCATCTGCCGATTGTGCCTACAGTCAGTTGGTGAATCGTATCCAAGGGACTGGACTGTCAACTAATCCAGAGGGGAATGGAAATGAACATTCCACTGTGGAATATCAAACTGTGGTTCAGTTTGGTTCGACAGCCAATCCTGCTGAGAATGAAGTTTCCAGTCAAATGAGTTCAAGCATGGAACAGCAGTACTATCAGTATTATTATATTCAACAGTGGTATGAGTACTGGAGACATGCAGTACTGAGTGGAGAACATGGAGGTAACGATATTTTAGTATCTTTAAAAGTTTCGATTTATTTAAAATACATTATTTTCAATGTATAAAGTATTGTTGACCATCAATATTGTATAGAAATAGAGCTTGTACATCGTTGGCACTAATCTTCACACACTATTAGGAATATAATCAGCCTTAATGAGTACATAGTTTTTCAAAATATTTAATGAAAATATAGATTGAAAGGGATTTCAACAAATCTAAATCAAATAGATATAATAACATTTTTATAATATCTTCTTGTTGTTCCCCTTTCTGTGAAGCTACTACCCGTTAGTGAGCCTTGACCTCCTTCAACCTTCGCCTTCATCCGAATCGATCTACAACAACCCCTTTCCAGTTTTTGACGTGAAGTAGTTCTTCTGAATCTCTTCTTACATTGTCCTGCCACCGTTTCTTTGGTCTACCTCTCTTTCTATTACACTCTATTTGTTCCTCTATGATTCTCCTTGGTATTCAGCTTTCTGGCATTCTCGCCACGCGTACCGTCTAACACTGAACCCTCTCAATATCTAGATATTTGTATAATTTCTTGACTTCGAAGTTTTACCTGATCCTCAAACTTCTGCTATCATTTACAGCATCAAACATTCTTCTCAGTCCTCTTCAGTTATATACTGCTAACATCTTCATTCTTCCTTCATTGTGAGGATCCACGTCTCGTAGCCATGAGGTACTACTGGTCGAATGAATGTTTTATAGATCTTAAATTTTGTATTCCTTTGTATAAGTTTAAATTATTTAACGTATATGATTTGTTTTGTTCTTCCAGCTGCTTATGCAAATTTACCCACCGATTTCACCCAACTAGATTTGAATATGCAAAATTACATTCACCAGATGGCGTGGGCTCAATACGCTCAGCACCAGAAAAGGGCAGCACCTGAATCTAATGCAACCAGCAATTCCTACGCCCAAATTGGTAAATACCGACGAGAGATTTGTAACAGATAAAACGAGTTTCTCTTTTCTAGTATCAAATTTAAACAAAGATGGTGGAAATCCTTACACAGCTAACGTACCACAGTTACCTCCTCAACCTGAAGCAATAGTAACAGAACAGCCTATTGAGAATAAAAATAACGAACAATCAAAGTCTAAACCAACTGAAGGTAATTCATCATTAAGGATATTAAGTTTAGTCGTAGAACAAAATCACACGGAGTCAGGTCAGGAAATACGGAGGCTGTGAGGTGGTTTTTGTTAAAGATTTGTCCAAAAAATTACGAATAACTGCGGCGCAGTGTCAGATGAGGCTTTTTTTATTCTTTATTTATCGTTTAAACCGTTGGAAGACATTCATAATACGCCTCACAGCGATAACTGAAGAAAATAGTCAACATGATGATTTTTAATGAGCTGTTTTCGGTCCCGCTTCTTTCTGTTTTTGTTTCGGAGTCTAAAATCTATTGATAATTAACCTAGGAAAAGATGATAAAATCATATATGATTTGGAATGATAATGGACTGTTTCACCACTAGTACAACCTCAAACAGATTATCAACCCTTGGTCTGTATTTAACTCTCTAGTGTATCAAAAGACTCCATACTGATAAGCCTTACCCATTCTGATTACTGGCGTAACTAGGGGTAGTTAGTTGTATATGATTAGACCTGGAATCTACACATAAATATGGAGCAACACCACAATCAATTTTTGATATTTCTTCATCTTCAAGTAAATATGGTACTAATTAAGATTATTTTGAAGCAAAACCAACATTACTCTCGTTGGCTGCAGCTTATGGATCTGATAGCAGCGAGTCTGATACATCTGATTCAGAGGAAGAAAAAAATAAGAAGGTTCCTGATAAAATTGAAATATATAGGTATGTAAAATAATATGTTAAAACTTTTAATTTTTTTTTTTCGTACTACCACAGTATATGATTAAGTAAAAAATCCTCTGGGCATGCAAATGTTTAGAGGTAGCTTTAAATTGAACATTTAACCCTTTTGATAATTTTAAGAACTGAATTTATATACAATAATGCTCGCAATTCCATGTTCTTATGAATCGCTGAAACCACTGTTTCTTGTATGTTTTTTCCAATGAAACTTGCTCCAAACAATACTAAATGTGCTAATGAATGATAATTTAAGAACTACATATTGAAAAAATAACTACATAAATTCCTGCATATCGGTTCAGGCCAACTTAGTTTAACATCTAAGATGTCCCTTAAAAAAAACGAACAATTCAAACTGTTTCAGTTCATTCTAAGAAAATTCACTTTTTAGAGTCCCATCTGGCGAGGTTCAAATCGTCATAGATAAAATGGCGGATTATGTGGCGAAAAACGGTGTCCAATTCGAAGAAATCATCAAAGCGAAAGGCGATGCCAGATTTAATTTCTTAAACGAAGGACACGAATTTTACAAATATTACAGGTAAGTTTGCTTTTTTAATATACCTTATATTATAAGATATATTTTTTATTTTATTAGAGCAAAACTGATAGAAGTAAGGGGCGAATCCCCTAAAACAAATCATAAAAAGTCCGAAGAAAAAAATGCGTCTAAACAGAAAAAAGTAATCGGTGAGTGTAGACTTTATAATTATCCAGTGCTTAGAAGCTAAAAGACCTCCTCAGTTAGGAGTATTCTATTTCGTTAAATGGTTCATTTTCTATTAGGTTTTCTTGCTAAACGATCTACCGATTTCAATTTCAAATCTTTTACCTTTCTCATTATATCATGAACTTTCTTCATAGACGTCTACTATGGTGATCCATAAGTTTGAACATTTTATTTTTACTATTATTAAAACTTGCAACACAAACTACAACTAAGAAATATCCTCGTGTGCCCCATGATCCGCTTAACTTTATTACCAGGTGTGACGTTTAATAATTCTTATTTTTTTCTTAAAAAAAAAACACGTTTCATTTGGGAGAAAGATAAAAAATGGTTTATTCGAAATATGCACCATCGCTAGCTGCACATTTTTACCATCTTTCTGGCAATTTGTGGATGCCCTCCCGCAAAAACCATAGATCTTTTGAGGTGGTCCAGTAATCAAGCCATTTCTCGACATCTCTGTATCATTGTTGAAGTGTTTCACGGAAAGTGGGCGAGACATCGATGAAAACAAATGGTAGTCGGAAGTGGCCAAGTCTGGTGAATACGGCAGGTGTGGCAAAAGTTCCCAACCAAGTCCAGAAAAGCGGTCAAAAGTATATCTCACCTCTTTCGCTTTCAATGTGTGGAATGGAAGTATCCATTTCACAATAATATGTGATGGGGCGTTATCACGCTAGAAAATCACTTTTTTGTGTTTTGTAGCCCATTCTGGTCGCTTTTCGATCAATACATGGTTCAAATTGATTATTTGTTGACAGTAGCGAACGGTATTAACTGTTTCACCTGGTTTCAAAAGCTCATGGTACGAGACACCCTTCTGATCCCACCAAATGCACAAAATTATTTTTCCAAAGCGAAGATGCTCTTTATTTTCCGCCATTTTTAATGCTTATCCCAACTACTCACTAAAATTCCTCCGGCCAAACAATATTAAGATTTCACGCGTGTGAAGTAGATAATAATACTTCGGTTTTGTGATGCAATTTCATGTACTGCCAAAAACGGAACAAACTTTTACGTCAACCCAATATATCACTTCACGCTTTGGTCTGAAAATAACCAGAGTAATAAAAAACCAATTTATAAATTAGAATATTTATTAACTAAATATTATCTGTAGCTCCAGTAAGTTTTTCCATTAAAAAAACCAAAGATGAAGGACCAAAAGAAATAAAAAGCGCCCTCCCGTTGGAAGATTCCAGCGACGAAGAAACGCGTCCTGAAGCAACGTCCAAGAGTCCACAGAACTCGAAAGGTGGCTCGGCAATTCAAAAAATACCTCAAGCATCTAAAGTCGCGTATAAAATCAATCAACCCACTATAACAACTTTACCTCAGCCTGCAGTCGCCGAACTTTCCCATCCAGCTGAATCTGAATCGATCCGTATCTCCAAAATGGAAACACATCAAACCAGTGATAAACAATCGCCAAGAAATAACGTACATTCCTCACCGATCAGATGCCTTAGACGTTCTAGATCACACTCAGTATCTCCCAAAAAATCACCAATGGATACCAGAATAATTAGTTTGATTTCGAAATTCACCGCTGTTAAAGAACCACTTAAAAAAGCGCCTGTCATCGATATGTTTGAAGTTGATACCAATGGTGTGCTTAAAAATAAAGAAGAACATTCAGATATAGCCAGTGATCCGATTTTGGAGTTGATAGAATTGGAAAAAGACGGTAAGTTGTTGTAAACATTGCTCTCCTTGTTTTTCCTTATCATTTTCTTCCGCATTTCATTAAACCGCTCTTCACCGCCCTCTTGCTATTTCGGTAAAATTATTTAATAAAATTTACTGATTTATAACAATTATTTAATGTATATGCAGATTCAAAACTTTTCTTCTTCCTTTGGTGCTACAGCCTGTCAGTACGGCCTTCGCCTTCAACCGGATCGACCTCCAACAGCCCCTTGATAGTTTTTGAAGTGCAGTAGTTCTTTTGTCCTGCCACCGTGTCTTTGGTCTACCTCTCTTTCTGTTACCCCCACTTTATCCTTCCATAATTCACCTTGATATTATGCAGCCTTGGAATTGTCGCTGAACCCTCCCATAGTCTACAATATCCTGATCTTCATATAATTGTTTGAATTGAAAGTTATACCTAATTCTCCAATTTACATGATCATTCTCAGCTCCAAAGTACTCTTCTTTCAAATACTACAAGCATCCCTTCTGTTTTCTTTATGAGGGTCCATATCTCGCAGCCATAAGTAATTACCGGCCAAATGTGGCCATTATAGATATTAACTTTCATGTCCCTTTCTATAAGTTTAGACCTTTGGACAAACTTCAGGGAATTTTGTTACTCTTCACGATTTCTGAGATCTCCTGTGTTGTTTTTTCGCAATTACAAATTAGTAATTATAAGTTACAAATTAGTTTTACTATGTATGTTTAATGTATCTATATATGCAGGTGACGATAAATTTGGAGATGCCAAAGATAAAGCTTTACAACTAGAAAGGAAAAGAAAAGCGGCTATGTTTCTTAAATTAAAATCAGTGGAAACTTCAAACAAATACGACAAATTGTCACCGACTAAGGAAAAACGATCACCCATTCGGTCAAATAACGAAAGGTAAGTGTTTTTACACTTTTTATTATAGCGATAGCAATAACAAACACATCATTGAACATGGTTCTAAGAAATATTCTTGTTAATTCTTTGTATAGATCCAAATCTAGAAGTAGAACCAGAGAAGTAAGCTATAGAAAAAGAAAAACCTCGAGAGATAGGAGTAGATCGAGAGAAAATCGAAGATCACGGTCCAGAGAGAGAAGAAAAGAAAGTAGAAAGAGAAGGGACAAAGAAAGAAGCCGAACACCGAAAGAAAGAAGCGAAGAAGACAGGAGAAGAAAAAGGGAAAAGAAGAAAAAATCACATAAAAGGTCAGTAAGAGAGTCAAAGCAAATTTTGAATTGGTAAAATGCAGGAAAAGCACTTTTCTACCCTACAATTTTCAAATTTACAGAAAACATTCAGAAAGCAGAAGTCATGACTCTAAATCGAAGAAAAAATCGAAAAAGCATCACAAGAGGTCCAGATCCCATTCAAAATCGAGGTCAGTGTCCAAAGTAAAATCGGTATCTAAATCTAGAAGTAGAAGTAGGAGCAAAAGCCGGACGAGAAGCCAGAGCAGGTGTTCACACATTTCGATCGATAGCTCATGACGCAAAAACTAAAAAATCTTGATAACATTTACACAGTGTCTAAAATATTTGGTGAAACATTAAGGGAACTCACTAGTATGTGGCTTATTTTGATAGAAGATAGAATTATAAAAAAAAAACAGAAAAGATATTTTTTCAGGTATGTGCCAATAGATTATAGCAAATTATTTTGTTTAAACCAAATATTCTACATAAAAGAACAACAAATATGCTACGTCATATGCGATTGTTTATTTTATACATAATAATTATTCTTAATGTATGATTGGATCAAAATTGGTTACATATTTGATGTTTTTTAACTCATCTTTAAGCAAATCTAGTTAATATGTATATAAAGTGAATGAATTTATTATTTTGGGAACTATTTATAATGTTCTATTTTTTACATAATTGATCTAGATGTAAATATTCATGGAAATGTACTGGTAGAAATAAAAAATTGTAAACAACAAATTATATTGTGTATAATTTATCCTTTAAAATCAATTTAATATTATTTTTCTTCCTGCAGTACTACGGGCTGTATATGTGATATATCCATCTACATGGTGGTCTACTTAGGATTGGTCTCCGTTCTAGTACTCCTCTACTACATCTCTCCTGTGGACCGCCTTCAACCTACCTCTCGGATCGATCTCCAGCGACCTCTTGCCGCTATTTGAGTCCTTCAGCGTGTCTTCCTATATTATCCTGCCACTATGCCAGATCTATCCCTCTTTGTTATCCCTACACCCCCTCCATGATTCTCCTTCGTATTCGACTTTCTAGGACGTGTCCCACCCATCTAAATCATTGAACCCTCATATAATCCACAATATCCAGATCTTTGTATAATATAAATTGATTAACTTCTATGCATCTCTTCTATTTTCTTCTTCTTTTCTTAGCCTATGTCAAGAAAAGATGAACCAATTTGGAATATGGCCAAGAAGGGCTTTCTTCCACACCTCAAACAATTATAGAGACTGTTCGAGAAAGGAAAGTATCCATCCCCTGTTGAACGCAATTTTCGCATTTTAATTAAGAGGTTCTGGAGCCAACGCCATACAAAAAAATGAATTTATTTCGATAAGCTTTCATTCAGTTTACTTAAACAGGTGGGCCAGAAAATCCAGAAGGCCTATGGCTATAATTCAAATAGTTGTTTCTCGCTAGGACAGGAACAGGAGTATTTATTTTACCAGTTAGGAAATCTACTCAGAGAGTATTCCTTGCTTGTACAAATTCAATAAAGGCGATTTGTTCAGATCTATTTGGCCATTCAGAAGGGTTTTCGCATTTTTTAAAATGTTTTTGTTTTGTGCATGTATTAAATCATCACTATTAAAACAAAAGCAAAAACTAGACCAGCTGGAAAGTTTGAAAATAAGCATTTTTTATTTATACCCATTTCAACATCGAAAATATTTATTTCTGACAAAGCTACAGTGTTAACGAAACGCGTCAAACAATAAAAAAGTGGAAATGTTGACAAAAAAGTTTTACATCAAACATTTCCAACTGTTCGATCATTCGGCCAAAAGATCTGCCGTAAATGCACGGGCCAACACTGCACCAGGGAGTTTAAAAAGGATCACCAAACTCCAGCAACTGCGAGGATTCATACATTGCGAATTTCCTCAGTTGCAAGCACTTGTGTGTGTGTTGTGTGCAACAGTCCTCGAAGGCCACCAATACCTTTCCCAAAAATACCTCCACCAACATCCGTGTGGGAGTCACAAAGGGCGCGCCAGTGTTAAATCCTTCCGGGCTTGTGAAACAACTATGCGCGGAAATACTAAACCCGCTAAGCCCAGCGTTCCAACATTCTCTTATAGCGTTCAATTTTCAATAATTATATTTTTATCAACATGCTCTTTCCTTGTTGAACTGACGATAAAGATGGGAAGGGACCTTCTAGTGCCTGCGATTTGACGCCCATGGGCTATGGTAAAAAAGAACTTTATAAGAATAATCTATAAAACTACTCAACTTTCGAATTAAATGAAAAAAAGAAAGAATTATAAAAGTAAAAACATTTATTATGCTTATATACAAAAACCAAACAGTACAAACTATATATCATCATTAAAAATATACGAAAAATATTTGGTATATTTGATAAGTACAAAAGATACATTAAAGAAATGTTATAATATTCATACAATAGTAAGAATTAGTGATTCTTACTATAGCCTTTAAAAATCAGTCTGGTTAAATGTTACTTTTTTCTTAATAGTTTCAAATTTCTCCAAAGGTACAGAGTCACTCAAATTACCATCCAGACTCTGGACTATCGAGCTAGTGAAACTAAATTGGCTCTCGCCCGATTCATCTCCGGCTTCAGTTTCAGACTCGTTCTCTGTAGAAACTATGGATACTGCATCAAAATCAGGCAAGTTTCTGGCATTCAAAAACAAAACGTTACATCCTTGTTCCAGATATATTCCTCTGGAAGTCGAACCCACGCATCGGAACTTTAACATTTCGAATCTGTACGACTCGGTGGTATCCACGTTGCAAGTATCCTCGGTAATTTTTAAAATCTCCACCGCGGCAAACTGTATTATGTACAAATAATTCTTAATCAGATGTATTGCTAACGGTATATGGTTACTCTTGAGCTCCTTCTGTCGGGAAGATCTTCCGTACTCATCAACGAATACAGAAAATTCATTGAACGATACCAAATACTCTTTAGGATTGTTCGAAACTTCTAAAATATTTACCGGAAAGCTTCCCATTTTGTAACATTTCAAAGCCTGTTTCAGCTTCATGTCGGAAACGTCTAAAAATTCTTCAGCTTTGAAGCTGCTCAAGTCAATTTCGAAAAACTTGTCGGCACCAACGATGAGACTGTTTTCGGTGAACAGCAAGCAACTGGTCGGTTGAGCAGTATCCAAAACGCATACCGGAATGAAGTCAGATGTATCAAAGGAGTATTCCAGTATGATGAGTTGTTTTGTGATTGCTACAGCAATTTTCATTTGTTTGGTGTGTTTTGAAACCTGGAAATCAAAATCAAATTAAGCTTAGAAAGAACGTTTTTTTTTCGTTGAAAACTTACCTGTAATACATGGAAACCATTTAGATTTTTCACACTGACTGGTTTATAGTTGATGGTTGGCTTTATAACTGAACCGCACTGAATTAAATTAATCAGATGATTTATATCGCAAGATATCAAGTCAGCTTTTGATCCGGCAATCATGAGAACTACATTCCCCGGTGAAAATATTGCTATCTAAAACAAAACAGTCAACAATTATATAATACTCTTATATTATTTGGATCTAGTTCAGTATAGCAGTATTGATATGGCAAAAAAGTTCTTTGGATTGTTCTCTGTTTGGTGAGATTATGAAAATTGTATCTATTATTAAGTGTTTTCCGATAATATGCTTGATTCAATCCTATCTTATTCTTATTGTGGTTCTACAATTTGTCCTTGACCCCTCGCTTCAATCCGAATAGATCTCTAGCAGCCACTTGCCGTTTTTTGATGTCCAAAAGTTCTTCAGCATCTCTTGTTACCTCCTATTCATCCCTCCATGATTTTCCTCGGTATTCGATTTTCTGCCATTTTCGCACATCTGAGTCGCGAACGTTCACAGAGTCTCCAATATCCAGATCTGTGTGTAATTACTTAGGTTTGAAGTTATACCTAATCTCCCAATTTCCATTATCATTCACAGAATCACAAATTCTTCTGGGTACTCTTCTTTCAAATACTGCAAGTAGATCTTCCGTTTTCTTTATGAGAGTCTACGCCTCGCAGCCGTCATCAGCCGTGTTTTATAAATTTTAACTTACGTTTTCCTTTGTATAAGTTTAGATCTTTCTGACAGACTGCAGTGAGTGAACTAGTTTTGTCACCCTTCATAATATGACTTCTAATATATTCTGTTACGTTTTTGTCTAGTTTACTTTCCAGATCAGTCATTCAATCCTATACTGTTTACAATTAGCAAGATTAGGACACACGCTGTGTCACAAAACTTATAGAGTTAGAAAATCAAAAGATTTCAAAGGATTCCTTCACTCATATTCACCTGCCCGAGACCCTCTGTTTATCACTTATTACGGTCGTTGAACTTCACAATCGGGAAGGTATTAACTGATGATGAGATTATTTAAAAGACACCAATATCAGTTATTAGTTGTCAGACCTCAAAATCCCTGGAGGGGCTATATGTGGCATGGAACGTCAAGCAGCGTTGCTGTATGGCAGCTATACTCAAGCTATGCTCCGCGAAAATACTGGTCATAATGAAAAAAAAACTAAAGGGGAGGTTAAACAATACTATAAGGTTGCAGAGGAAAATAAAATCTATCTAAATATTCCAATATAAAGTTTAAAAACTAAGTAAAATAGTAGCAGTGGAATGTGCAATATGAGAGGGCGACATTTCAGCCAGGAGCTTAGTCAACAGTTCAATACTGACTGCTGGAGCGGTCGCGCCGCGAACGGTTCACAACCGACACAACGGAACACGAGCCATAGCGTAAATAGCCGAACTGTGTCGGTCGCCAGCGTTCATGTCGTGCGTGTCGGCGCGCGCAGTACCTTCAAGTTTGTTATTAGTGATTTTGAAGTCCTGTATCTTGTGACAATATTATTCTGTTCATCATATTGTACATTCAAATTATTAATAAAGAAAATTGGAGCATTGGCTTAAAGGCTTTAAAGGTGTTGTAACAAATCTTCTACCGAAAGTTCAAAAGTGGCACGTCCAGAGGATGCGGCAATTCCCGATCAAGAGGGTGTAGCGACGACGTCAAGCTCCATGGTTTCAAATAGTATAATATGAAAGACACATTAAAGGCGAAAAATAAATGATATATGATGAATCACACATTAAAGGCGAAAAATAAATGATATATGATGAATCACACATCAATCTCAGATTTCTTGATTCTAACGGCTCACCTCTCTGTTTGTTATGTAGTAAACTACTTCCTAATAGTTCTATGGTACCTGCCAAGATGCGCCGACATTTAGAAACTGTACACTCCGAGTTTAAAGATAAGAATGAAGAATTTTTTGTGGGTAAAAAAAAACAATTATTGAAAAGCCAAAAAACTATTATGCATACGACCCAAACTGTAAATGAAAAGGCCACGGAGGCATCGAATTTAGTTAGCTATGAGAATTTGATAAAACCGCGTGTGTTAGACATAACACAACGTACGCTCGACGAAAAATCTGCAAAGCATCTTTCTACAGTACCGCTTTTAAACGATACAGTTTCGAGCCGAATTCATGATCCGGCAAGCTACGTTAAACAAGAACTAGTTGCATGTCTACGAAAAAACCAATTCGTCTTGCAAATGGATGAGTCGACTGATGTTGACCTGGCCATCTTGCTAGTTATTGTACGATATCCATATAAACATTCTTTTGAAGAAGACATGCTTATGTGCTCATCGCTGCCCACTAACACTACCGGAGAAGCCATTTTTAACAAAATAAATATATTTTTTGAAGAAAACCATCTCAATTGGAATGTAAAAACATCAGTTCAAAACAACAGGTTCAAAATCCTTTTGTACCCAACTTGCAAAAGCCCGAAAGTATGTCAAACGAGATTTATGAATCATTTTTAGAAATGTCATCAGACACCCGTATGGAGTCACTGTTCAAAACAATGCCTCTGAATAATTTTTGGTGTAAGATCCGTGATGAATATCCACTTCTTGCCACAAAGGCCCTGAATGTTCTTCTCCCATTCCCAACAACTTACTTGTACGAAACAGGATTCTCAATCTGTACAGCTGCAAAAACAAAATACCGGATGCCGAACCTGATATGAAACTTTAACTCTCTTCTATCAAGCCTGATATCAAACAATTGATGAAAAATAAAAAACAGTTCCATACCTCCCATTAGATCAATTCTTCTATTGGAACCTTTAGTGTAAAATACTATACATGAAGAGATTTACCCCTAAACAAAAAATCACTTTTTTTGAACTGCTCGACGCACGTTTCGCCCTAATCTCAGATTAAATCATCTCCTGATGATACTAACATGGTTAGCGAAACGTGCACCGAGCAGTTCAAAAAAAGTGATTTGGTGTTTAGTGGTAAATCGCTTCAAGTTTAGTACTAGATGTTTAGATGTATTAGATGTTTAATTGTTATCTAACATAATTATTAATAAAGAATACATATAAACCAGTTTTTGATTGTTTTAGGGCTTCATCAAATATTTCGCTTTCCAAAAGGGTTCCACCGCCAAAAAAGTTCGAGAACCACTGCTGTATGGTATAACTCTCCTACTTTTTGCATATCTAATACCTAAGTTAATTTTTTAGTCACCTGTTCAACTTTAGCAAGACTTTGAATAGCCAACAACGTGCCTTCGTAGTAAGAATACAATCCTCTGTCTGTTCCTAAGATCTTTATATGATCAGTTAAATCAATCACACAGTTTACAGCCAACTCGTCAGGCAATTTGATTACAGTTTCCAGCTTTGAGGTTTCCTCTTTCATAATCACAGTTTTGTGAAGAGCTAAAGAGAAGAGCAAAATTCAAAATAAAAATCTTCACTGTAATATTCAATATATAAATTTACTAATAATTTTTAGACTTACCGTCAAACCATCCATCTTTTTCCTTCGCACTGAGAGCCATCAGTATTATACATCTAGAAGGCCAACAGGTTGTGTTTGGACTGACTTCTACTTTCACAATAAATGGAAGATCACTTGTTGCAACAGGTATTCCAATTTCTGATTGAACTGGTTCCAAAATTACCTGACATAATAATCATGTGCATTATGAAAACAGCTAAAATCTAGATGAGTTTCTTACTTTCCCATGACCACCTTCTGGTCTTAACTGGAATGATTCTAAGAGACTTGTTTCCGAATCTTTTGGATGTAATGAATAGATATCTAATGATGTATTGGTAAGATAGGCATAGCGTTTTTCCCAATTATTCGTTTTAGAACTGTAAAAAGAAACATATCGGTACATATAAACATAAGGTATTTAAAAGCTGCAAACATCATTGGTCTAAATGTAATAAATTGCAAGGCAAAATACTTTATCAGACCGAGAACTAATCGTACGACACTCGTATATTCAATACTCACCAGGGTATTTTTACCCATCCTTCGAACACTGCATCTTTTAACTCTTCATTAATCAAATGAATATTCCCTCCTCTATTCTTATCTCCGTTATTTGAAATATTCTGCAAACTATTAGTGAAATGTTTCACATATTCCCTGGGTAAGCCGCAAGTTTTAGGTAACCCAGTTGAACATGGACTATGCGCCGTTATCTTACACTCTTTGCAAATGTGATAGTTCCTGCCTAAGTTGATCTGGTTATTACACTGAGCGCATCTCAAAGGACTAGTACAAAGTTTTGTATCAAATCTAAAATAAACAAGTCAAAAGTTGTCAATAATTAGACTAAACTCGAAGGGATTTACCACTAAACACTAAATCACGTTTCGCTAACCCTGTTGCATCATCATGCTAACATAATGAAACGAGCGTGGAGAGGTTTAAGAGTGATTTTGTGTTTAGTGGTAAATCTCTTCGAGTTTAGTGTTTCATATCGAAGATTCCAATAGAAGAATTGTGAGAATGTTTACCTGTGCGGTATATTATGATGCATTCTTTGTAGAGAATTCTGTCTGGAAACATCCCTTTTCTGGGATCCCGGAGAATTCACAATTTTCGTCAACGCCTCTTTACTTCTAGGACTCAAAATATCGGAGTGAGTCTTACCCATTTTAACAATTTTTTCAGTGATGTTACCATTGATCTACATAAAGTTTCCAATATTTTTTTACAAACAATTTAAAACACATTAAAATCACTTACCTCATTCATGGTAACAGCTTTCAGCTTGAACACTTCCTCCTTTAATTTCCTATTCTGCTCTCGTTCTTTCGTAAGTTCACTCTCTAAATCTTTATAATTCAATGCTAGAGAAATAGGTGGTTGGTTATCCTTCTTGGAACTACCAAAAATCACGTCGGCAAATCGTTTTTTTTTATGAGAATTTTCATCGATCTATTATACAAAACTCGTAAATTACAGACACGAGATATATGATAAATAAATACCTTGGATTGCAAATAGTCAATTAACTTTATCTGCTGATTTATGGTAGCTTCGGCCTTCATCTCCCGTTCCTTATAGTAAACGCTTTTTTCGTGTAAAATTCGTTCTAGTTCCTCGATTTTTTGTACCAAACCTAATGACAAATTTAACAAATCATTAAGAACAAGACGAAACAACATTCAATGAACACCACGAAACCTATCAATTATACATTTCAAAAAAAGTTCTACTCACCCTCACTATTCTTCTTCAAGTCTTCCAATTGATGACCCAACTTATAGTTGGATTCCTTCAGTTTATTTATGTTTGTCAAACAATCTGATAGCTCTTCTTTTAGAAGTTTATTCTCTGATGATAACTTATTAACTTGTCTATCCAGGGATTTGATTTCTACTTCTGCATTGCTCAATTTTTCATCAGATATCTGCAACAAAAATATTACTTTTAAAATATATTCTCCTTTCAGTGGTGCTACAGCCCGTCCTAGAGCTTCTTCAACCTTCGGCCCCAACCGGTTCTATCTCCGGCAGCCCCTTGCCAGTTTTTGATGTCCCTGTAGTCCTTTAGCATCCCACTTGCATTGTCCTGCCATCATGTTTTTTTCTTTCAAATACTGCAAGCATCTCTTTTGTTTTCTTTGTGAGAATCCACGCTCGCAGTCATAACTGACTACTGGCGGAATGAGTATTTTATAGATTCTAATTTTCGTGTTTCTTAAAATAAGTTTAAATCTTAGGATAGAACGCAGGGAATAAGTAACCTTCATAATAAAATTTTTGACATATCCGGTGATGTTGATGTTTTTGTTAAGTTTGCTTCCCAGAAACGAAAATTCCTTCACAACTTCAATATATTGTCATCGCCCCTTATTCAATTCTGTTCTCTTCTTGGATTGGTTCTTTTTTCCATCACCTTCGTTTTATCTCTATATACTTCTAGACCGGTTCTTTTGGCTTTTACATTTATTTCATCGATTTGTTTTTCTTTATTCAATTATCATTGTTCCATTTACGTTTATGTCTGTTTCGCTGAGGATGTTCAATATTACGTTAAACAGAAGTGGTCCTATTCATCCCTGAACCCACAGCTTAACGTGGGCTTTGAACCAAGGCCATTAGCTATCAATTAACTCTGAGAGCAGCACACATACGAAAACAACTCGAAGCGTAAGTCATAAAATTTTTGCAGCAACAATCCAATAAATAAATTTCTTTTGGCCATATAGAGACATTTAGCCTGGATATCATTCTTCAATTGGTCCATTAGTAAAGCATTATACTCCCCAATGTTAGTCCTGCCTTTTACCAAGTATTCTATGAAGATTACATCACGAAAATACCAGAAAATGGACTGTTTTCGCTTCCTTTAGTGCTCTTTCGTCCGCACCCATCCACTCTTTGAACTGCAGCTTTGTCTCTGGAGTATAATAGTGAATCCATGTTTCATATATTATTATAAGATTCAAAACTTCACAGCATGTCATCTAACAAATCATACTCGACATACATCATAGTCATTTGGTCATACTGGCGTCATCTAACTGGTCTTTCAAACTGAGCGGCTATTTTTTAATTCTTGAATAAAACACAGATGGCGTTGTGGATTTGCCTACGTCTAGTCTCATTTCAGAAGTGTAATGTATGACATTTAATAAAAATGGAGTCGTACATAATACAACAACGCGTTAAAATTGTTGAATTAATTTATGAAATTGGGCGTTTAGTGAAAAAATGTTTTTAGAAAATGACGTGATATTTACGGTTTGCGCAATGGCCAATCTGAAAGCGCTATCAATCGAATTGTTTAAAAATTTCTAGAAACTGGTTCGGTGGAAGACAGATAAGAGTAGTCAAAAAAGTACGAAATGCCAGCTTAAAGGAATTGTCAAAAATATTTGTATCACTAAGTTGGCACAACTGTCCTCTACACTGACACGGAGTTTGAACGTCATCTGTCATTTAGTTTATTTACAGTGCTCGATGTTGTCAGTTCATTTCAACTAAACTTGAAGAGACTTACCACTAAACACCAAAACACTTTTTGAACTGTTCGACGCACGTTTCGCTAACCATGTTAGCATCATCAGGAGATGATTTAATCTCCTTCCGTTCTTTCCGTTCATTTCTCTCCTTTCCGTTCATTTTAAGTATGTTTTGCGATTTTCACAATGGATAATAACATCGAACAAAAATTTGTCTTAAATTTTGTATTGCAAATGAAATTTCGTTGAATATGTTTCAGAAGGCTTACGGTGAATCAACTTTATCAAAAACACGTGCATATGAGTGGTACAGTGCATTCAAAAGCGGTAGAGATGTGGTGGAAGATTTGCCTCGCTCTGGTCGGCCATCAACGTCTTCAACTGAAGTTAACATCGCCAAAATGAAGGAAATGGTGACTAAGAATCATCATTTAAGTTTGGGAGAGATAGCCGCTTATCTTTCTGTGCAAGCAAAACGCATTGTCGCTCGACTAGCGCCGAAAGATCTGATTATTCTTCAGAAACTCAATAGCGTAAAGGTCGCTAAAGACATGCTAGAACGAGTCAATTCCGACCCCACCTTTAAAAAACGTATTGTAACTAGTGATGAGACATGGATATGCGAGTTTGACATGCATGCAAACCAGTCAACAAACTTCGGAATGGCGTCTTCCAACTGAGCCCAAACCGAAAAAACCACGTCAAAGTCGATCAAAATATACGGCAATGTTGACTGTTCTGTTCTTTGATTATCGCGGTGTTGTGCACTCGGAATTCTTGCCAGAAGATCAGACGGTAAATAAACAATATTATCTGAGCGTTATGCGGCGTTTGAGAGATCAAATTCGTCGAAAAAAAAAAACAGATTTGTGAAGATAAAACTCTTGGATTTTGCATCACGACAACGCACCATCTCACAAGGCTGTTGTGAACGATTTTCTGGCCAAAAACTCAACAAACCCCATCGAACAATCACCGTATTCTCCTAATATGGCTCCGGCCGATTTCTTTCTCTTTCTAAAACTCAAATTACCACTTCAAGGCACCCGTTTTCGGTCGATAGAACACATAAAAGAAAATTCGCGGGCGAGAACTGAAATCGATTCCAGAAAATGCGTTTAAAAAACGTTTTGACAATTGGATTATTCATTGACATAAGTGTATTATTTCGGAAGTGGCCTACTTTGAAGGCGATACAATAAATTTGGATAAATAATAAACATTTAGTGTCTTGTTGGCCAATTCGCGGTACTTTTTTGACAGAATGTATAGTCGTAGTGGTCGTTCACAAGAGCATATTGATTTTGTACGTAAAAGTGTTCCTAAAGACCCAGAAGTTTCTATTAGTCGACATTCACAACAACTGGGACTCAGTGAATACATAACATGGTGTATTTTTCAAAAGTATTTAGCTCTGAGGGCATATAAGCTTCAAATAACCCAGGAACTAAAGCCACTGGTGTCAATTGGATTAAAGAACAAACAGATGATTTTTCCTAAAAAATCATCTGTTTGTTCGAGTCACTGTTTGGTATGCAATATAGTCAGGAAGTGTATTTCATTCAGAATGCTGCTGGGAAAGCTATAACTGTGATTGGTGTTTGATATCGTGAGATGATAACTGGATTTTTTCAACAGGATGGCGCTACACCTTATTCTACTAATGAAATAATTGATTTATTGAGAGAAAAAATTCCTGGACCAGTTGTTGCAAGAAACGGTGATATTAAATGGCCACCAAGATCATGTGATCTGACATCATTGGACTATTTTCTTTAGGGTTATGTGAAAAGTCAGGTCTATAAAAATAATCCACAATCGATTCCTGAACTAAAGAATGAAATTATTTTTGTCACTGGTGAACTAGAGCCACGGTCATCCAAAATATTTACAAAAGAGTGGACGTCTGTGGAGCTACAAGAGGTGGTCATTTGTCTTTCGTGTTTAAATGTCATACACTCTTCTTCCATGATCAATAAAAAGTAAAAAGTTTTTGAAAACAACGCAAATTCTGTTTTATTCAAGAATTAAAAAAAAAGTTCAATTGGAAAGACTCTCTACATGTCAGGCTGCGAAGCTCTTCCGATAATTCCTAACAGTTCTTGAAATTAAATAATAATGAGATCAAAATACCCTAAAAAAATCACAATTTACATCAATAAAAGATTATTAATGTCACTACAGTGAAAAAGTCAACCTTCTGATTAGGGACCGGCGAAATATCAAAAAGTTTTGGAAATAAAATAATCACAGCCCTTTCTATAGAGTGATTTTTCGACCTTTCTAGTAATAAACATACCATTAATTGTTCTGACAATCCTGCAGATATTTGTTTGTATTCCATACACTGATTTTTATAATCTGCGCATTCATTCTCTAAACACTCCTTATCCTCCTGCAACCTCTTAATTTTTTGTTCCCCTACAGCCCTCAGGGATTTTTGCTCGTTAATTTGCCTAAATAAAATTACTTTAAAGAAAAAAACAAAAAATTATACATTACATCTCACTTCTTAGCATCTTGGGTCTCCACTTTCGACTGGCAAATATCACTGATTAATTTTTCAGTGTTGGCCTTCAGTTCGGACTCCCTGGATTTGGCTGATGACAGAAGGTGATCATATTCGGTAAGTTGGCCCTCCAGCAACACACAAGCTTCACGCAGAGCATCTAGATTCTATCAAAGAATGAATCAGAATAAAAAAAACTTAGAACCAGAAAAATAAACCCTACCAAATTGATATTTTTTCGTTCCCTTTTGCCCTGTTCGATTTCGTTGTTCAGTTGTGCCTTTTCCCTTTGTAATTCTTCAATTAGTTTGACCATCTTGGATCGCTCTTCTTCTTGTTTGTATGACCTGTTCAAGAAATATATACTTGGCATGTTCATCATGCAGGTGGTTTAAAATAAAATAGAAATATTTGTTTCCAATTTGTTATAACGGGAGCAATTCTATATAAATTTTATATAATTCTGTGGGTGAAATGTAATCGTTATTTCCCGGTGTTCAAATTCACCGTAAAACTAAAAAAAAACCTTAACTGAGATGTTTAACTTGATCAAATGTTTTTCACCCTTGCTCATGTACGAGGGTAACTCGAAAAGTTCTTAAGCTGACAGAGATAGTGCAAGTATGACTATGATATTTGTTCTCGTCTCAAACGTGATGAAATGGTTTACTGGATGAAGATTCACTTCAAATGATGGAGTCAGAGCTGAGAAAACTGTTTATTTTGAAGAGCTGGACAAGACTTATTATTCTGAGAGTATTGGAATGTTGTTGGTTTAAATTTATTGAATTGCAAGGCGACTACGTTAAAAAATAAAACAAAATAAGTACAACATGTTAAATAAATATTAATCATACCCTTTCTTCAGATTATTAATTTCTTCTCTGACTGCAATGAAATCACTATCCAAATGCTTAATTTTTTCGTCCCTGGTCTTGATCACATTTTTCAGCTCGTTTATGAACGCTTTATCAATTTCATTTTTTTCTTTCTCACTAACCAATTGTTCCTATATAAGTAAAAAAAATAAATTGAAACACTTTAAAATATTTTTTCAAATTACCTGAAGAATCTTGTTGTTTTCTCTACACTTCATGAATTCCATAGAAACATTTTCGTTGATCATGGAAAGTTCAAGTAAAGCCTCCTCTTGGCATTTTTTGAACTCTTTAAAAGTGACATCTGAAGTTGAAAGTTTCTCTTTCAAATTTTTTATCTCGCCCTGAAAGTTACACAAGATAAAATAGCAAAATATAGATGATGAAGATGACGTCTGACTAGGATAACAAAAAACACACTCTAATGTATTACAGTTTAAAGGAGTTTCTAATCATTCGCCATCAAGATTCGTTGCAAAATGACAACTCTTAATACTAACAAATAAAAAAAACATTATTTGTTCTGAAAAATGTTTGCAGACCACTTGAAATCTCATACAGTCTTCATCAAAAGAGTATGGTTCGCACTGTTTCAATTTGTTATAATTTATATCACTTCTACTACAATATCCCATTTTTTTAAACAATACAATTCACACAACAGTTTAATATGATTAAGATGAGGAATGAAACTGTGTGTTAGAGCAGATAAGTTGATATCAAGAACAAATAAACATATTAATTGTATTTACACAACCATCTCAAAGTTCTTAATTGGATTTGTGTTGTGTAAACAATACCATTTGAGTTATACATGCCCCAATGCCCTTAATAAGGACAAATAAAAAAATTAATGGTTCAGCAAGAAATTTACAGCATATTTTATATATTAGGTTGGGAAAAAACTTTTAAAGTATTATTTATACATTTTTATCAGTATCAACAAAAACTGCTCCAAATGTCTTATAACACTTCTCATCAGTGCAGATTTTCTTGCATTCTGTAACAACTGGAAGAAGTGATGTTGAGAAGGCGCCAAGGTCAGGTGTCAAATCAAGGCTTCACAGTTTCCTCTGTATGGCATATCATATTTTTTTCATAGGTCTTTCATAATAATCTTTTTGATTGTTATCTTCATATACTACTATCTGTTTTTCTATACTTATACTGTTCCATTTAGGTCAATGTCTGTTTTACAGATGACTATTCAATACTACATTAAACAGTCCATCCCCCTATCGCAAGTATCAAATTCTACAGTGGTGTGATCTTGAATTTCTACTACTGTCTTAGAGTTAAGTAAATAAATTTGATGATAAATACATTATCTCTCTGCCGTACTCTAAAACCAGCTTGTACTCTAAGCTAATAACAGTCTAGATTTGGAGTATGTAGTTTGGTATCTTTCATAAATAATTTTGTATCTTGTTAAACAATTTATACAATAAAAAAAAAAGAAATATATATATATATATATATATATATATATATATATATATATATATATATATATATATATATATATATATATAAATGTTTTCCTTAATGCGTGAGGATGGTACAATATGCAGAGAACGGACGGAAATGTTACGAGGTTGTCTGAAGATTTTATTCAAAGTTATATGAGGAGCACAATCAAGCAAGATCAGCAATGCCCACTGAAGAACAAGTGCTAGATATCCTGGTGGAAGAAGTGACAAAGGCTATAGAATCGATGAAAAATGGCAAGGCTCCAGGAAAGGATAGTATAACTTGTAGAGGTGCTGGTGGTCGGACTTTACATAAAACACTAGCAAAATTATACTCAAAATGTCTCAAACAACAAGAAGTACCTAGCTTATGGAAAAATGCAGTGATTCTTTTACATAAGAAAAGAGCACGGGAAGATTTAAAGAACTACCATCCAATAAGCCTCCTACCAGTGATGTACAAAGTTTCCACCAAGATACTATCCAAAAGAATACTAAGAAAACTTAATGATGCATAATCAAGGGAGCAAGCAGGATTCAGAAGTAGATTCAGTACAATGAATCACATCCAAGTCCTACAGCAGGTCATTGAAAGACACAATGAATACACTATGCCACTGTGCTCGGCTTTAATCGATTATGAAAAACCATTTGATTCAATCTCAAAGCGGACCATAATGGATGCATTGCTTAATCAAGGTGTAAAGAAAGCTTATATAAATCTACTGGGATCGATATATGATGAAGCTACAGCGACAGTCCACCTTGACGATCTTGAGGTTGGAATAAATGTAGAGCGGCGCTACGGCAGGCTGACGCAATATCGCCTCTTCTTTTCTCAGCCTGCCTGGAAGAAGTGTTAGGTAATCTGGATTGGGAACAGGATGGAATAAGGATTAATGGTGCATACTTAAATCATCTTAGATTCGCATATGATATCGTTCTTCTTTCACAAGACCCAGAGGAGCTGCAAAAACACGTACAAGAGCTGCAAAGGGCTGGGGAACCACTTGGCTTGGAAATAAAGCAGAAGAAGAGTCAGGTCATATTCAATAAATTTGTTGAGGACAAAAGGATTTCTATTTTAGGAACGGATTTGGAAGTGGATTACTATTGTTGTGGATTACTATTTATATCTTGGGCAGAGGATTTCAATGGAAGGGGATACCGGCCGAGAGGTGGAACGACGCGTTAAATGTGGCTGGCAGGCATTTGGCAGGCTCAACATAGTGTTTAAGGGTAAACTACCACTTTGCCTGAAAAGAAAAGTCTTTGATCAGTGTGTCCTGCCAGTTATGACATACGGAAGTGAGACCTGGACACTCACATCACAGTCAGTTCAAAAACTTCGAGTAGCACAGAGGGAAATGGAAAGATGTATGCTTGGCATTACTAGACGGGATAGAAAGTCCTGCACGTGGATCAGAGAACAAACGAAAGTGAGTGACATCATTGGAAGAATAAAGCAATTGAAATGGAAGTGGGCAGGCCATGTAGCGAGGCGATGGGACGAAAGATGGACCAGGGCGGTCCTGGACTGGATACCGCTTGATCGCAAATGTCCACGGAGAAGACCGAAAACACGATGGATTGATGACATTATTAAGTATATTGGACCCTAATGGCAGAGGAGAGCTCAGGACCGCAATAGTTAGAAGCATACTGAAGAGGCCTTCATCCGGCAGTGGACTGATGCGGGTTGATGTTGATGATAATGATGATGATGATGATATATTAATATTAATTCCGATCTGTTTCTTTCCTTTAACTCATTTTAAGATATTATTAAAAATTAAAATCTCCAAATTTAAAAGAAATAAAAATTCCATCTCGCCACAATTTTTAGATCGTTGGTCGGACGTTTATCTTCAGCGACCGTACATCACGTCATCTAATCGCGTAGTTGGTGTTACATGTTTTGTTGGTTGCCAGAATTCGGGGGTTTAACTGTTTTCTAAAACATGCGGTTTGGACGTAGATTTCCTGCGATCTCATTCGGATTTTTTCAATCAACTTTTTTCAATTTTCTCTATTGATTTGCAGTTACAATAAACTGTTTGAATGGTTTGCTCTTTGGAAAACAGTAAGTACCTACTTCTTCATTCCTTTATCTGCAAAACAAACAACAACCCATCCTCCAATGTCCTATACAAATACAAAATTTTAATGTTTTCCTGATTCACCTCCTATATAGGGTTTCAATAGCACGAAAAGTAAAACGAATTTAATAAAAGAAGATTAGTCTTATTCTCCAATCAGTATCTTTACCTGTGCATCTTTCACCTCCCTTTCCAGAATCCTCTTATCAATCTTACAGTTGGACAGTTCCTTCTCCAGTTTCCAAAATTGTAACTGTTTTTCTCGTAATTCTTGAGATTTCACTGGGGAACTTTCCGCTTGTTGCAACCTTTATATAAAAACAGATTCACTTAACATTCAAAAACATTACAAGATAAAAATGTACCTTTTCTTTAAACTCTCGCATTTGTCCTTTTCTTGTTGCAAGTCCTCCTCCAAGAGCTGAACTTTTTTATCGTTCCGCAACTTCAAATTGTCCCGATTCAGCTTGTCGATCTCCCGTTTTTGATCGTCCATGATTATTTTGTTCTCGTTTTGAAGCGATACATTCTTGTTTTGTAAATCCTTAATGGTTTTTTGACTGGATTCAAGCTGCTGTTGTAGTGTTTTAATTTCCAATTTGTATGTTTCATTTTGTTTCACATCCTATAAAAGTTTGATGTTATACAGACAAATTTATTGTGTTCAAAAAAATAAAAAATCACATTAGAAAAAAGGTGAACACTGAGGTTGTGAAGAAATTTGCGTATCGTGCTGATGGAATTATTGATACTTTTTGTTGAACTGTGAGTTTCAACTCTGAAATATTTTGGGGGTCAACCTTACAAATAAAACTCACATCCCGTTAAATCTGGCAATGTTTCTAGCTAAGGTATGTCCCCATATTGAAAATGAGATGCTTTGGAAACTATTGGAGTTTATCGATATCCTGCGGTGTGACCAGTTACCCCATTACCTTCTCCAAAGTCTGTAAATATGAACCTCAAATTTGCCCATAGATGGCCCTAGATGTCAATATAATTACCGCCAAACCCTGTCATTGGCGCCACTTCCTTGTTGACATCTGACAAGGATTTTCAACTCGCAACAATACAAGTATCATACAACAGAATAATTTATAGCAGCGTTGAGCATATCGAATTTTGTGCCCGGAAACTACGATTTGCGGACAGCATTAATTTTCTGCTACCATTTGAAGAAAGCTGTTGCAAAATCGCATCGAATACTTGTCGAAGCTTACGGTGATCATGCTCTGGCGAAATCACAGTGCTTTGTGTGGTTTAAAACATTCAAAAGTGGCGATATTGCTGTGAGGAACGAAGAACGTAGAAGACAATCGAAAAAAAAAGACAGCAAATTGCAAGCATTGTTGCATGGGTATGACTTTAAACGCAACAACTCGCTGATCAATTAAATGACATGGGAAGCCGTCTCTATACGTTTGAAAGTCATGGGAAAGATCCAGAAGATGGGAAAATGGGTTCCGGATGAACTAAATGAAAGACAGCAAGAAAGCCGAAAAACCACTTGTAAAATGCTGCTCGCCAGGTACAAAAGAAAGTTATTACTCCATCGAATTGTGACTGGCGATGAAAAGTGGATATATTTTGAGAATCCTAAGCGTAAAAGATCATGGGTAACTCCAGGCGAACCATCGACATCGCGTGCAAGGCCAAATTGCTATGGATTCTATGTTTGGTGAGATCAGAAGTGTGCGATCTATTATGAGCTGCTAAAACGTGGCGAAACCGTTAATATTGAATGCTACCGAGAACAAAATAATCGATTTGAATCAAGCTTTGCCTGAAAAAACGACTAGAATATCAAAAAAGGTAACTTAAAGTCATTTTGCTTCATGATAATGCACCATCACACACAGCAAAACTGGTCAAGGATACGACTGAGGCGTTTAGTTGAGAAACACTTTCACAAGAGGCTTACTCACCAGACTTAGCTCCGTCCGATTACTACTTATTTGCATCGATAGCACATGCACTTGCTGGACAGCGCTCCACTTCTTAAGAAAATGGTTCAATGACTGGTTTGCCTCAAAAGAGCAACAATTTTTTTGTCGTGGCATCCACAAATTGTCAGACAGGTGGGAAAAATGTATAGCTGGCAATGGGCAATACTTCGAATAATTTTTTTTATCATTTTCATACAATAAACGTGCATTTTATAAAAAAAAATCCGCTTTCTAAACGTTTAGACATAGATGTCGCTTTGGTATATTTAAATCCAAAACAATAACAAGAGCTATCCAAACAATTGAACAAAACTTACCTTTTCTAATCCATTCACTTTTTCACTCAACTCCTTAATTATGCATTCGGCATCATCGATTTGACATTTCAGTTGACCGTAATTTTTCTCGGACGCTTTCAACTGACTCTTTAAATTGAACTCACTGTCTTTGAGGCTCGTTATTTGTATTTCTAATAGAGCTTTATTATGAAAAGCTTCGTCCAACTGACTGTAAATTCAATCAATATTATGTTACCTTAAATTTAATAGAAGAATGTTGCGACTTACCGTTGCAAATCGGTCAAACTTTCTTGCGCTTCCGTCGTTATTTTTTCAAGTCGATTTTCCAGGCTTACTACGCTTCTTCTGTTTAAATTCTGAACAGTTTCCAGTGATCTTCTACAAATTATACAACAGAAGGAGAGTATAATTTCCAGGTTAAATCTCTACTTAAAGTATATAAAGTCACAATCATAAATTGACGAAGGAGATCAAGGAAATCATCTACCATCTGAAGGCTAAGACATCAAGATGCGGTGGTGTTACCAATCGCATGCTGAAGAAGAAGGAACTTTGATTCCCTGGTGCTGTACCTTATTTATCTTACAAAAAAGCCGGATATAATACTTTTAACTGAAACGTGGACATATTATGAGGAGGTATCTTTGTATCATTGAGGATTTTCAGAGTTGTTTCTACTGCAAGTTGTTGCTACTACTGGGTGGGTTAGCTATTTATGTTGGTGATTCACTGACATGTGAGATGCAAGATATTGGTATATCAACTAAAACTTTAGATCATATTTCTATAAACATTGTAATAAGCAAAGTATGTTGTCATATTTTAGGAATCTATAGGTATAATAAGTATAGTATAGAGTTGTTTAATAAGAAACTCATTTCAATGTTAGACTTAGTTGATTGCAATAAGACCATCTTGATGGGAGATCTGAACATTGATTTGTTTAGGCAAGATTGTGATGTTGATGAATACAGGTGCATCATGTCAGAAAGGGGCTTCTATATATTCGCCCCCTGTATAACTAGGCCAGGTTTTACGGGTGAATTTGGCACTTGTCTTGATCACATATACATTAATTTAGGTCTGGGTCAAAGTGATATTAAAACAAAAATAATGAAATCTGATATAACTGATCACTACATTGTATATTTGTGTTTTAGTAATATGGTAACTGGTAAATATAATATCGATTGCGGCAAAATAAATTACAAAAGAATGTGTGATCGGTTACGTCGGATAGATGTAAACTCGGCAGTTGGAGCATTTTATGCAATATATTATGACATTCTGGATAATTGCCGCAGAGGAGTATAAACCAAATGCCAAAAACGGAAATTTTAAGTCATGGATAACCAATGGCTTAGTCAATAGTATTAAAACCAGAGAGCAATTATATCGAAAATGGGCTAATCAGAAAGGCAACCTTGAACTTTTACATAACTATAGAATTTACAGAAATTATTTAGACAAACTATTGAAACTGGTGAAAAGGAAATACTTTGGTTGGAATCAGTGGGTCAAGGAAGGACTAAGCGCAAGAAGATTACTCTGTGCGATGGTCTAGGGCATAACCATCTAGAGGGTGGGGGGGAGAGAAGTGTTGGAAGCATCTTCCAAGTATTTTGATGGTGTACCTGGAGCTATTACAAAGCAAGTCGAGCAAGAACAGCAATACATAAAATGCGAGAGATCTTCTCTGCTGCATACCGTGAAGTCATTTGCAGTCATTTCTATTGATCACGATACTGTGACGAATGTTATCAGCCAATTAGATGCAAGTAAGAGTACGGGGTATGATGAGCTCGGAACTCAAATGCTAAAAAATATTAAAAATCATACTGCTCTAGTAGTGGTTTATATGTTTAATATATCAATTTAAACAGGAGAATATCCCAGTCAATTTAAAAAAGTTGAGCTTGTGCCAATTTTTGAAGGCGGTAACAGTTCGATCTGTGAGAGTTATCGGCCTATTGCGATTTTGCCGGTGATATCGAAACTTTTTGAAAAATTAACGCTACAACAGTTAACTAATTACTTAGACAAAATTAAGTTTCTTGTAGAAACTCAATACGGTTTTAAGAAGGGTCTGGGAACGAATCCAGCCTTGTTTCGGTTTACAAGATACTTGTATAAAAACCTTAATGAAGGGAAATATGTAAGTGGAGTATTTTTGAATATTAGTAAGGCGTTTGATACTGTCACATTATATTTTATTTGAAAATCTGGAAACATTATGGATGAGGGTACCTATCGTCAAGTGGTTCCATAGTTATTCATCTAGAAGAACTAAAGTGAATGGGCATAAAAGCTCAGAGAGATCTGTGTTATGTGGAGTCCCTCAGGGTACTGTGTTAGGCCCAATACTATTTATAATTTATATAAATAACCTTAGTTCCTTAAGAATAAACGGTCACATTTTTACATTTGCTGATGACACAGCCCTGCTATACGCAGGGGATACAAAATTAAAAGTGTCGGAAAATATACAAAGCGATTTGAAAATATTGAAAAATTGGTTTGTTAGTAATAAAATGCTCGTTAACAGGGGTAAGACTAGGATGCTTAATTTTACACGTCAGAAATCCTGGCTCTTCGATGAGCCTATTAAATGGCATCATTTAAACTGTAGAGATGCATCATATGATTGTTTAGAGGTGAAACAGTCTGCTGCAGTCAAGTATCTTGGTGTTATTTTGGATGAGCTACTTTCTTGGAAACCTCATATACTTAATTTAAGGAAAAGGCTCCTTGTTGTGATGGCCCAATTTAGGAAAGCATAAGAGTGTATGTCACTTGATATATTAAGATATATATACTACCATCTTGCTAATTCTATTTTAACATATGGAATTGTTACCTGGGGTGGCACATACAACAGCCACCTTGAGTCAATTGAGAGAATGCAAAAAAGATTTCTAATGATAATGTGCAGAAAACCTAGGGACCACTCGAGTAGGGAACTTTTTATTATGACAGGAATTCTTCCTTTGAAATGCCAGGATGATGTGGCGATAGTTGTTCTCCTATATAAACATGTTAGCTCTTAAACCTTAATATATGGGGTGGGGTTGTGTCTTTTTTCATCATTTTATCCTATTTCATGTAATGTGAATGTCTGTGCTGAGTGTTGAGACGATTTTTTATTATTTTTTTTCTAAATTTCTATTTTCCTTTCTTGGGTTTGACCCACACACAAGCAGTGCTTTGTGGGTTGTAGGTTAGTATTTTGATTGTTTTAGCTTTAGATCTAGACATACAGGCTGTATGGTTTTGTATTGAAAATTATTGTATTGTATATTGTAAAGATCTTTAAATTAAAATAAATATTCCTAAAGATCTTTAAAAATTAAGTAAACATAAAAAAAGCTTCCAAGGAAAGCGATTGTGGTCATCACGTCCATTGTAAACGCAGTCATGCGACTGCGGTATTTCCCGGATAGTTGGAAATACGCAATGGTAAGAATACTTCCAAAGACTGGAAAGGATAAAAAATTCCCACAGAATCACAGGCCGATCAGCTTATTGCTTGAATAAGCAAGATCGTGGAGAGAGTAGTTCTGGGAAGACTCAAGAAGGCGGTCGGAGATAATAGGCCATCCAGTGGGAGGGCGTTATGTTTAAAGTGGGAGAGCGTCGAAGAAACTAGTGCTGCTGAAGATTTTTTTTTGCTTTCCCTTTCCTTCTTTTTACTTTTCGTGCTATTGAAACATTATACAGGAGGTGAAACAGGAAAATGAGTTAAAGGAAAGAAACTGAACGGAAATAAAATATGGTGTTTTGTTCTAAAAAATTGTTTACTGTGATAAATGCTGTAGGGGCGGCGCCCCAACGTCCTCCCTCACGAGCCGCCACTAATAGCATCCTTCCACCCGAGCAATTTGGGTTCAGCAAAAACTACTCGGCTGAAGATCAACTTCTAAATGTGACTGAATACATTGTAGAAGGAATATCAAGAAGTGGAACGACAATCGTCCTACTGGATCTCGAAAGAGCTTTCGACAGAGTATGACACGATGGGCTTATCTACAAGATGATAGCGATAGGTTTTCCTGAGTGGATAACCAAGCTGACTGACTCGTACCTAAAAGGGCAGAAGTTTCTCCGTTAAAATGGGCGACTTCAGAGCGGCAAGGAGATTCGCGGAGGCTGGAGTGCCGCAAGGAGCGGTGCTAACGCCACATCTCTACAATATATTCACCTGCGATATTCCGAGGAGAAATAACACCAACATAGCCCTATTTGCCGACGATACAGTCATTATGGCCAGATCCATACAACCAGACTACGCCGTCGAGTACGTTCATGTGATCTGATCTAATGGAGTGATTGGTAGCCTGAAAGATCAAGGTGAATATCACAAAAACACAGGCTATTCATGTCGACCATCGAAGATGCAGACCCAGTCGACTTCTGGAGATTCAAGACGAGAATGTGACCTGGCAGGATATGGTAAAGTATGAAAGAGTCACATTCGATAAGAGAATGATATGGAAACAGCACAAAAAAGCAGCATGGATTAAAGCTATAATGCAAATGATCAACCCTATGATATGCAGGAATAGCAAATTAGGGTTGAAACACAAAACTTTTAATGATCAGATCATTAGTAAGAAGCGTCTTGATGTACGGATCGATCACGTGGGGCTACGTGGCAAAATTCTACATCAAACCACTAGAGAAAATGGAAAACACACTAGTGAGTCGTGCTCTGTGCACCCCATGGTTCGTGAGAGACGACCAAATACACCGAGAGACAGAATGGACCTCCCTACAACAGTGTATCCGAAAGAATGCAGAAAAGACCTTCCCGAAGACTGTTGTTCAACCCTATCAAGAACTGCGATAACTGACAGACTATCGTCCAGAGTAAATCGCAGAACGGGGTGGCAGAAGGTGTAGAACGCCAAAACTCCAGTTGTTGGGGGACTAGGCTGGCTACTCCCAACGAGGGATCATTTGATATTTTCTTCCAACGTGGCATATACCACATGCGACTACCATGTCCTGCGCTTCGGAAAAATAAAGAAATTGCGGTAAAGTGAAGTGAGTTTTTCTCTCAGGAACAGGATCAACAACAAAATACGGTAGGTGTACGTAAGTAAAATGATATACAACCGAACCACCTTAAGTCAGTTCGACAAATGACATACATAAAATCTTGCAGAGTGGGGCGAGGCGTTCTATCCGAAATCGCTGTCGTGGATCGAACTGCGAAAACACCAATGAAGAGAAGACAACTGTGTCGCAGTGGCCTAGTGTCACGGGAGATCATTGCTCCATCTATCTGTTGTTGCGGGGTTATTTTAGGCGGGCCGCGGATCATAAATTGTGTATCTAACCGTGAATGGCACGCTAACCAATCAGTTTATCCAAATACCTCAAGCAGTAGCCATGGTGTGGGTTAACATTGAATCCGTAAAACGATACGAGATCCTTTTTCGCGACAGATCAAGAAGAGGTCCACCTCGCGTAAATACATTCAAGGATCCTTTATGGAATTCAACATTGAAAAACAGATTATCAATAATTGTCAAAAGATCCTAACTCGCTACAAACAAAGAAATGTCAATGATCTGGATGATCTAAAGATTATGGGCGCGAGAATTCTCATTCTCTTCTGAGAATGTATTAAACCACCTAAAAAACTAGTACAAAACTAAAAACCTGCAAAACTAGTACTGAAGAAGCATCAGATGTGCCACCCCTCCAAAAGTGAAGAGAACAGTGATTGATTCAATATATCGATCTGCTTGGAGGTGAAGGCCAAGGCTCAAAAACGGGATGTAGCACCACAGGAAGAAAAATAAATGCAGATGAATAAATCTATGAAACCGATATGCCATGTTCGCAAAAAGCCAAAAAATATTTGCAATAAAGTCCGCTAAACAGGACAAACACGTAATCCAGTAAATATATTTATTTAGATTCCTTTAAGCATGATGAAAAGGCGACGATGACATGAAAAAAAAGCAGTTTGTATTCTCATAAAGATTAATGAATAAAAACTTAAACATAAATAACACTGCTTACCTGCTCTTTTCTTCTGTTTTAAGAGCGCGTTGGAGTTGTTCATTTAAAGTTGTGTTCGTATTCATCAAATGCATGATTTTTTCTTTTTGTTGTTCAATTTCCAAATTTAAGGCATCGGTTTTCGTTTTTTCGGATACTTCCCATTTGAGCTTGGCGCTTTTGATCAACTCCAACGCTTTCCTTTCCAGTTCCGTCCTGTCTTTGCGTTCCAAGTCCAGAGTGCGTTTCAAAGCCTGCATTAAATTGGAAAAACCTGTATTAAAAGATAATGTAATGTTTAATAAAAGGTATTAACTCACTGAACATTCGGCAATATTACTAGCTAAATTTTTTTCTAGTTTATCTCTGAGTGCCTCAATACTTTCCAATTTTCTAATCTTTTCTTCCAATTTCTTTTCTAAGGTCTGAAAGTTTTGACAGAAAAAAAAATTATGATAAATGAAAGTTTTAAGATTGTGGGTTTTAACATTCAAATACCTCTTTTTCCTGGCTAAAATCGCCACTTTTGGATACTTTCATTCTTAATACGTCCAATTCCATCTTCATATTTTCAATAGCTTCCCTTTTATTAATAGATCCTCTATGAAAAGTAGTCTCAAATGTAGAATTTTGATCATGAGTAAAAGTAAACCCTACAAACACCACAATGTATGAAAATCATACTTATTTCCAAAAATAAAAATAATTTTACCAACAAATGGTAAATTCCTGCCAGAAAACTGAGATCTCTTCTTGAAATTTTCCATAGTGGGATTCCTTTTCTTGACCTGGACATCCGTGAAGTTGCTGGTGTCCTCAAAGGATTGAATTTTCGGAACAAACGGCGGAACTTGATCGTGTAGAGTATCGAAATTAACTGCTTTAAATAGCGCATGAGTTTTAATTTGTTCCCTGCTTAGACGCTTCTTGGATTCCGTTATTAAACCCTAAAAACATAGAAATCTCCAAGATATGACATATGAAACAGTAGTTTTGTTCCAGAATTTAATATTCCTCAATAAAACATAATAGAAAGATAACAGGAATATGTCCCATATGTAGGAATATAGAAGGACAAGAATTATGTATTGGAATTTGGTTTTAAAAAATATAATTTTACAAAGTTACAGAGTTTACTATATATTTATATATTCAGTATTAGCAACTACTACAATGTATTTTCAATTAATTTTCATCGAAACACTTTAAATTAATACATACCTTAATAAAAGTAACATAAGCTTGGCTTAATAAAACATCAGAAGGGAATTTCAAGTTGCTTGGATGGTTCATAATTTGTGAATACAACACTGTAGTATTCTTGGCTTGGAAAGGAGGATTACCAATCGTGATTTCATAAGCTAGAACACCCATGGACCAAAAATCACAGGAAATCTAAAAGAAACATTTTAACACAAACAAAACTAAGTTACTTACATTTACCCCATAACTCAAACTGCCACTTTTATTCTCAAGACACTGTAACACTTCTGGAGCTATGTAGTCAGGAGTACCTACAGGAGGTCCCATTTTAACCAAACCATTTTTGTCTAATCTGGCTGCAGAACCAAAATCTGCCAACTTGAGATGGCCACAGCGATCTAGTTAATTAAGAAATATTGATATTACACTATTGAAATTAAATATACTTAACAGACCTAATAAGATGTTATCAGGTTTTATATCCCTATGTACATATCCCAATTTGTGGAGATCTTCTAAAGCCAGAACTAGTTCAGCTAAATAAAAAATTGCCGCACTTTCTGGAAGAGTACCGCCTTGTCTATAAAGAAGACCTATAAAATAATATCATCACTACACATATTTGTTATTAATTGCACCATATTTTTACCCAGCAGATCACCTCCAGGATGATAATCCATCACAAAAAATAAATAGGAACTATCTTGAAATGCATACTGTAAACTAGTCAGCCACTGTGAATTTGAAAAGGCCATAATGTTTCTTTCCTCTTCAAAAGACACCCTTTTGGTTTCATTATCAAATTTTCTTATTGTTTTCATAGCATAAACATCACCAGTTTGTTTTTCTTTCACTACATGCACTTCTCCAAAATGACCACAACCTATCATGTTTTTGATTTCAAAATCACTTATGTTAACTCTTAGCATTTTAATTTCATTCATTGCATCTTTGTATTTCCTGACAAAATCAGAGACGTTCTGATCGTGTTTCTGTAAAATTTCTAACGAACATTCATCGTACAGTACTTGCAACGCATCCAAAACACCTTCCCTATTGAGTAAGTTTGGTTTATCTAAATATCTAGTTTTAGCAACAATTTCATTATTTAAACGTGCTAATCGGACGCTAACTGGTTCCTTTGAAGCTTCCATTGTGATATAACTTATACTTATTAAGTATTAATAAATTAAATATGTTTCATGAGACTTTTCTATCGTTAAAACACCATAATAACATACAAACTCACAACATACATATACAGACCGTTAAATTTGTGATGTTTATATGACATATATTTCGGTTAGTTCCGTATTGGATAATTTAAAAGATGACATTCGAATTTTAACCAATAACAAAGTGGTATTGAAACTTTGGCCAATACAAGGCGGGATATGTATTATTCCATTCAGATTGTACTTGGATTGGTTCATTGAAATAACGCGCGATACTTACGTCAATTAAATATCTCTGTGGAAAAAAAGTTTTAAAGTTGTGTTTGATAATGTAACATTGGTTACGAAACTATAAAACCACGGATAAAATAAGTGATCGATAACAAAGTAAAAAAGTTTGATTTAAAAATGAAATAACATTAAGCAAGGGACACTCAGTCAATTATCTATTTGTTAGACTGTTGCTGTTTTATTTTGTCGAATTTTATAAAAAGGATTTTGGAACGTTATAGATTATTTAAGGAAGGCAAATAAATATCCATTGAAGAGCAAGAATGCTTTGCGAAAACCAACCAAACTTGATGTGTTGGTTGTCTACATTGATGTGTTACTCATTCATAAATCAGGTGGGTTTCGCGATTAAATTACTGTAAATGTAAGTAAAAAAAATATATATATATATATATATATATATATATATATATATATATATATATATATATATATATATATATATATATATATATATATATATATATTGTATTGGGTTTTTTTCCGGGAGTACATCCGGTTGTCGAGTTGGTCCCTGTCGGGAGCTTTGCGGACGTTTTGCCAAAATCTAATTTGGCATCATCGGTCTGTCAGTCATGAGGCAGTCACGAACATAATATAATAGTACTATATTGCTAATATCTGTAAGTGGAGGTGTCATGGAGTAAGTGAAACCGCAAACGTCTACTTTTATTTCTTTTTCTACTACTCGACCCGTTGTGCGTAATAAATAAACGTGACACAAAAACATAAAAATATGTAAACTTACGCACGTCTATAAGCATACTCAATTCTCGGACATGCACATAAGACTAAGTAGTAATGAGAGAAACAGACGCATATATATCTGCACCGTAATGATTTCGCCGATCTCGAGACCTTGGTGGCAATATAGTAGTATTATATATATGGTCATGAACCTCGCGACTCCCCGAAGAGCCCTCATTCCCCATTACTAAAATGTCTCGTATATCTCTCATCGAGAGTCCTCCCTGAGCAACAAAAATCAACAATAGTGTCCATTAAAAATCTACATGCCCCTCTCTTCTTTCTTTATTCCATAACTTTACTATAGATTCAAAATAATGTAGGACTAGTAAAATATCATCCTTATTTTTGTTTTTAGTGCTAAACTGTGCATGTAATTCATAAAAGAGGATTATTAAAACTGACATAAATCGATAATGTATTGTCATAGTATAAGAAAATTAGTGATTACATGTTAATCATTACCAACTTGTGTTGGTTGTCTACATTTATGTCACGTGGGTTCGAAAAAAAAAAGCTCTGTATATGAGGTTAAAACATTTAGAAATAGTGCCATCTATTTCGGAAAACCGAAAGCGAATTACAGACAATCTTCAATAGGATTTAAGGATGTATATAATAGTCCTGTTTATCGATCTTGACCTATCTGTGTTGAAAAACAAATAATTAAAAAATAATTCACAACAAATATACACTATTATATTCGTAATAAAAATAAACAAATTCACAAGTTTACATTTGGAGAGAAAACGCGTAAATAAAAAAATATCAGTTAAATATGTATATAAATGAATCGGTGATAACATATAATTGTCATTTTCAGAAGGATATTAAATCATATAGATAATTTGATATGCTCTACATTTTACATTGACAAAATAATAGAACGAAATGTTACACTATACATTTAATTAATTTATATCATTTAACATTTTACATTAACCAATTTGTTTAGACAAATATGTAATAGACAAACATAAAATTATACTTAAAAAAATACCAGCAATGTAATAAAGATATAATACATAGTGCATCCCAAAAGATATCCAAATATTTAAAATAATGCAGATAAATGGAATCTATACATAGAGAGAGAATGCTAATATTAACAAATTTAAATATTAGATAAAAATTATTTTCATATACAGCACCAATTGAGGTAAACAAAAATTGAGAAGTGACAAAGCATATACATGTGTGTTTGTTAAAAATGAATAGAATGAAATGTACAGATGTAACCGGGGTAAACAGTATTAATTTTTTACTATTAAATATTGGCTGAAGAATTACTCCATATCAAAAACACTGACAAGGGGCTGCTGGACATGGATTCAGATGGAGGCAAATGTTGAAAGAAGTCAAGCCTCACTGACGAGTCGTAGCACCACAAGAAGAAAATGAAGATTAATTATTAACAATTAGTACTGATATGGAAGCTAATGAAAATTAAATAAACAAAAATAGATATGCATATATGCTACATAGACCTTTAAAAGAAATTTGATAAATTATAAACAGAAGAATATCTGGAAAATATTGGAAAAAAATAAGATTGACTGTGACTGAGATTAACGTACAGGAATAAACAACAAAGAATCAATTTACAATTAGAACAAATTAGACAATTTACAACAAAAAATGGGATAAAACAAGGGGTCCATTTCTATTTTCAATAATGTCGGATGATATTACAAAGAAAATAGAAAAAATACATGAAGAATTGGACTGGGTGAATTTATGTATGCAGATAACGACATGGCCATTGTAGTTGGAAAAGAAAAGAACGTCTACAAGATAATGTAGAAATTCTAGACAGAGAATTGATTGAACATGTGTACAATTATAAATACCTCAAGTCAATAACAGAATAAAATGGTAGAATGGATCAAAAAATGACATGAAAAAAAAAAGGAAGATTGTTATTAAGAAAACTGTATCTTTTGCGAAAATGGTAGTCTTGGTAAATGATTAACAAAAACATGTGGGAGAGAAGCCTGCACTCTGATAGACATGGCTATAATAAAGAAAAAGACAAAAAAGAATTAAATATAAAACTTATGAGAGATATCAGAGATCAATTGAAATGATTAAGAACATGTGTATTGATGCAGGAGACTTAAACAAAAAACAATCAAAAAGAGATGTACAATGAATAGAACTAAATGAAGCACAGGGTAGAAAGTGGTGAAGAAAGACCTACAAAGATCACTTTACAGTAGAAAGTCTCAGGATTAGCCAAATATTTATTTTCACATTAATAGTTCAGTCTTAAGCTATGTACTCACTTTAAGTACAAACGCGAATGGGGCAAGCCAAGGGCTGGGGTCAGGAACATTGTCTTCTACACTGACCATAACGAAAATGTTTGATAAACAATTTATCCATGGCTTGTGTGTGTTTTAACTTATTTCAAAATTATTAAAAAACAGAAAATGTAAAAAAAAGACGTAGAGGGTCTTCAATTCTTCTATTGGAACCTTCGGTGTGAAACATTAAACTTAAGGAGATTTACCATTAAACACTGAATCACTTTTTTTAAAGTTCTCGACGCGGGTTTCGCTAACCATGTTAGCATCATCAGGAGATGATTTATACGTGCGCCGAGAGCTTTAAGAAAGGTGATTCGGTGTTTAGTGATAAATCTCTGAGTTTAGTAGGGGATCTTCTCAATTATATTTGAGACACGTCCACATTGAGGCACGAATTCTTTTGATGAGCGACAACAAATGGATTGCTCAGAGGCTGCGCGGCGAATAGTTTGAGCTTGTTTGCCGCGCCTCAGTACGTCTTCCACGATAACTGCCTCGTGCGGCCTCAGCTTGCCTCTGCGTTCGTGTTAAGAGAGTACGCGGCTTTAGATTTTTATATTAGTCAAAATTATATAGTGAACTGTAAGAAAAATAAAAAAATTGTGAATACCTTTTTTTTCTTTAATATCAAGTACTAAAACTTGACTAGTCATTTTGCAGATATTTTTATTGGAAATAAAATGCGAAATTTGTTCATCAATAGTGAATTTTTTACTCTTGTTGTGATTTTGATAATTCAATAATTTTTGAATCAACAATACATATTATTTTAATCATTTCTCTTGTGTCTTGCATTATTTTGATTTGATCCTAAACATGTAAAGAATATTTGTTGTTTGTCCTCAATAAGTACTTGAAAACTTTTGTGATCCACTATGACCATTAATTAATACCAACATTTTCCATATTTGCTAAATAATTTGTAGTTATTTCCTTGTAATCTTAGCTAAAAACAATTTGTATCATATTTACACCATATTTCCTTTTTTTTTTTGGTTATTTACAGGAAGAACCAATAGTTAATTGTAAATTAAATTAGGGTAAAGTATTAAATGCTAATCACATATAAACATGTATCCATGATGAATCATACAAACAATTTAAAAAAAATATAAACTGAAACAATAAAAAAGATGCTCTCAGTAATTTACAGAGTATTTAAGTCTTTTCCTCTGGATTCTGGTAAATGCATGATGCCAAAATGTTTTAAACTTAATTTTTAAAATATCACACAAAATTTTGGCTTGGTAAAAAAATTAATTAATATGGAAGCCAATGTACAGTAGATATTTTGCGCATTTACTAGCATTACAAATATTACATTGGGTTCTGCACAATCTCTTTGTTTTTTGCCAATAAAAGGAAACTAAAATATTTTAAACACCTCTATCACTTCATTAGATATGTTCCAATCATGCATGCACCACACACCAAAATTCTTCTGCTAACAGCACTTGCTCTTTTTCCCCTGTTTCTTCTTGTCTCTTAAATTTACTACATCATTTTGAGCATTGTGCAATTCCTTCATATCTAATTTTGATCTAAAACAAAGTAATAGTCATGAGTAAATGAGAGAAACACCAAACTCAAACATTTGTTTTCATCTTTTTCTACACTCATTTCAGATTGAATCATCTCCTGATAATGCTAACATGGTTAGGGAAACGCGCGTCGAGAACTAAAGGTGATCCGATGTTTAGTGGTAAATCTCTTTGAGTGTAGAAACATCATTTGATTACTTACTTCAAAACAAGCTTTGTTATCTCCATGAACATCTCTTCTACATTAATATTATCCTTTGCAGATGTTTCAAAGAGCTGGATGTTCATGGTATCTGCAAATCTCTGAGCATCTTCTGTTAAAACCACCTTACGATCTGGTGTATCATTTTTGTTGCCAACTAGAATTAAACAATATTAGATATAAAAAATGAATTGTGCAGAATTGCATTTTGCTTACCCAAGACTCTATTAACAACATCACAATTTTGATCTATTTCATGTAACCACCTTTTTACATTGGCAAAAGTTTCGCCGTTCGTTACATCATATACTATTACTACACCATGAGTTCCTCTATAATAACTGAAAAAATAATTTGCCATTATACATTTTAGAGCCATTATGTTATACACTGACGTGCTTGTAATTGTCCTAAATCTTTCTTGACCAGCAGTATCCCAAATTTGTAATTTTACTTTCTGCCTATCAATATTAACTGTTTTTATTTTAAAATCAACACCAATAGTTGTTATATAACTTCCAGTAAAAGTATTATCAGAAAATCGAAGAAGCAGAGAACTTTTTCCTACACCTACAAAATAGAAACAATTGGTCAACATTAAATCAAAATTACATTACTAAAGTAGCTAAATTATTCTTGTCCTAAATATAAATCTAATGTATATGTATATTAGCTCAATGAACCCATTAGACGTTTGTGATAATCTTTCAATGCAGAAATGGACATAAAATTTATATCTGATTTAAAAATCGGTAATGATAAACTTAAAGTTAGTGATAAAATACTTAAACAATTATAAATTGTTACAACCTACACACAAGAAAAGGGAAGTAGACACATCATCTAAAATAGAGTTGAAATCAAAATTATAATTTTGTTTAAAAATGCTATCATTATTAAGATGCTCGAAAACGTTTTCGTTTCCTATAAAACAATTTTTTTCTCAATTTATACTCAAACCCCACCCCAAAGTCTTATTCACTTACCACTATCTCCTATAATTAATAATTTAAACAAGTGATCATAATCCCTGGCCATTTTTTTTTAAAGCTATATATATATATTGATTGTTATAAGATTTATTTGAACATTAAAAAAGAAGTTAGATGTGTCTATTCGTTGAAAACAGCACTTCTCCTGGTTTCATTTAATAAAAATTGTCGTATCAAATTTTGACAACTGAAAACTGAATTTGACGTGTACTTCCTTTTTAAAACTCGGCACTACATAACTAATGAGGATTTTAAGTTTTTACAACAAAAACCATATGAATCGAAGGAAGAAACTAAAATATAGGATTATGTCGTGGTGAAAAGTGGGAAAAATATTTAAAAAAATAGTGATTGTTTTCTTTAAATAAGATGTGTGTATATATGTACTATTTTATCAATAAATTAAATAATGTAGTAATCCCATAAATGGAAAAAATGAGACAGAGAATAACTCCTAAACATTTCGTGAAGAAAAACTGGTTGTTAGTTGGTATATTATGTTGTATCTTTTTAGCCGGATTTTATCCAAAGTTGGGCTCTAAAGAGGGTAACTCAAAAAATATAACTATGATACAAATTTAATGAGATATTTTAGGTCCACTAAAGACTGAATATTCTGTTAAGTATGGAGCAGTGTCTTTGATGTTTTTAATAAGTGGTTTTTCACTTAAAACAGATAGTATATTTTATACTTTTCAACAATATAAATTGCATTTATTCATTCAGGTATTTACATTTGTCTTTATACCTATTTATACACAGGGATTTATAAAAATTTTAAATATGTTTGGGATCAATTCTTGGGTGCTGAAAGGGTAAGATAATCATTTTAAAATTTTCAAAAAGAATATACTTACATTATTTATAGGCTGGTAACAGTTGCTTGTATGCCACCACCTGTATCTAGTGCAGTTATTTTGACTCGAGCAGCTCAAGGTAATGAGATAGCTGCAATTTTTAATTCAGTATTTGGAAGTTTTCTTGGAATAATTATTACACCGGTTCTATTGCTATTCAATGTAAGTTTTAAAGTTTCAATCAACATGACCATTTAGGCAATTTATTTTCAGTTAGGATCTACCACAATAGTACCTCTTTTTGGTACGGTAATTCAGCTTGTAACAACTGTTCTTATACCATTAGTTCTGGGACAACTAATTAAAATTTTTACTAAATTTAGGGCACACAATATCCCACTAAACACTATAAGTCAATGTGCTTTATTATTCGTAATTTATACAACTTTCTGTGATTCTTTCTCAGTACCAGATACAGGTTTATCAGCTTTAGATGTTATTTTTACAATTTTTTCAGGTAAATCTTTTCATACAAGGTACTGTTTAATTCTAACATTTTATTGTATATTTTTAGTATTACTTCTACAAATAATATTGATAATAATTAGTTTCAAAACATCCACAATGTTGAGGAAAGCTTTCAATCCAGCTGATGTAATAGCTATTTTATTTTGTTCAACACACAAATCTTTAACTTTAGGTAAAAAAGTCTTTATATTTAATATATTGAATGATTAAATGACTTTTTAGGTATTCCAATATTAAAAATAATGTTTCATGGCTATTCTCACCTAAGCCAGATTAGTTTACCATTGTTAATATACCATCCAACACAAATTATATTAGGAGGATTAATGGTCTCACAGTTAAAAGATTGGTTACACTCACAGAAAATTAAAAGACTTCCTGTCTGAAGATGCACATAAAAGTGGATATTTTATTTATACAAATTTGTATACTCAAGTAACAATAAAAACAAAAGATCACAGGCAGTAGATGTATATCCTTAACTAACAGTGGTTATTCTACAGTTTTAAGGGTATATTGGGCCAGTTAACATATGATCCTTCTTCCTTTAAATGTTCAAAATTTAGATCAATGGCTGTCTCCATTCCCATAATTTTTGGCGCCATATCACCATAGAGCTTCTTCATTTCATCTAGTCGATATTTTCCTTCTGGCACTTTTGGTATAACTTTTTCACTATTTTTTTCTAACCTTGACCTTCCTGCAGGTTTTATATTTTGTGTTTCATTATCCTGAGTATTTATTTCCATAATATTATCAACAGTTTGCTGATTATAATTGCTTTTTTGTTTAGTATCATTAGGGTTTTTTGGAGAATTGTTCTGATAATATTCTACTTGTTGAGCATATACATTCCTTAAATGTTGATGTAGCATCCTATTTTCAATCTCTAAACTAATAGCTCTGGATTTCCAATATGCTATTTGTTCCTACAATTATAAAAAAAAAGTACAACTAAGAAAACCAAAAACACATAAAATTACTTGTTTTTGCCACTCTAATATTTCTTGTGGTAAACTATCTAAACCGTTTGTTGGAGTCATTTCCATATCTAACACACTGAATTGTTCTAGACCGGTACACAGTTCTTCAGTTCCTCTGTGAACTCTACGCTTTCTCAAAGATTTTATATATGCTTTTTTACTTCTTTTTCTCCGGTTTCTTCGTTTTAGAGTTTTGGATTTCGATTTATACTTTTTAAGGACTGTCTTGGAAAATTTAGTTTCTACATGAACTTTCGTTAAATGTGTATTTAAACTAGCTTGTTCTTCCATCTTTTTTTTTTTCAGCTTCTTTTATTCTTCTTTTTTTTTAATTGTGGCCGTGCTATATTCAATCTAACATCATATATAAAACTAAAAGTTTTTTATATGATGTTAGGGCTAGTTTTGACCAGACAACTGGTCAAGCAGAAGATATAGTTTATAACCTAGTTTTTTTGTTTATTTTTATAGATCTTAAAAATGAGCAGCGGTATAAGTTAGTGCTATGTTTAATTAAATTTAACTTTATATATACGTTTTTAGGTCAGTTCAATCAAATTTTACCGGCAAATATAATTAGGGGCGAATTCATCCCGCCACAAAAATGTAAAGAGTAAGTTTATATTTATAATTTTTAAACATATTTTCTGAAGTAATTACTTTTACTTATTTATTAGATATATACAGAATATTCTAAAACAATCTATTCCCAGTGGAGATACAAAGGATCTTCAAGGAAATATAAAATGGAAGTTTTTATTTGATCAGCATAAAATTAAAAAAGATATTAAACGAAAATCCAAGAAAACCTTCTTAACACGTCAACAAAGAAAGGAATTGAATTTATTAAAATTACCTACAGTATCAAAATTAAGCAATTTGATGAATTTTTTATTAATTATTTCTAATTTAAGGATGGTTGGAATTATGACTCTTTAGAACAAATTCGAAGATTGTGGAAGGATTATATGAAAAAAAATTTTAATTTAATTTCTAAAGCCCCAAGTTGTATTGATCAGGAATGGAATAATTTTAGGTATGACTTTTAGTGTTGATTATATAGAAGATGAGAAGAAGTTGATTATATAGAAGAAATGTTCACAACTGGTGTATTTTATAATTTTAGTGTAATTGTTGCTAAATCAGAAATGGTTGGTGCTGAAATTAAAGTTATTCGATCTAAAGTTCCTAGTTTGATAGGAATGTCAGGAACAATAGTGCTAGAAACAAAAATGACTTTCCAAATCATAACTCCTGCATCCAAACTGAAAAGTGAGTAAGCCCTTTTGTTACTGTTTGTATACTATGTATAGACTAAAAATTTTCAGCTATTTTAAAAGAGACTTCTGTTTTCGAATTTTTCATAGATAAAATGAAATTTACATTTTTCGGTAAGCATCTGATGACCAGGCCTGCTGACAGGAGTGTTAAAAAAATTAAGAATATTATGAGACCAGATTTGTAAGATATATTTATAAACCATATATTGTAAAAATATATATTTTGTGAAGTTAGAAACTTAAATAACTAAAAATAAATGTGAAACAAATCTTGCTTGTGTTGTTCCTCACTAATAATCAAAAAAAATTTTAATCATGGCTAGATAATCAATCAAAAAATTAATATAGTTACAAATTGAGAACTCCAACAATTTTAGCTATTGCTATTGGCAATTGCTTTTGTATAGGAAAAACTTCTTCCTGTGGGACTACACCAGCTTAACAGTTTTTTTATGTGCAGTAGTTATTTAGGACCTCTTACATTATCCTGCCACCATATCTTTGGCCACCCTTTCTTTAATCTTCTATTCGTCTCTCCATGATTCTCCTTGGTATTCCGCTTTCTGGTGTTCTTGTGACTATAATTACAATATTCAAATATTTGTATGATTGCCTGAGTTGGCAGTGACCAAATGAATGTTTTATAGATCTTATCCCTCGTGTCCCTTTGTATAAATCTTTGAATATAAGTTATATTAAATATACTTATATTAAATATAACTATATTCAAAGGTATAAATCTAGATCTTAGCACAAATTGCAGGGAGTAAGTTGTTTTGTTATTCTTAAGAATATGATGTGAAATTCCTTTAATATCATAATCATATGATAATAAAATAACTTACTTTAATATCACATACATTTATACTCCTATTAATTACTTGTATCTCTCATATCTCTTGTGATTTTGTCTGATTTGTTTTCCAGGTAAGGATAGTTTTTTTTCTTCATCATTGTTAAATTACGTGTTTTTTTTGTCTGATTGATCGTGCTCCCCATAAGCCTCAGACATATTTTGAACTGCAGCAATCAATGAAAATAATGTAGAAATATTTTAGATGGATTAATTGAAAATATTTTTGTTTGCAGAAAAGTGTTATCTGAATTATGTGTAAATAGGTTTATTATTAAAGACCTATCACAATCAAGTTTAGTCTTATATTTAATTAATGTAATCCTATGATATAGGATGAAGAAAAGGGAGGTGCAAAATAAAACTGACCATGTATATTTAATTAATTAAAAACAGTTTATAACTTAGAAAAGGTTTAGTTTCGTCTTACATCAACAACTATATAACTAAACTATTATATACATATAAAAACTGTTGGTTTAATAGAGAAAAAATAATGGAATTTAGTAGTGTAGGGAATTTCCGTATTCCGCTTCTTCAGTTTGTTTCTGAGCGTCACGTTCTGCAGCGATTTTTGCATGTTCTTCGGCAATTTTTTGGAACAACGTGAGATGCTTGTTTTTAGCGTATTGGACGGCATGAGAATCAACTGGCACTACCACTTCCTAAAAATATATATTAGAATGGTGGACCTATATACAATTTTTTTTTTTTTTAATGAAATGTAAGCGGAATTTCTTGATTTTTTTATCTTTACATAAAACCGTCATGGTGTAAGCAAATTTATAATTAATCCAACAGAATATATTCTTCAAAATGTTAAACCGCATAGTCACTTGAGCACGAAAGCGAATGAGGCAAGCCGAGGCCGCACTGAATGCCTCGGGTCGGGAAAAAGCTTCTATATGAGGACGCATGAGGCGTCACTGATCCAATTTATGATTTTTTAAACAACGCATCCATACTGAGGCACGAATTGTTTTGATGAATCGACAAGGTTGTGGCCTCGTGCGGCTTCAACTTGCCTTATTTCCGTTCGTGCTCAAGTGAGTTTAAGTTTTTCTTGCTCAATACGGCTTTACATCTTTTATGCTCTCTTGTATACTACTGTGATAAAAATGTAAGATGACTTTTTAAATAAATGGAAAATATTAATATATTCGTCCAAATTTATTTTGTATTCTTCAAAGTAATCCCCTTTCACTGCAATACACTCATTCCGACGTTTGTTCCAGTCTTCGAAACAATTCTCATATTCGTCTTCTAGTATTTCCTTCAAAACGGCTGGGGAACTTTCTTGAATAGCTTCTTTCGACTCAAAATAGTGAGCACGATGTGGTTTCTTCAAACGAGAAAACAGAAAGCTGTCAGACGGCGTCATATCTGGTGAATATGGTGCTTGTGTAATGGTATTTGTTTGATTTATTGCGAAAAATGGACGAACAATTATTGCGGTGGGCGCTGGCTTTGTTACAAATCTGAATGTTTTACAGCGGGGTTTACTGGCGATTATTTGGTGATATTCTTGATTTTGGTAATGAATTTTTCACTGGTTGACATGGAAGGTCTTCCTGGACGAGGCTGATCTTCAACTTATACCATTATTAAAGTCCTTGTACCACTTGTAAATAATTTTTTACATAGCTACACTGCGGTAGCACAAAATTTAATGCGAACTATTTGCTTCAATAAATTTATCCCTATTAAAAATCGACAATAAAAGATTTGGTTACAATAAAGGCTATAATTTCTAATTTAACACGTTAACGACCATATATAACATACTGATCCACACCCTGGTTTCTGCACGGACCGTATGACCCTATTTGGGCACAGTGGATTGTAATGTTCCTAGTCATGTGGCTTTCAAAGGGACGCATCCACCTTTGCCTTGGGTTGGATTTTTTTTATTTTGTTTTATTTCTGACAACAAAAACAAGTAATGGTTCGAAACCGTTATCATAATGGAATACAATACATCCAAAGGGTTTATTGATATTTCCGATCGAAAAACTTCCTATAGTTCTCCAATACGCAGTAGGATCAAATGGTACCGGAAAGTTCTTGGTGTTCAAAGAAGTAACTGGAAAAACCACGTCACAGAGTTTCGCGAAAATATCGGTTTGCCCAAAAGTGTGTTCAACTTGCTATAAAAACTACGCAGACAGAGAAGGGCGCCAATCAGCTATGAAGAATGCAAATTCTTTATGTCCTGCATGGTTCTGAAATTGTGACATACATGTGTGTTACTTGTTTTTTAACTTTGTTGGTTAATATTACTAATTTTTTTTTAAATTAGACCAGCGTTGTTGATGTACGCGTCAGACACTATATATGAACAACTGAGATACCACGTGTTGTATAATTAATATTTATCATTGTGTTTTGTGATTATTTACGTTTTTTGAGAAGTTTCACTTCTATCACGTGTACGTTGCTGCACGCGCAATTTTTTTTTGAAGTGAAAACTTCTTTAGTTGCGTTGAGCGATTTTCGGTCGGAGCAAAACTTATGGGTTCGCGTCACCGACATGCTAGTGACATGTTGCGCCAGACTGCCGTCGCCAATGGTGTTTTAAATTAAATTGTGTTTTAGATAATCATTATGTTAACTATTTAATTGTAGAATCACTGTGCAGTAAAAGAATTAGAACTTAATATGCTAATATTTTTATGTAGAAAAATGAATAACAATACAAAGGCAATTTTCGAATATGTCCAATATTGGTATCAATATTTGTGTTGAAAAATTTAATATTATTAATTTTTCTGATATTTAATCTCTGCAATACATCGTGCATTGAATATTTCATAGTGACTTAGGAATTATCTTACTAGCTGGCAAAATAAAATTTTATAATAAATTTAATTTCTCAAAATTATTGTTTATTGGTTTAAATTGTCAGAAATAAAATACGTGTTTTGTTATTTTTTGCAAAATGATTATTTATAAACTTATATCATTCAATTTCACCATTAGAACTTTTACAAAAAAGTATTGTAATATAATTAGTTTTTTAAATGTCCATTTTCTATATTTGTTTAGATCCTCGATCCTACGTGAAAAAAAATATACATTTTTAATTTATACATTTAAAGAATAATTACTTTAAAAATTAAAAAAAAGGTTCAAGTTTTTACTTCTGCCGGCAGTACTGCCTACTTTTTTTTTGTTAAAACCCCTTTCTAACAACTTAATTCGCAAAAAATATATTGTAAATCTTCCTTTCACCAAGATTTAACAAAGAACTATCCCGATCCAGGAATAAAGAATCAAAATTTAGCGCTGGTTGTTAACAAGCGAAATAATATGAAAATTCTGTCAGATGTCAAGAACAATCATACCAACATAAAAAACAAATTATTTTGATACTTAAAGGGCGCGAATTTTTAAAACAAAAGTCACCTTACTTTCTGATCATAGTAGTTTAAATGAACCGAAACATTCTAGATGGTTAATGTTAACCAACCCAATATATACTGCATGCATTAACAGATGCCAAGGTTTTCAGGTGATTATTTTCCTGAATAAAACATTTTTAAGAAAATTTTTGACCTTGTTTTTTTTTGAATATTTATTAATCGCGCAACTCTTCTTATTTATTTCATTTTGAAAGTCCGAATTTTATAACCAAGTTTCTAATATCAACCGGTTTATCTCGCCACTACGTGCTTCTTTAATATTACAATAAATATATTTAAAAATACCTGATTTCAAAAAACTAAATGACAACATGGGCATGTTAATGTATGGAAAAAGTAAAATTCTCATGAAAATTCTCATTCCAGAATCAGGTCAAGCCAGAGTGATGCTGATGAATGTAGGGTGTACACTGTGCTAGAATATTCCATGTGATCACATGATACACAAAGATCGAAAAATGTATATATTATTTAAATAATTTCGTTAAAATTTTTTTATTGCCCTGCGTGCTCTGAAAATGAAATATATGTGTGTAACTTTTTTTTTTCGATGTTATTTCTTTTGTTAAGTAGTAATAGCTAATATTTCTATTTTTCTTTCACTGGAATGTGATGTTATGTATATATAATAAAAATTACTAGTTTATTTCTTGAAATAAAATACAAATACAAGATTTTAGGCATGACACAATATGGTACACATGGTCTGTGATAAATATCACTTTCTTTTTTCAATCAGACCACGTGTCACATCATATGGTGCACGTTTTTTTTTTTGTTAAAACCCCTTTCCAACAACTTAATTTCCAAAAAAATATATTGTGAAACTTCCTTTTACCAAGATTTAACAAAGAACTATTCTGGTCCAGGAATAAAGAATCAAAATTTAGCGCTGGTCGTTAACATGTTAACAAGCAAAATAATATGAAATTTCTGTCAGATGTCAAGGACAGTCATATCAACACAAAAAAAACAAAAGTCACCTTACTTTCTAATCTTAGTAGTTAAAATAAACCGAAACATTCGAAATGGTTAATGTTAACCAACCAAATATATCCTGCATGCATTAACAGATACCAAGGTTTTCAAGTGATTATTTTCCTGAATAAAACATTTTTAAGAAAATTTTTGACCTTGTTTTTTTTGAATATTTATTAATCGCGCAACTCTTCTTATTTATTTGATTTTGAAAGTCCGAATTTTATGAGCAAGTTTCTAATATCAACCGGTTTGTCTCGCCACTACGTACTTCTTTAATATTACAATAAACATATTTAAAAATTCCTGATTTCAAAAAACGATATTAAATTTAGAAATGACAATATGAGCTTGTAATAGCCCATATGAGCTTGCAATATGTAAAATTTGTTTTCATTCAAGAATCAGGTGAAGCCAGAGGGATGCTGATGAATACAGGGTGTACAGTGGGCTAGAATATTCCATTTGATCACATGATACGTGAAGATCGAAAAATGTTTATGTTATTTAAATAATTTCGTTAAATACCTGTGGAGCGTATTGATGCGAATCAGCAATCCTGGCGTATTGTACAAGGTGCCTCTCCTTAGCTGCAGCTACTACAGGAGTGTCTTGTGGTACAGCAGGAACATCATGATTCAGAACGGGATGGAACCCGTTCTGGTCTGCAACGTAGTCCACTTTTCGGATTTTGTAGCTTGGATCAACGTAAGAGTATGAACCTTGAAAGTATTCTCTAATTATTATCGGTCCAACTCTATAATGAAAAATTTTAATACAAATTTCAATTACCTCATGAGCAATGCGTCGGATTATATTAGGTCCTTAGTTTAATTATCGTTTCCTACGTTCCAAGATAAAGCGAGTTTCTCATAAATAAAGCTCTTGTGTTTGGAAAACGAAGGTGTACAATCTGGGAAATGGATTGAAACTATGAACTTCGAGCAAGTAGGTTCAAAGCTGGGTGTAGAAATAAGTGGACATGTTTTGGTCCAAAGAGTTCTGGCTCCTAGTAGTCCAGATATAGATCCCTTGGACTATGATGTTTCATTAATATGTATATTAATATTATATACATATTAATGAACTATTATGTAACACTCATGAGATCAGAAGGAGATGCAAAATTGCAAAAAAATGCTAGGGATGGAGACATAACACGGAACATAAAGAAACAGATAGTTAAAACCTTAGTTTTCCCTGTATTCCTAAAACAAGACCTCAAGCGTATTAATGCTTTTGAGCTTTGGTGCTGGAGATGGGTCCTTCCTATTCCATGGACTGCCAGACGAACAAACGCATATGTTATTTAAGGAATTAATGAATCCCCAAGGCTATCCCAAGATATTAATGAACGAATACTAAGATTCTTCGGCCACATTGAACGCGGCAGCCCTCCAAAAAGACGGACAGGCCAAATTAAAGACCTAACTCGTTTGTCCCTCCAATATGCAACCAAAGAAGCCAGAAATAAAGAACTAACTAAGAATAAATTCGAAGCAATATATATATATATATATATATATATATATATATATATATATATATATATATATATATATATATATATATATATATATATATATATATATATACATAAAAGAAGACACAGAAGGAAATGGAAAGGAAGATCTTGAGGAGGGACAGATAATACAGAGATACAGATACAGTGGAGACGAATGGCCAAGGAGAGAAAGCAGTGGAAAAAAAATTGCAAAGCGATGAACCTAAAGGAGGCCTGATACGAGAAAAAAAAATCGTTGGATTACCTTGAATTACTCCAGAACCATCGGAAACTTCAGAGTGAGTGCGATCAATGTGTCCAGGAAATCTTCCAGCTGCATAACCAAAAGCATATGGCAACGGTGGTGGTGGCGGTGTACTAACATCCCCTATACTCGCCCCAGCGAGAACACCAAAAAACGCACAGCCTACTATCACCAACTGTAACACAAAACATACATAACAACAGGACATTAATTTGGAAAGAACACTTACAATTTTGTACATATTTTCAACGATAAATTTCCAACAATTCGCGCACAACTATTTCAGTGTTAGTCCTCCGTACGTGTGCTGTTTTTTAAGAGAAAAAATAACGAACGACAACCCGTGAAAAAGTGAAAGTTCACTCGATCTTAAAATCGACGATCGAAAAACTAAGGTGACTCGATGAATTCAGATTTACGTATGGAATAAACTGGTAGTTAATGTAGAACGTGTATCCGTGTATTTATGCATTGAAATAAGATTCGATGATGATCTCTGCTCGTCTGGATTTCTGTTATCTTATCTATAGGGTGATCTAAAAAAAATCTGTAATATAGGGTTGTCTAAAAAGTACCTTTTTGCTGATTTAATCTGCTCTAGGGGTAATATTAAAAAAAGACCCCAATTCGTGTCTTCAGATTCCAGTAATATAATGATCCTATGCACACGGCGAGGCTTCCAGAAATATTAGTTGTTCAAGAATCCTAGAAGGATGATTACACGTCCCCAATCACTGGAAGTTAATCCTATTAGCACTTAAACCCAAATAAATATTTGAACAAAACATAAATTGCACAATTAATGACAATAAAATAAATTCACAAATGAAATCTTGATCAATATATCTTGGCCTCATGAATATCAAAAATATCTTGGCATAGTAATAAACAAGCTTTTGTTGTCTCTTCCAACGACATTTTCCTCAGTCATTTTATTCGAAATTCTGATCTTCAAGTCCAACAAATGCCACAGATTTTCTGTAGGGTTAACGGCAGGCGACTGAGGAGGAGTTGCAAGCCATTTTTGACATTATACAGCACCAACTCCTTACTTCCTGTTGGTCGTATGCTTTGAGTCATTGTCTTGGAAATAAAAACATTCATCCAGCCAAAGTTTTTTATCACTGTCGAATAAATTACGGCATAATACGCCCACATACTTTTCTGCATTCATAATCCTCTAAATTACTTTTAAATTTCCCACCCTAGTTGTTTCCATACATCCCCATACCGTTACGCTCCTTTCATCGTCCTTTACAGATGGAATAATGTTTTCCATCTGAAAAGCCATTTTGGATTTCTGCGTGCCCCGTTTCATTGAATTTTCATGAAAAACATTTCGTATACTTTGTTAATTAATTAAAAAATTAATTTTAATTTCCCTTCATTAATAAATAAGTTATCGACAAAACAGTCCTGGTTCAAATATTTGCATTCTTTAGAATCTGTTATTCTTATAATGGATGTTATTTTATTTTTTTGGGTGTTCAAAATTTTTTCCGAACTAATATTTATTGAATTTTATATTCTGTCTTAATTATGGTATAATTCTTATGATAATCGATTATAGTTTGTATTTATATAACGTTAAAAATATTAAAAGGCGTTAAGAGATAAAAGAAATTGAGAAACTTTTTTTTTTGCTGGAATATTTTTTTCCTCAATGTATTACTTAATGGATATTAACGTTCAATATATTTTTAAAAATTGGAAATAAAAACATTTACGTTTTATTAGTTCCACTAATAACAATCAAACGCGAACTTTTGCGTTCTATAGAACACATGATTGCATCATTTCTTAAATATGCGACATTTTTAAAGGCAGATGAGCACGTATTATTGATTTTAAAGGTGAATCTGTTGAACAAGGTTTATCCGCTAATATTTACATTACCGTTCAAAAGTTTGGGAACAATTTAATTGTTCTAATATTTTACGTGTACCTACAGCGCAGAGATAATTTCTTGAATTAAACAAAAATTTAATGATAAAATTACAAAGCCTTCGTTTAGTCCTGTAACTCACGTGATTGGTAATTTATTTAAACTTCGGAACTTTCATTTTTTGTCGAATTATTTGATATGTATCATTTGTCACCAAAAATAGTTCTATTTTCTTCAAGATGTGTCGTCGAGATTTCTTATTTTAGATTTTTATCTCTTTCTGTTTCCTAAGCAATAAAAAATATTTCAAAAGTACCTCTTAAACACACTTGATTATTTAAAAGAAATATTTTTCGCTGTTTTTATTTCATCAACAATATTTTCCAGAAAAAGTAGACAATCCCTTCTCTATATACAAATTCAAAGAAAAAGATTATTCATAAAAACATCATTTGTTCTAATTATTACAAAATTCGTTAAGACAAAGAGTTATTTTTACCGGTAAACTTAATGGCTGGACATATTAAATTTAAATATTGTAAACAAATAAATATTGACAAACTCCAATATTTCTTTTAACTAAAATATTATCTGCCAAACTACTTTATACATGTTCTTTCTGATGGAGCTTCAGATGTTACTTAAGAGACATGCATATGTCACTGGCAAAAACTAAGTATAACACTTTTTTTTAGTGAAACATATGAAGATGATGCTAAACTTTTGAGCAACAGTATATCTTATTGAATGGGAACCGGACCTTGGAAGACAGGGTCATGCTGTCTGCCAATTAACTAGACGCGAGATGATGAAATAAATAATAATTACGTAAACTTTCAGGGTTTTCCATAATCTTGTCGAAAGTTTTTCGACAAATAATGTTTGCACTAAAATTTTCAAATTAGACTTACACCCAATGGAGAAAGAAGTAGGTAAAAAATATACTGGTGAAGAAAAAAATGCAACACTGAAAAAAATTTTTTAATGGATTTAGTCATTTTGTACATCATAAAAAAAATAGCTCGCTGGACGTAGATTCACTTCACTTTACTTAGGTCAAAGCTGCAACAACGCTTTTTTGCACTGTTGAACAAATCGCATTCTACTGAGGGTATAAAAAGTTGAATAATAAAAAAAAAAACTTGTAGATCTTGTTTTCTGTTAGTCCTACAACTTTTCCAACGACCCTCGTACATAGACATAAAAAGAAAAAATCAAAAACACCCAGGTTAAATAAAAATGCTTATATAGAATCATTTAAAAAGTGAAATTTATTTAACACAAGGTCATTTATTACAAAAAAACATACATTTTTCTTTGTTTTCTATATCATTTAAAAAACTAACATCCATATTTGCTGGAATGACCTTTGCTACTTTTCTTAGTTCTTTAACTAAAGTTTTTGGACACTGCATCTCTACCCAACTTATTGGAACCATCGGATGGCCATGTTCACTATGAGCTATAACAACACCTAATTCGTTCTCTGCCGTCGACAGTTGGTACATGTGAGCCTCTGTTATAGGCAACTGAACACAAAAGTAAATACAAAAGAATGAATTATTTTAGAGAAATTCTTTCTAATATTACCACTCTCGCTAAAATGATATCTCCAGGTCGGAAACTTTTGTATATTTCGACTTTATCTTTTTCTGTAGCTCTCACATTTTCTCTTCTTACAACAGCTTTAAAAGGGTTTCGAAGAACTGTATTACCAATACATTTAATAAAACATTTTGCATATTGCTGTGTAATGACATATACCTACAAATATTTAAAATCTCAGTGCATCAAAATCAATGGAAAAACTTAAGTGTTAAAAGACAAATTAATTAATGTATGCATGGTATTACAGACTAAACTGTCAGAATTGAAATTGACAGGCTATAAGTCAGGCATTGGGTAAATACGAACAAAACTATATTACTTGTGCTGTTACAATATCTCCTTGGGTTGGTATAATGGTTTGTTGCCCACTACTGTGAACTTCTATAACTTTTATGCCGTCCTTTTCAACAACATCCACGGTTCCTGCTAACATGGAATAAATGTAGCCTTGTCTTTCATAAGTCCCTTGTCCAGAAGTATAAGTTTTATCGCAAATGGACAACCTTTGTCCAGGAAGGCAAATTAGATATTCACTTTTCATATTTTGTATAAAAGTAAATGGGCCTAAGGGAGTTAAGGGTGCCTACTTCTTCTTTTGGATTTTAATGGCTTGTTGTCCCCATATGATAATTGTTGATAGATGTTTTAAATATTTATTGACCAAATCAAAGATAGAAAAGCACATGTAGGAAAGAGTTGGAAAACGTTTTATCAGCAATGGACAATCTTTGTTTAGGAGAAAAAATGAAATGCTCACTTTTTATGTTTTGGTTGAAAATTAAAGAGGAGCTTTTGTAATATATATTTTGACAAGGGTGTACAATAACTTCTTCTTTTGGATTACAATGGCTTATTGTCCTTAATATAATTAGCTTTTCTGATGGATATTTTAAATATGTTACAATTATTGATTAAATTAAAAGCAAAAATAAGTAATAACAGGATTTAATGGATTATAAAATAAATTATGTATATATTTTTTAATAGTCAGAAAAGAGGATATATATATTGAAATACAATAAGAACGACAAATAATAATCTATTTATTTAAAATTTACAACTTTTAACTCATTCATCGTACAAAGTATATAGATCAATATATGTTATACTAAATAATCACAGTAAAGCTAACAAAATTTGGTATATATTCATAGATAGTTCATAAAACTTAGCAATGTCATGGACAATAATTAAACATTTTCATAATGTCACTTCGTTGAACCACTTACTTTACACAAATGATTCAAATAAATCTACCAATTTTTTAATTTCTTTAATTTTTGCAGCTTGGTCTTCAACACCTTTCATATTTTGGGTGACTTCTTCTGTTTTTGCCATCATTGTGTACATACTTTTAATGTTACCATCCATTGCATCTGACATCTTTGAAACAGCATTTTTATATACATCAACATTGTCTGCTGTTATTGATGAGATGGAATGCAAAATTCCACTGAGATTCTCTATCAAACTATCTACAGAAGTAGCCATCCTTTGTGCTTCACATTCAAGATCATTTATTAATGCTAAATCAATCTGCCCCACTTGAGGATCAAGTAATTGTCTGTATAAAGTGTTTGGTGTACAACTTCTAGAACCTGTTGGTGTATCACTCTTTTTTGTGATAGGGCTTGACAATTTGATTTTATTTTCCAAGTCTTCGGCAACAAAATGGGTCATGTTACCTTCAACGTGCACTGTCCCATCCAAATTAAGAGGTCGTAGTGCTTTAGCGTCTCGTTGATCGCAGATAAGGGTAGCAGGACGTTGTGCAAAATGATCAGATATCTCTACGGAATCTAAATTCAAAATTGGTGAATCAGAATTCTCATTTTCTGGACTCAAGCCTGATTTAAAAGATATCTCGCTATATGACTGGGTCATATGTTGAGATATCTCATCATCCTCCAATTCAAGAGCCTCATCTCTTTTTTCATTTTGGGAAGGTAGTACATTTTCCACTGTCAGAGTCAGGGATTCTGGAGATATTTTGCTTGGTCTTGCTGGTAATGGAGGTGGTAAATTTGGTGGAGGTATACTTGGCGGAGGCGGTGAAGATTCACGATCCATTAATAAAAATGCAATATTTATATTTAATACTATTCAACCCTATAACCGTGTTTCTTCTTTAGTAATTTATGGATTTTTGATTTGATAGGTTTAAAAATCAAATGACATAAAAGTATATGACTGTCAATAAAGTTAAGAATATTGACAGCTCAAAATATCTGATGTCACACGACCTTGTACAGTTTTTGTTTGTTAACAGAAAAATGCGATCCTTTTAAAAAAATGTGTTAGAAGGATTATAAAATGCTTAACATTTTTATTAATTTTTTGTTTCTAGTTTTAGTTAGTTTCGTTGAAGGTTAGTTTGATGAAAAAATGTGTATAAATACAAAATTTTTTAATCTTATATTTGATGTGGCTCTTTCAGGTAAATTAGATTTAGAAATAAACAAGAAAAATGAGGATATATTATATCCAGTTTCGACGGACATCGAAGAAAAAGTAGGAAATTCGTTTTCTTTAGTTTGTGAATTAGTTGCTACAGGAAATGAAACTAGTATAGATGATCAGTTATCTTGGGTACATGAAGAAGAAAATGCTCATAAAAATCATAGGTATACTAACTATTTTGCAAATTGTATTATAACTAGTTAACTCTGTGCAAAATAATTATAGGTTTAATGAGATATCAAACAAGAAATCTGAAATAAAAGGGATAAATAAGTCTGAAAAGAAGTTTGAACCTCTTCAAGCAGAAGACAGTGGAAAATATATATGTTATAGTTACAAGTTTAGTTTATATAAATCAGTTAAGATTTTAGTCAGAGATGACATAAAAAGGAGGGATAATAAACCACTGCGGGAAACAATTTATTGCAATGAGCATATGTTCCAAGTAAGTTTTTTTTAGGTTAAATTAGAGTAGAGAAGTTGATAAATCACTATTTGCAGTGTATGTCAACTGGGGTTTGCATTATACAACATTATGTTTGTGATGGTATAGAAGACTGTAAAGATGGATCTGATGAAAGTGTAGAAAAGTGTTCGAAAAATCCTTGTAAAGGTAATAGATGTTGTATCATGCAAGGATAGGTTATAATTATGGTTTTTTCATTAATGCAGATAAAATACCTTGTGATGATGGAAGATGTATACCTACAACTTGGTGTTGTGATCAACATCATGATCTTAACTGTAATGTGACAGTAAGACCTAAATGTTGCCAAGGACTGTCAGATTGTCAGTATTAATAATGTATTAAATAAACATAAGTAAAATATATTTTTTCCAGCCTATGAAGAAATGGAATTAGGTTTTCCCACTGTAACGCAAACTCAGCATACTGCCAGATACCTTTTTATTCTTGTCTGTGAGTATTTTTTATAATTTATAAAAAAATGAATTTTTATGCTTAAAACATATTTTTAGGTGTTGTGAGCATTTTATTTTCTATAATACTGCTTTTGTTGATTATATCAAAAGTGTTAATATTTGCCAAAAAGTCCGCCATCCAGCAACAGAGGCACAACTTATGTGAAAATATAGCACTTCGTAATAGTTCAAATATCAATGTCATACCATGTGATATCTATACATATCGAAACTCAAGAACTCCAAGGAATAACATAGTGCGTAATATAATCATCGATACGTCAGATGTCAACGATCCGCTTCTGTTTAATCCGACTAGATTTAACGTAATAAATGCAAGCAATAATTTTGATCAACCACCTTCATATGTTGATGTATTAAGAAACAATAGATTGTTAGTGGAACCTCCACCCCCATATAGAAGTCAGGAATGTCTCAACAATTCAAATACAGAAGAGAGGAGCACAAATTAAAGTATGTACTGTAAAAAGGGCATATTTATGTATTGGTAGAAGTTTTTATATTATTTTGCTTTAAAATGCTTACAAAAGCATAAAAATGTTTCGTGTTTGCTCAATTTAACTATTGATATTCTTGTTTTTATTGATTTCTTTTATAGTTCTTTTGAAATATTAAATAATAAGTAATTTTTGACAAACTGAATCGGTAACAATAATATATTTTAAGAAACTACATTGTTACATATCATGGTTCTATTGAATTGAAAGATCATGAGTTAAGTTTTGTTTTGCAGTTTCTCATCGCGTTTTTCGCCAACCATGTAGACATCAGGAAATTATCAATTCTAGTTCTACCATTATGGTCTATATCCATTTTATCTACTAAGGTCTAAAAATATCATACCCTGGTTCTCAATCTACTATATAGGTTAAAACCTATGATTCATACATATTAAAGCATAATTGTTTAATTTTATGTTGCTGATATACAATTGAATATGCAAAAAAAAGTATTTACACATCCTAATTTTTATGGTTTTATAACTTAATCATGGGGAAAATTAAAAAGAAAATATTTGTAAATATATAAAGAAATGACAGCATAGGATAACAATTTATTTGAAATTATCAATTGGATAAGTTTTATCTTTGTAAATAATTTGTTACCAAAAATCTCAAAGTTTGTCTTTGTATTGTTTAATATTTTTTGTCTATTAATTTCGAGGCAGGGCTTATTTACAGGTCAACTACCTTAAACACCTTTGTCATGGAGAACTTTACTTATTGTCTGAGATGTAATCTTAATCGCGCATGTCTTAAAGTTATTAGCAAGCTGTTGGACGTTTTGGGTAGGTGTGTTTAAGCCATATTTAAAAATTTTCAGTCACTCTGTTACAATGAAGACTCAGTTTGTTCTCAATTATTCCCATCATTTCTTTTTTTTTTTACAAGATATCGCACCTTCGCAGCTTGATCTTCAACCTTCCACCTATCTGGTTTGGATAAGAATCCTATAGTTGACTTAATAAATCCCCAACTTATCTTTGCCTTTTTGGTTTGGTTTCCTTTTTTTGCCAGTTTGTTATTAGAAAATCTCGGCAAATTTTTAAATTCTTCCTGTAGTACTAGAACCTGCTAGTGAGCCTTGATTCCCTTTGACTTTCGTCTCTATCCGGATAAATCTTCAACAGCTCCTTGCCAATTTTTGATGTGCAGTAGTTTTTCATCATCTCTACTTGTCCTAGCACAGTATCTTTCCATGTCTGTCATATAGCTATCTTCTATATATCTAGTGAAACCTCATTGATTTAGGGTATTACACAAAATTCAAACTAGCAAACTTGTTTTAGAATTTGTGATTTGAATCTTTAGAAATAGGTTGTTTTCTTTAAAAATTACAACAAATAGAAGTATTTTTATTTTTTTTTATTTCGTATATTAGCAATCAGAATTACAATATTCTATAAGCTAATGTGATGGCTTGAGGGCTAGACTTCCCTATATTGGCGTGATGAGGTGACTCCCCCAACGACGAATTCCCATTATCCTTCTATCAGGTCTGTTGGCCAGAACAAATAGAAGTGATAAATTTCTGATGGTGTAAATGGTTTTGCATCCTGTTGGTTATATGAAATAGGTATATATTATTTTTGTATTGGACAAACCAACCAATATAAATATGTCTTTTTTATATTTGTGACTTTCAATTATGGAAAGATGTGCCTTAATGCTCATGTATACTTAATAGTTATTGTACATTTGTTAATTTTTGATTCACAACAGTTCTTGTTTTAAAAAGTAAGTATTTTCATTTGTACTGTATCACATATTCATAAATAGTGTATATTTTAGGAAAAAAAAACCATTTCACTTAAAGACTAACATTCTTTTAAGCATGAATCATTTTAATTTCGAGATTACTTTTAAAGTAAGTATACATTTTTGAAAACTTGGTATTTTCTCGCGTATTATTAATTCAAGTTATTATAAGTTTTTTGTTACGGTGTACATATAAAGCTAAGTTTTTAGGTTTCTTTAATAAGTTATGTTCTATTTTTGCACAGTTAGATTATTACAAAAAATCAGTTTCATTTTATTAATTATTCGGGACGGCGTGTGAGAATGGTGTTTGTTCCTAAAAAAAACAACGTTTTTTTTTATCATTGTTGAAGCGAAATTTTACAGTTTTCAACATTGCATAGCACTTGTTAAGTTTTACAGACTGTGTATTAGATATTAACGACATTACAGATGCTAAGTATATTTTATTACAGTTTGTATTGTAAAATTGACTAAAATAAAAAATATATAATTTTTATTGTTTTTTGTTTTGTCAAATTTCTACATCACAGGATACCGAAAATAAAGTTTTCGGTATCCTTGTGATGACAAAAAAAATATTGTGAAAGTTAGAGCCCTTAATACTTATATTAAGAAGTGTATCATCGCGACTTTCCGCTTTTTAATAGCAATCCATTAATATTCATTTGTAATTCATAATTCGATTTTTATATACATATAAAAGTATATATCAAAGATAAATGCTTTATAAATAAAAGCCATATATTTCTTATTCTTAGAGTTAGTTAAACACAGTAAAATTAATTTTCGTAGATAAACATAAAGAGTTGTTTATCTACGAAAATTAATTTTACAAAAGCAAAATCAAATTTAAAGAAATTATGAATTTTGAAAAAAATTAGTTTTACTTAAAAAAAAATATTTTCAATATTAAGCCCTAAATTTTTTAATCAAGTAATAAAATGAGATCTAACCTAAAAAAAACGATAAATTACTTTTAAATTCAACTTTAACCTTGAATAACTTTGGGAGCAGTGAATTTAACGAAAAATGTTAAGACACCTTTTTTGTAGCGCATTCCTTTAAGATTTTGTATTGTATTTTTTCAAATATTGATTCGTTCATAGAGTAAATGACGTTTAAAATTTACATTATTCTTTCACGAAATATCCAAAAGTGAGAAAGTTTTACTCGAAGTCGTTTTTGATCAGAATTTAACAAATGCGACACCCATCTTGTACATAGCTTTCTCAAGCCAGATTCCTTTTTTAAAATGAAACACCCGTTCAGCTGAGATATCCATGGCCTTAACAATTTCAATCAAAGTCTGTCATCCATAACCATATCATGTATAGAATTATTTGTTCAATAGTTGCACTTATTGGACGTCCAGAACGAAGATCATCATCCAGACTTGTGCCCACTTACAAACCATTGTTTTTAAAGGAGCAGATTCCCTTAATACATTTACTATTTAACTATGAATTTCCATTGCCTTTAAACCTTTTTTTAAAGGTCACTTGGAATTTTTGTTATTCATATTTTTTTATATATTGTATAAAAACGAAAAACATTCAAAGAAACTGTTACTTAAAGTTGAGAGGAATGCTAAATTCGATATCTGTATAGACTCGTAATTTTTTCTCTAACAGCCCCTTGGGAAATATCAAAAATTGCTAATAAAATTTCAACAAAAATGGAGAGTTCTTTAAATCAATGTTATAACAAATCTTTGAATATAGCCTCTGATCCTGTATAAATAAAAACAAGAAACTGAAACGTTTACAGTTATTTAAAACAATAAATTATATAATATATTATTTATATAATTATCGTTATTGTAAACATTAAAATTAATTAAAAAAAGTCTATTTTTTCAAAGATTAAGCCCTTTTATGGGGTAATACGACAAAGGTTTTTAAGAATTGGAATCATCTGTCATAAAATCATATCATTTTCAAAAATTATTTAGGTAATCAATTGCATCTTGCACCGAGTTAATGTTCATATTTAAATTATATATATATATATATATATATATATATATATATATATATATATATATATATATATATATATATATATATATATATATATATATGAAATAAAAAACCGTAATATTCACTAAATTATTTATTATTGAAATATATATATCCTTGTTGTATTTAGTTATTTAGCGTCCCTTAAACAAACCTAACCTAACCTAAGCGTCCCTAACCTAACCTAACTTTGTATATGTTCTACAATTTTTTTCATCTTCTACACCGTTTTTGCAAATATAATTAATTCTTGTAGTGTAAATAGTCACTAAATAAACTAAAGTGTTAGATATAAACTCGAGGAATAAGCTCATTTTTCACAATAATCAAAAAAACTAACTTTCTTAGAGTAAATGCTATGAAAGATGTTTATCAAAATGATAAATTAAAAAAATTACATATTTTAAACGGTCCACTTCAATTGTTAGACTAGCACTTGGTTAGTAGTCTCACTTTTACCTTAGATGTTGGATCAAAACATAGGAATGTTTTGCATTCATTGCAGCAAAATGATGGGAACATAAAAACCTACTGCGGTTTGGAATATAGTCGGGCTTTTTAATAAAATTAATCCACTGTGTTCCTCTATTTGGAATCTTTGGGAAATCTTGAAAAAAAGATAAACTGGTTTAATAACACGAAATCCAAATCACAATGGAAGTAACATTTACATGTATTAATATAATAATTTCTGAAAAGGATTATAAAAAAAGGTAACACTGTATGATTAGTTATATTTTATAGATTATATGAATAAAGTAACATGTTTTATATGTATCAAACGAAAACGAAAAACTTATCTGAATTTTTAATGCCCAGTATCTCAGAAAACTAAACATTTTAGAACATACGTTAAAAAACTAAGTTCTAAAATGATAATCACTATCTTGAATAAAATTATAGTTATATTAATTTACCTAAATCAATTTGACTACGCCTATGCATACCAGGCGATATGTTTACTTCATAACCTTAACATGTCTTTGAAACAAAATACGTTTTTATTTCAAATTATTGACAAATTTACAATTAAAAGCACTTACCTATGTAATGTTACTCCTGAATTTTGACTTTTTCGTGTCAGGGAACAACCACAAGACAAACACAACAACAAACAAACACAACAAACAACCACAAACTAACCGTATTTGTGTGTTTACCTTTCGATATTATTGTTTTTATTGTCAATATAATAAGTATTAAATGTAAATTAATTATTTACACTAGAACACACAAAAAGAGTATTCCAGTACACTTATTATTGATTAAAACCACTTAAACTGCACAAATCTACTAATAAATTTCTAAATTGTTCACACCAACTACTAAAATTCCAAAACAATGAGTCATATGTGGTGTTTCAATATGTCAGTTTCCGTCTCCAATTATATGTGCATTAAGATAAGCAAGGCTCCTTCCTGTTAATTTCATATTCAAGGTAACAAATAGACGACTCCCTTCTTTATTGTTTAAAATTGAATAGCTAATAAGTGGAAGAAGTTTTGGTTTAAAAGTGACAAGTAGTTCCGTTGTCCCATTTGAAAATCATAACTCAACACAGCCAGAGAAACTATATGTCAATTGAGGATGGTTGCGGCATTTTCTTAATAGTAATTCATACTAAATTGTATAAATAAATTCAAGTTGTCTAATTTCCACTTATATTTTTCTCTAAAACATAATGTTCCGCTACAGAGTAGCGAAACGCGTTACGTTTTAGAGAAAACTATAAGTGGAAATTAGTAGAGCTTTGTTTTATTTATACAATATGTGCTAATTGGATTTTGCAGACAATTATCCTGATTGTAACACAAATTATCAACATTTCATATCACTATTTGCGTCATTAATAGCTAAATGAACAAAATGAAAAAAATGATCTGCACGTTAAATAAAAACACGACTGACGCGATATAGATTTAAGAAAAGAAACTATACGCAAGTTTTTTACCCTGCTTTCTAACTTAATAATTAATTTGAGACAAATAGAAAATACCATTTGTTAGAACGGTTTTCAAAAAAAGATTTGTAATGTTAAACATAGCAAAACTAACGAGGAATATTGTCAGTAAAATTCCTAAATAATATCTGAATGATTGTGGATATATTTTTTTTAATTTTTGTTTTTCGCCACAATCTAAACCTCAAAAAATATCAAAAATATCTGTTCTTATGTAAATAAAAAATCACTGAATAAAAACAAAAAAACAAACGGAGACAAATTTTTCAGTGATTCTTTTTTGTAATAAATTTGCCTAACGAACAAAATTTTAAACATAAATTGTTCTATAAAAATATACAAACTTTTAACGTTAACGTTTCGAGAAGTATACTTCTCCCATTTTCAAAATGAATCTAAAAATAAAGTATATTAATTTCTATAAATTATGAAATGATAGAAAGTAAATATATTTTTTGTGTATGTCAATGATACTTACATTGGCAATTAGTTTTTAATGACAGTGACATACTACCACAAGCATAATATCACACGGTAAATCTCACACACACATATATTTTTTTGGTAGTGTGTCACTGTCATTAAAAACTAATTGTCAATATACGTATCATTGACAACACAACAAAAAATATATTTACTTTCTATCTTTTCATAATTTATAGAAATTAATATACTTTATTTTTAGATTCGTTTTGAAAACGGGAGGAGAATACTTCCCGAAACGTTAAAGTTAAAAGTGTATGTATGTCCAAAGGAAGGAAGGAAGAACACTATGGAATATGTTCTTTCATCACGATAATACATCTACACACATCTCGGGTAATTGCTGCAAAAATAAATACTTACGTTTTCGGGTGCTTCCACATGAGCCTTATGAGGATCTCAGATTGCTTCAAACTTGAGGAAATGATTCGCCGGACGAACATTCACTTTAAATGATGAGGATAAAGTTTAGACAATTGTTTATTTTGCAGAGTTGAATATATCGCGTTATATTGATGGATATTAAAAAGTTAAAAAGTGTGGCATTGGTGTAAATGGTTCAAAAAAATTGACTCCAAACAAGCTGTTTGCAAGATATGCGATAAAATAATAAAATATTTTGGCGGAACAACAAATTTGAAACAACATTTATTAAGAATAATTCCAAATGAAACTGAAACAGAACAATCTATAGATGAAAAAAATGAAAAGACAATAGCAAGAGAAAAAGCAAATTGTTCCTCAGAAAATCCGCACTTCGAATCGGAAACTATTACGGCAAGTTCTTCTAGTGCCGGGACTTCAAGTGCTACATCAGAAGTAGAAATATTGTGTACTAATGCTACGAATACTAAAATAGTTAGTTCTATTAGGTCTAATTTAACAAAAAAAAAACTATTTAAACTTTTTGTAGTAAGGGAAACAAACATACTTTCCGAATCGAAACTAGCTATTAGCTTTCCGAATCGATACTATAATACAATTCAAAATAAAGTGAGTGTGGACCGTGAAGGTGGGCAACTGGACAAGGTGTAGGTAGGTGGGAAGGAGTGATATGGATACGACTGATACGAGATCAAGATATTTATAATATAATCTAAAAATATTTGTTTTTGGCTTCACCAATTTGTTCGGGCGCCCAGACCTCTTATTTTGTACAAAATATTATAAACTTTTCTTTTTAAACAAAATCTCTAAATTTTCCTATCAATGGCAAACGGCCACATTGCGCTGTGCGACCCTACCGAGTGCCGCCGACTACTACCGACAGTACCAAGCCGACTCGACTAAAATAAGGAAATTTCGAATTATTTAGTGATTTCACTGATTATTTGTAATTCGAATTGTTTATTTTCATAATCGAATGATGCCAATTATTCTCATAATCCGATTATCGATCAATGATACTACGTTGAAAATTAAATAAAATATCGCAAAACTCATGTTCGTCGAGCACTTTTCGAATGAGCTTCGAAATTACAATTTCATATAAAATATCCATAAGTATGGGAGGCAAAAAAACAGCGTTTAGAATTGTAGAAAATATCTTTATTTTGAAGGCATACTATCAAATACATTACCAATTTGTAACAGCAATGTTTTGACATCAATTGATAGAGAAATAAAACCATATTTTGTACAAATTTAACTACAGGAGTTATATTTACAGAAAGAAACAAAAAGAAAAGGTCACTTGGAATTTTTGTTATTCATATTTTTTTTAAAATTATATTCTATATATTTTAAAACATTTCTTTCCAATAGATAAACCAAACAAATTCAAAGAGACTGTTACTAAAAGTTAAAAGTCTGGAATAGTAAATTCGATATCTGTGTAGACTCGTAACTTTTCCCCCTAACAGTACCTTTGGAAATATCAAAAATTGCTAATAAAATTTCAATAAAAATGGAGAGCTCTTTAAATCAATGTTATAACAAATAGGAAATAAATAGATGTAATAAAAAATACACGACTCCCTTCTTTATTGTTTAAAATTGAATTGCTAATAAGTGGAAGAAGTTTTGGTTTAAAAGTAACAAGTAGTTCTGTTGTCCTCTCTGAAAACCATGACCCAATTAACACTGCCAGAGAAACTATGTGTTAACTGAATTTGCCAGACAATTCTCCGGATTGTAACACAAATTATCAGCATTTCATATCACTATTACCGTCACTAATAGCTAAATGAACAAAATGAAAAAAAATGATCTACACGTTAAATAAAAGCACTGTTGATGTGATATAGATTTAAGAAAAAAAAACTATACGCAATTTTTTTTACCCTGCTATTCTAACTTTATAATTTATTTGATACAAATATAGATTACCATTTGTTGGAACTGTTTTCAAAAAAGATTTCTAATGTTAAAATATAGCTAAACTAACGAGGAATATTGTCAGTAAAATTCCTTGTTTAAGATTCCAATAATCCCTATAAAGATGTACATTTTTCAACAATAAACAATAAAAACTATATTTCCCACTAAAAACTTTTCAAATCCAATCCAACAAACATTCGATAACAGTGTTAATAAAACATCAAACAAGAAAACAAGGACATCTACACGGAGTAGATTGAAATATCTCAACCAGCTTTTGTTCGATTCCAAACTACCCACGATATATAATTTTTATTTAGATGTATCTTTTTGCAGAAGAGTTGCACTTGATAAGACACACTGTACAATATTAGATTTTATTATCGATAAACGAGGTTTAAACAAATAAATGTGAGATATATAATGAATAACATGAAGTGTGTAATATGAAGAGGATCGATGAAGTTGAAAGGCCTCAGCACGGCAATATTTTTCATATTACAACACTCTTTAATTCAATTAAAAAAAGGTACATATCATTTTTATCATTAAAAAGATACAGTATTTTTTGGCATTATCTTACTTAGAAATATAACTTTTTTTTTTGGAGAAATCTGTCTATAATGAAGTGCTACCACAACACTTTGATATAGTTAAAATGTAATTCTTAAAAAATAGATATTTTTAAAATTTCCTAAGGCCTTGGAGATCAGTTAATACAAATGTTAGTGTCGATAAATCAACATTACAGACAAATTCTCAATTATATTTTGTTTATTTAGATCAGTATATTTTCTGTTGCACATGTAGTATAGATTCTTTTTAGATAGCAACAAATTTGATGAAAATAAATAAATAGGATGGATCATCTTCGAATACCGCACTAGAAAAGAATTCCCAAAACATTGTTGGGGATTTTTTTTTGATTTAGCACTACAAATAATCAGAAATATAAATTACTAATTGTGACACCTTTTAATATTAGTTAAATTAGTGTTAAAACACACTACCTTTTTTTCATGGTCTTATGCCTAATCACCCGTTAAAAGTTTAGATACAACTATTTATTGTGAATATAAATGAACGACAGTATTCTTTAACCATTTTTTCAACGAAGTCACTGGACTGTTATGGTTCTATTCAAAAGGGGAAAATTTAAAGACATCAACACTTAAGGAGATGACAAAAATAATGATAGAAATAAAATAAATATAGATAAAAGATAATACAAGTGATGGAAAAGGGAACTAATAGAAGTCAGACCTGGACAATCGGCGATGACAACATTGGAGTTGTGAGGCAATTTACTTATCTAAGAAGCAAACTAGAATTGTATTATGAGTCGTAGCAGAGATGTACAAGATACCTCATAAAAAGTATCTGGAATATACTACTCAAAAGTATCTTGTATTCCAGATACTTTTTATGAGATTTTTTGTATATCTCTAAATAGTAGCACAACTACTTACCATCTGCAGTCTGGCCTAAGATCTAAACTTATACAAAGAAACACGAAAGTTAAGGTTGATAAAACACTAATTTAGTCAGTTGTAACTTATGGTTAAGAGACACGCACCCTCACAAAGAAAAAATGCTTGCAGTATTTAAAAGAAGACTACTGAAGAAGAATATTTGGTGCTTTACATGATAATGGAAATTGAAGAATCAGGTATAATTTTAAAGTCAGGCAACAATACAAAGCTCTGGATATTGTAGACTACAAGTCTCAGATGGGCGAAATACGTGGTGAGAATGCCACAAGGTAGGGCAAGCCACGGTGGTAGGACAAAAGAACTGCTGTACATCAAATCTGGCAAGGAGCTACTGGAGATCGATCAGAATGGATGCGGAGGTTAGACTCACTGACCGGCTGTTGCACTACAGGAAGAATTTTCCAAATGGAAAACAGATAGTACCAAATAATATTTTTAGGAGATTCCGTAGTGCAAAACCGTAAATGTAGACATATTACTAGACTTAAACCCAATTAAAATATAACCGCCATACAATCATCATAAGACTTTTAGCATCTTCTTAAATATGCATCATCATTAGCGCAACAAAAATATTAAAACTTGGTGTATCCATTTCATGTAATTGCATACTTTTTCTGATTATTTGTAGAAATAAAAACCAAGAATATTTAAAAATCATTAGTGGAACATTTCAAAAGTTTTCTTTCTCATTATCGACTAGAAATATTTTATTTGGCGGGGTAAAATATCGGATGCAGGGCACTTACTTTAGTTAACGCTATTTTTCTTTTTTTAAAAAAAGACATTCTCAGTGTTTATTAGATACAGAGACTAGTAAATTCCACTGTTAGGACCGATTTTTGCCTTTTTTTTCAATGAGCTGTAACACGATTTACACAGCACTATATATATGTACAAACTGTAATTGGACTCTCACCACTATTCAGCAACAGGTCTATAACTTATAAAAAAGCGAAACTTAAAAATTAGATTAAATACATTACTTTCTACACAAATTTAATTGCATAAACCTAGTTAACGGTAAAAAAAATGAAAATAATAATAAAACAAAAACAAAAGCTCTCACTATAAAAAACAACGAGTGTGGAGTCCATCAGGAAGGCAGTTAAAATGGTCCCAAGCACAAAAAACATTTTTTGTTATATTTCTAATCTACAATGCAATATGGCAAAATCCTTAATATATCCCCATTGTAACTAGGCCTATCCAAGCATTCATACCACTCCCGGAATACGTCCTTTTCTTCTGTCCGACTATCACTCAATTCACTACTCTCTTCCCCATTCGCTGGTTCTTCTTTTTTAATACAATCACTACTGTCTTTCGACACACTATATTTCTTAAAAGTTTCGCAACTAAAATCTTTGACATCCTTGTCCAATTTTTCATAAATATTAGGCACTACGTTTACATGTAAACCGTCGACCATCCGCGAATCTGGCCTGGGTGTTCCGATGCTGAAATTACCGTTCACGTTCGATATATTGGATTCGTGAAGTTGTATAATTTTCTCGTTCGATGTGTCGAACGTGTTGTATTTTTTCGATAGGTAACATCGTGCAGGACAGGAGGGATCTTCTATTATTTCGAACGGAGGAGGCTGTTCGATATCTTCGTCGTCGATTGAAAAATCAGGTTTGTTTTCTTTCAAGTAACACGTGCATGGTGGTTCGGAGTTTTCGTCTTCTAATAAAACCGATTTGTCGATGGGGGGAAGCAACGATAGGGCCTCTTCCACGCTAAGGGATCTAAAAAACACGATGAGGACCTTATAAAAGCGAAATTGAAAAAATCATGTGATAAAAAGCCACCCATCCCTATTTTTTTTGTTTAAAAATAAAATTAAGGAAAAAAAGATGATAGAAAACCAAACCAATCCAAAAAGAGAACAGAACTGGATAAATCGGTGATGACAATATTGAGGTTGTGCAGGAATTCATGTATCTGGGAAGCAAACTTGATGAAAAAATCAACATCACAGGAGATATTAGAAATAGCATTGCAAAGAGTAACAAAATTGCTTATTCCTTGCATTCTGTCCTAAGATCTAAATTTACTAAAAAGAACATGAAAGTTGGGATCTATAAAACACTCATTTGGACAGTAAGAAAACTCTCACGAAGAAAACAGAAGAGAAAACAAACACTGGAGATTGATGCAGTTGAACAAAGCTAAGGCTCACTAATGGTAGTAGCATCATTAGAAAGAACCACAGGAACAAGAGTATAGTAAATATTCGACCAAAGTCTAAAAAAAACGGTAGAGTGTACCAATTTACCATCAGTTTTACAACCCATCAAACATAATGATGAATTTCCTGTCCCAAACATCATAATCTGTGACTCTGAATGAAGAACAACCTATACCAGCAAATTCTTCAAGGGATTATAGAGAATATTTTCAGAAAATCAAACACAATCATTTATTTAATGTTTTAGGATACCACCAAGATATTTCTGTAATGGAAAAGAGATATTAAGGTAAATGGAACCCCAGTTTACTTACTGACTATTGTTGGACATCAATAAGGGAATGGCCAGAAAGAAAATAGTAATACTTTATAGTAAAAAAATGATGGGTGATATAAAAACCTAAGGTCATTTTCCGTTTTTAAGTCAAACTTTACATAAGATACACCAGGATTTATTCAAATCACCAAAAATGAACTCATCATCCAATTTTAAAACTAGATATTAATCCAAGTAATGTCTAAACGATTGTGGCGTGTTCAAATATTTTTTATTTATTTGGGTTTTTCGCCAAGATCTAAAACTCAAAAAATATCAAAATATCTGTTCTTATGTAAATAAAGAATCACCGGGTATAAAAGAAAAACCAAACGGAGACTGTTCGTGATTCTTTTTTGTAATAAATTTGCCTAACGCACAAAATTTTAAGAATATAAAAATGTTCTAAAAAAATATACAAACTTTTAACGTTAACGTTTCGGAAAGTATTCTCCTCCCGTTTTCAAAACGAACCTAAAAATAAAGTATATTAATTTCTATTAATTATGAAAAAATATATTTACTTTCTACCTTTTCATAATTCATAGAAATTAATATAGTTTATTTTTAGGTTCGTTTTGAAAACGGGAGGAGAATGCTTTCCGAAACGTTAACAGTTTGTATATTTTTTTAGAACATTTTTATATTTTTAAAATTTTGTTCGTTAGGCATATTTATTACAAAAAAGAATCACTGAGAAATTTGTCTCCGTTTGGTTTTTTGTTTTTACCCAGTGATTCTTTATTTACATAAGAACAGATATATTGATATTTTTTGAGTTTTAGATGGTGGCGAAAAACCCAAATAAAGAAAAAAAATATAGATATTAATCCATTCACTTACTTGACAACATTTTCCTGCAGTACAGGCTCAGTCTCTTTGATTTCCACCTTATCTTCCGCGTTGCTGTCCGATTCAGGTTCGATATCATCAACCACAATTTCTTCTTCTTCCTCCTTCAATCTATTCAGCAAACTTTTATCATTTATCACTGATCCACTCTCTATGATCCTTTCATTTCGGGAATTAGTGCTTAAACTGAATTTATCTGGAAGACAAATACAGGCATTTATTTGATACTTCTTAAAATGATTATCTACATATTTATAACGGGTGATTTTCTTAGTGTGTCTGAATTTCCAATAGGGGTCGCTATCAAACGAACTGCGAGTTTGCGCGCCTCTAGAGTGTTAAAATTATTCAGTATAGTCTGTTAAATTATCATGGAACTTTTGGTATACAAGCAACGCCTGCAAATGCAAAAAACAGTGTTCTGTGCGCCAAACTTATAGAGCACTTCGTTTAATTTTATAGTGTACATAATCGCCCAACCGAGCGATGTATTCGCCGAATTATCGACAAATTCCGAACGTATTTCACTGCTGCTCGATATTAAAACAAAAACAACACAAAAAAACTATGCGTTCCGAAGAAAATATCGCCGCTGTTGCTGGCAGTGTTGATGAAGATCCAAATCTATCAATTCGTCGTCGTTCGCAGGAAGTTGGCCTTAGTTATTCGACTACGTGGATTATTGAATACCGAAATTGAATGCTAGGGTAGGGTGGTGTAAGATGACGCAGGCAATAAGTTGGCGCATTGGCGATTGGCTGAGTCTGGTGTAACGCAGGGCCTGATATTCTCGTATACCAAAATGCGTCCAGTTTGCGTATGACGTCACTCGTTGAGTAAAATTGAAATATCTTCGTTGCTAGACTTTGAAATGCAATTTAAATGCACTGTAATTGGAATTAAGGCTTTATATTGAGGACAATTACTTGACCAGTGTGGGCAACAGACTACAAAATTGTATATAACAGACACGTACTAAATTTTATTTGAATTTAAGGCACTATTTACATAACAAAACTTCGATAGTTCGAATAGTTTTTATTTATCGACAAAAAAATTTCATTTTATAGATTAATATTATTTATTACGAGTATTTGAACTGTATATAAACAAATTATTTTGTTTCAGTTTAAAAATGTATGTAAAAAATAATATACATTGGTTATATAAAATTGCAATATGTAAATTGAAAATGTTGTAAATATTGGTTTTTAAATGTAATATCCAGCTAAATACAATATTTTTGTCACAAATAAAATATTAATTATTCAACACATATCTAACCATATTTTATATTGGTATTAAAAAGACAACATTTTATTTCCTAAATTTAAATTTGTACATGTTTCTTAGTCTTATATCCATTGTGAATTAGCTATAAGTGTTATTGTGTAATAGTTTTAATCATTTTTCTTTTCCCTAATTTTACATTTTCATTCGCGATCCAAAAAATAGTTTTATTGCTTTTTCTGGGGCTGCTTCTCTAGCTACTTCTAAGCATTAAGTTATTCAAATCATTTTTAGTCAAGGATTCTCCATTAACACACTTAAAAATTTGTTCAAGCTGTTTTATTTGCGAAAGAAAATCTTCAGGTTTCTGTAAACCTCCTTCACTTAAATGATCAGTCCAGGTATATTTGGACGTGCTGGATCTTTCTAAAGTGGAATCGTTTAACTTGAAACATATATATCGAGCTAAATCTTCAAGCTCATCATATTCAAGTTCATGAAGATCCTCGTCAATATCTCCCTCATGAGCACTGTTCAATATAAGTGGATCATTTTTGGAGTCGAATTTCTTGATCATTGAACCACTTATTGACAAATCTGGGGTATAAACATGGAATATTAGAAATATTACTACCATCACCTTACTATTTCTACCACCATCCCAACATATAATCAAGCATAAATAAATAAAACACCATAATTTTTAAAGCAACAAATTTATAAACATGATTCAATGTTTTTGGGTTTAATTTCTATTTCAATTATTTTTCTCTTGTGATAATTACCTGGTCAACAACTCGGCGACGACTTGTTTTCTCTGCATTTTTTCAATTCTTGCAGATTGTTCATTCGATACTGGATTCGATGCCAGATTTTGAGTCGGTACATCATCCTTTAATCCTCGGTAACTTTTTGGTGCGTAATTTAACAATTTATGTTGAAGATTTTCTTTGAAATCGCTATTAAAAAAGGAACAAATACTAGCCCTTTTCAGGTTAAACTTATCCTGTCTTTTTGTGGCATAGATCCACTTCTTACACGCAACTTTATTCTTGGGAAAATGAAAAAGCTTCATATCACAAGGGTTCTTTTTCAACTGTTTGTCGGAGTTACACCCAAACACAGCACACCGCATTGTTATTATTGAATATTTTAGATTAACACCACACAAACGCAGTACATAAACTTCTAGTAAACATGTTATATGTAAAAACTATGATGTTCGAATTTTACTCAATGGATGACGTATCCCGTCAACAAAGCTCCGCCCACCATGCGCAATATCTTACCTTAGTATTTATTATACCGTGGGTGTGACGTATGCATCTAACTTCAGCCGTGTTTTGATTATCTGTGCCGACACGTGCTCGCAAAAAAATAAACAATTTGCACACAAAACAATTGTTGCAGGTCAGTTTAAAGATTTCGACCGCTTTTGATCTAATTTTATTATAATTTAAAAGTAGTGCCTTTCAAAAAATTGGTGGATATTCAGTGTTTCGACTGACTTGATTTCCGATATATAATCGATATATTTCCAACATTTCATAAGAGATAGTAGATTTTATTTCTTAATAGCAGAATGTCAAGGCGCGAAAGGAAAAGTGACAGACAAACATGGGCACCTTCTGTTGTTGAAGAAGCACACAAACTCCTCGACCAAGGAAAAAGTAAAAGATCTGCCGCAATATCTTTAGGAATGCCAGAATCTACGTTGAGGAGGTTATTGAAAAAAAAACTGTATGTCCAACTTAACTTGGTAGATATGACATTATCTTTTCAACAGAGGTCGAAAAAGGCTTCTGTGATTATTTGACTGACGACTCTAGATGCAATGTTTTATGGTATGACCACGAAAGATTTAAGAACACTTGCTTTTAAATTCGCTGAAAAAAACCATATTCTACATCGGTTCGATCGAGAAACAGAGACTGCAGGTAAAGAATGGCTACGTGTTTTTTTAAAACGACATCCAGATTTGTCAATTAGACAACCAACATCGACAAGCATTGCACGTGCTGTTGGTTTTAACAGACCACAATGCGAACACTTCTTCATTAACATGAAGAGTGCGATGTTGGATAAATATAACTTTCCTCCACATCTTTTTTACAATATGGATGAAATAGCTTTATCCACGGTACCTAACAGGCCACCCAAAGTTCTTACAATAAAGGGAAAAAGAGCAGTCAACAAAATAGCAAGCGTTGAGGGAGGTGTAAATGCGACTGTTGTAAATGGATATATATTCAGCAGGAAACGTATAAAATCTGAATTACTGGATGGAGCACCTGCTGGATCAATAGGAATGACTTCTGATTCTAGTTTTATTAATGCGGATCTCTTTATTGATTGGTTAAGTCATTTCAGAGATCATACTAAACCTACAATTAAAGCTGTGAATTTCTTCCGGAAAAATAAAATTGTTGCACTGACTCAGGACTGAACTAAAAATGGGGTTTTAAAACTCGTACAGTCGCCACTCACCACGGCTGAAGCAAATATCTCAACATCAAATGAAGCCAAAGCCAAAAATCCTAGTGTCATTCAACTATCTATGTTCCATTCTAAAGCAACCGCTGTTGATGCCCAATTTCCCCAATCGAGTCTGTGCACGAATTCCAATTATGTTATAACTACAAATACGGATACAATGCAACCTTCTACTTCAACTAACGTAGAAAGCTCACACAATGTGTCAATCTCTGATAAAATACAAAATATTAAACCTTTCCCTAAAGCTCAGACAAAAAGATGCACTAAAAGAAAACGCATGAAATATGAAATAATTAGTAGTTCACCTTATAAATCCAAATTAGAAGCAAGTAAGCAGAAAGCTGAACCAAAACCCAAAAAGCTTAAGAAGCCTTTGAAAGCACCGAAGAATAGCAAAACAAACACGGTTTGGATGTGTCTTGGATGTCGAGAAATATTTAAAGAAGCCATTACGAAAGACTGATGTGAAAATGACATCGCATATACTACGCTATCTCATCGGCTTTGCTATGCCAACTTACCCAACGGATTGTGTAAAAGTGCGCATTTCTATTTTATTAGGCTTTGGTACAAATTAACCCCAAGATTTAAAATATATAGACTTGATTTTGAAACGTTGATTTTTATTTTGTTTATGAGAGATTGTTTCAAAAGTGCGTCATTTTAGACCACCCTACCTACTGATCTGGAGATGTAGTTCCAACAGGACAACTCCACATGTCATACAGTCAACGCAACAATCGATTTGTCGAGGTAACAGTTCGATGAGAAAATTATTTCGAGGAACGGACCTGTTCCACAATGGCCACCAAGATCATGTGATTTAACGACTTTAGATTATTTTTCTTGGAGTTATGTGAAATTTGAGGTTTATGCCAATAAACCAGCTACTATTGACGCTTTGGAAGCCAACATAAGTCGGACATAAGACTCCAATTGCCTGAAAAACTAGTCGGAAATTGGATCGACGCGTTGTCAGAAGTAGCCGCGACTGGTATTTGTCCGAAATCGTTTTCAAACACGCACTAAAAAATCACCCTATACATGTTTATATATTTCAACAATGTGTATACGATAAATAAATCTGGAATATACATTTGAATCAATTTTATCTGTAGTGGAATATTTAAGAATAAAATAACAAAAAGACCTTTTCTGTTTACAAAAAAAGAAAAAAACAACAACAGAAGATAAAAGTGATTTTTTAAGTATTGTTTGCTAAACAAAGTGCATATCAAAAAAGCTCTAAATATGATCAAAGGATATCTATTGTAGCATAAGGAAGTTTCTGATTGACATAGAGTAACGAGAAATTGATCTCCGCGCTCAATTCTGGATATACAAAATATGTCCAAATGAAAATGTGGCTGATAAGAATTTTTCACAAATTTGTAAAATGATCAGAAATTGATTGTCATGTTGGAAAATGTCGTTTAATTCGTCAAAATAAAAATATATTGAACTTACTCTTCTGAGAATTCTTGTTCCTATGTGCATTGGCATTCAGTTTCTGATCTATGATAGATACCCTTTCAGTTAATTTGGCTGCTTTCTCTTCCAAATCTTCCTTTGGTTTCAAAACGGAATTCAGTACCGAGTTCTTGTTTTGTATGCTTGCCAGCAGTTCCTGCGTAGTTTTCACTTTGGAGCTACCTCTCGAGGCGGAAACGGCCAATTTATTCGTGAAGGACGTCTCGGCTTCGTCTAGGAGATTCTTGTGATTTTTCGAGCCTGTAAAAAAGTTAAATTTGTTATTTAAATCACTAGGGTTAAGTATTGTATAATATTTCATTATCAGACCGAAAAACTCACCAAATAAACCATGGAAACAGAAATACCAACCTTTTTTTCGTCCTCTTTTCTTTGGTTGTTGCTGATCCACCTGTGGTTCGGCAGTCTTTTCTGAAAAACTCGAATTAGAATCTGAATTGATCAGTATAACGTCGGCCTTGAGCTCCGGCTTGTTGGCCAAAGGCAATATCACATCTTTAAAACTAGAATTTGAGTTATCGGAGAAATCCAAATCCGTAATACCTCCATTTAATCGAGCCCTAGGAAGAAAAAAAACCAAAGATCTCGGTAGTTTTTGTCTGGCAATTTAATTTTCTGAAAATGGTTACCTTTTCGGATTGATACTCTCAACGGTACCTTTGGTAGGTCGTTTTTTGTTTTTCAACTGATTCAGATTGATGTCAGCGCTTTGACCAGCAACAAGGGGCGGACTAGATTCCAGCTTTTGGTTGGGCGAGGGCGCTGTCAACTTCGGGCTCACCTTTTGTAAACTGGGGCTGACCATTTTTTGGAAATTAGAAAGCCTGTGACTCGGCAAACCTGGACTGACCAACTTGTGGCTTTGCAGGGCGGGACTAATAATTTTTTGGCCAATCAAAGGTGGGCTTACCTTCAAAATAATAAAAGCAACCATTTTTACTACGGTTTATTTTATTCTAATGGGTTGTTCGATAAGTTCCCGCCATTTTTATAATTCCTTTGTTTTTTTTTCTATTCTTATTTTGCTTGGCTAGTGTATATGTGCATACGAAAGCCTTTTTTTCACTTTACAAAACTGTTCGCATCATTTTTTCTGAAAAATTTAATTTCAATCAACTTTCGGGCTTTTGAAATGAAAATTCCAAGCGGCAAAAACTTAATTTTCAACACTTGCTATATTTCCGTTTTCGTCGTGATCAAAAAGCTACAGAAGCAGATCAAGACATATGATGCTATAGTCGACCGGACTGCTCGAGATTGGCTTGTCAAGGTCAAAAATAGCATCCTCGACCTGGACAACACGCCCCGCTCTGGTCGACCTTCCGATACATCGACGATGATCATTTTAAAGCGCTTTTGACGGAGGACGGCTGTCAGTCAAACACGTTGAGAAGATGGGCTGCGGCCTTGGGACAATCTTGAATCTATGGGATTTACTCAAAAACTCGAAACTTGGGTACCACACAAACTAACCGACGATAACAAAGAAAATGGCCTCAATAAAATCTGAGAATCTCACACAAAAGCAACGATTCTTGTACAGAATCGTCACGGGAGATGAAAAATGGCGTCTTAATATCAAGATGAAGCAAAGCAACGGAAAGTCTGTGGGTGATCACAGGCGACACGCCAAGAATTAAGCAAGATCTCCATCCCAAGAAGATCGTTATTTGCGTTTGGTGTATCTAGGAGGGTTTAAATAACTGGAAAATACTAGAGAAGAACCAAATGATCGACAGGGAACGTTCAAGTCATCTTACTCCATGACAATGCCCGACATGACACAGCAAACAACGTCAAAAATCCCAACGATCTCGAATGGGAGGTTCTTCCGTATCCGCCTTACTCTCCAGATCTTGTGCCAACCAATTATCACCTCTTCCGCCCGCTGTTCGACGAAATGAGGGGTGTATCCTTCGCCAACGATGCGGACCTCAAAAACTGGCTTTTACAATTTCTTCAAGACCAGGCCCGTGAAACGACATTAATAATTTGGTCGAGAGGTGGAAGCAGATCATGAACAATGACGGAGAATACTTCATTAATAAATTTGTTGTTATAATTGTTGTTTTTTTTCATTAAAACTTTTTGATAAATAAATTATAGTTTAAACAAACTAAAAAACACGCGTAAACCGAACTAAAAAGTAAACAATAATTTTTAGTATAAGAATAAAGTGATGAACGAGATTAAAGCGTGTTTTTAGTTTATTTACACTATAATTTATTTTTAATTTTTTAGTTCGTTCTGCTTATTTATTTTACTTTTTTTTTTGAAAATATTCTTTTCGAACTGCCTTCCTTGGGCGTTGTAACCGTGTCTCAGGCTCCATCTCCGAAAGCAAATCCTTGATCCTGACGATTTTGTTCAAGATAATGGGACGGACTTATTAAATTATTGTATTGTCATCGGTCCTTGATAAGAATGCAAAGTTTCAGATATTAAATCTGAGGTTTTCAAGTGGGTGAAAAGGACGTTCAAAGATTCCATTACATACATAGATACAGGTGAAGCTGATAAAAGCGTGTTAAAAAAAACGGCGGGAACTTATTAAACAATCCAATATATTTAAACGAATTTTTAGATCAAAACATTTTGTTTACTGTTTCGTTATAGTTTTTTTATAGTTGGTAACATTGCAAATTATTTAAAAAAAATTCCAACACTTACAACGGTCTTTATCTCTCAAAAGTTAAACTTAGTCGTCCTTCAATTTTCACAGTCGTAAAACGTGTGTTGCTGTGAGCTTGGCAATAAAATTTTAGTTCCGATTGTGATGGACAAATTTCAGAGTAGCAGTATCAAATTTCTATTGACTTATCTGACAGTATTTTAAAAGTTTTTTTTTTCAGTAATTTTAAAGTTTTTCTCAGAATGGAAAAAGGTTCAGACATTTCTCCAAGAAAATGCACTGTGATTAAGACGCTATTCCAAAATGGAATTGGTAATAATATTCCCTATTAGGGACACACACCGCGAAAATGCTGCGATTTCAGCACAGATGTAGTTCAGTTGCTGCATGGTTTGGGGTTTATTTATCTAAACCTTTTCCTTCAAACTTCCCCATAAAAATAATCTTTAATAAGTTTCATCGCTCATTATTAATTTTACATGAAAATTGTCAATGCTTTCTTTCAGCATAATAGAAGAAGTTTCTTTCAGCACAACAGCCAAACCCAAATTACCACAAATATAACGAAAAGAAAAATGATAGCGTCCGATGATAGCGACGAATGAGCTCGAGGACATACATAGAAATTTGCTCATTGGAGACTAGATTCAAGTAAATATTATTTTTAAGTAATCTTTCGTAAGGTTTTTCAACATTTAAAATTTCACCGAAGAATTTTACGAGAGAAGTTTATATGTGTGAAAACCCAGATATGCGTTTATATGTGGCCAGAAGAAAAATTTGGTCCGGCTCCCTTGTGGAAAGGGTGGAACATCTAATAAGCATAATGACGTAGTCTGTCTTTGAATAAGTTCCTGACCGTGAGGATTATATACGATTCAATCCTGAGCCGTAAAATCAGAAGGGCAAAGGCATTCCTGGTTAAAAAATATCAAAGTTTTGCCTTGGGAATATAATTCACCAGGCTTGAACCCAGAAATAAATAGAAAATGACGAAGAGGGAAATAGGAAAAGAAGGGATTATTAGTAAGCGACAAATTTTCGAAAAACTGATACACGTTGGGTTTCACTCTCCAAGTATGGAAGAAAATGCAAAAAGGCGCATTGGGGGGAATGCCCTGACGTTTCGAAGACCCAAAAATTAACAGTTTTACTTGAATACAAATATATTAATGTTTCTACAACTAGGAAAAAACGAAATATATGACGCGGTCATGCAAGAAATACAGCACATGTGGATATTTAACAATAACAAACATAAGTTTGAAGAAGTAAACCATTTCAGATATCTGGGCACAGTATTTCATAGGAAACCCAGCGCCGGTAAAGAAATACATGAGATGATAATGGCAGAAAACCGAATCATTCACTTCATTAAGCGATTATTACACAGTTAGGCATCTCACAATCTAAAGACGAGAATATATAAAACAGTTACAATTGCTAGCGAAGTATGGACGATGGGAGTGACAGAGGAGAGAATGTTGGGAGTATGAGAAAGAAAGGTACTAAGAGAGATATTTGGAATTAGAAGAGTTGAAGACATCGGAGAAGCGAACAAACCAGCAGTTGCAAGAGTTTTTAAAGGAACCAAACATCATAGGAATTGCGAAATCCCAAAGATTGAGATAGCTAGGACATATTTTTAAAATGTAGGAGGATCGATTCCCAAAAAAAATCCTGGAAAATACGCAGAGGAGGAAAGGTAGGTCAAGATCACGATGAAGAGAATAGGCAGGGCGGGATCTACAGAGAATGAAAATTATATACAGAAAAATAAAAGGCACACAGGTAATAGAAAAATATACACAGATAGCCAATCAAACCTATGTACAATCAAGGGCCTACTAGGCCTGTGAGCTGTAATAAACATATAATACAAATAAATCACATTGTTTAAATTATTAAATCACTGGCAATTACTCAGAAACATTTATTCAGAGCCGCCATAAGTGTTAAATTACATATAATTTATTTATAAACAAATTTAAATATACCTCCTCAACAAATCGAGACTGAAATAGATTGACTCCAATACTTAAAATCAATAAAATCCCCACTTCTTTCCTTATCTCTGATAAGATTATACGCGAAAGAAATTTACAAAACCCTTTTAAATTGGCCACTTTTATAAACGTGTATTTTATACATTCATTCTAAATAACATCAATTTTGTCACGAAATACCCAAGGTATTAGTGTACAACAATATTTACAATCGATCCTATATCGTGAAATTTTGCAACGTTTCAACAACTAACACAATATAAGATATCCCTAAGCAACAATAATTTCAAAAATTGATATACATACTTGTTTAAAATTAATAACAAACTGAAATTCTTCCATTAGGCAAAACAAAGGTAATGGAAAAGAGAACTAATCCAAGAAAATAACAGAAGTGGATAATGGGCGACAACAATGGTGAAATTGTGGATTAATTTACTTATCTGGGAAGCAAAGTAGACCAAAACAACATCACAGCAGGCTATCCTAAGATAAACTTGCAGGCTATCCTAAGATCTAAACATACAAAAGAACAGAACAAACAAAAGAAAGAAGAAAAGAAAGATATGACCTATAAAATAGTCATTCGGCCAATAGTCACTTTTACGTACTCAGATTTTTGGTGTTGTGAGTTACAAGGAGTAACTTGTAAGTAATTACACAAGGATCTGGACATTGTAGATTATGTGAGGGTTTAGCGACTCAGATGGACAGGACACGTAACGAGAATACCAAGGAGAATCATGGAGGTATGAATAGTGAGTAATAGAAAGAGAGGTAGACAAAAGACTGGGTGGCAAAACAATGTAAGAGATAACAAAGAACTATTGCCTATTAAAAACTGGCAAGGGGCAGCTGAAGATCAATCAGGATGGAAGCATAGTTTGAGGAAGACCAAGCCTCATTAATGGGCTGTAGTACCACAGGAAGAATATATTATGCATATTGTACACCATAAAAGGAGAAATTTTCACGAATATAATGCGTATCTCAAAAGGGTTGCGTTTCAGTGGATGTTGTCAGTCTATTTATTTTCTAGATTTGGACAGCAAAGATAATTTTTTATCCCTTAAGCTGAAGAAACTTTCTCGGACAACTCCCGTCAGTTTTCTGCTGACGAACACGGAATCGCTGCTGTGAAATAGTGGTTAGCATGATAATAAAATGATTTCAGCAACTCAGAATATCAGAAAGTCTAATACCAAGGAGAATCGCAGAGGTGCGGACAGGAGATATTAGCAGGAGAGGCAAACCAAAGATACCGTGGCAGGATAATGTAAGAGAGGCTGTAGAGCTACTGCTCTACAGCATAAGGGGCTAAGTCTGGTGAATATGGCGGGTGGAGTAGGACGTCTCTTTTAGCGTTTTCCAGATAGTTTTTTATACATTTAGCAACATTCCGCCGAGGCCGAGCATTCGCATGTTGAGAAGACTTCATCGTGTCTTTGGGCGTATTATGGTCCTTTTTCCTTCAATGCTCGGTTCAATTTTATCATTTGTTGTAGGTATTAATCGCCAGTAATCGTTTCATCAGATTTCATCAGTTCGTAATACACAGCTGCCTACTATCCCACCAAATATTACAGCAAAGCCTTCTTTCCATGTATATTGCACCCTGGTTATGATGTTAAAGGTTGTCTTTCCTTAAATTCATAAGGAACTCATTTTCCTTCCTTCTAGATCTTTCCCAGCGCGTGTAGACGTTCGGAAATGGTGGATTGGACAAGATTCAATGCTTCTGCCAATTATTTCAACATATGAGTTGAGTCTGCATCCAATAAGACTTGCAAATCTACATATTCAAACTTTTTCGGCTGTCCTAGACGCTCCTTATCTTTTTACCACTTTTAAAGCGTTTAACCATCGTTCTCAAGTTTTTTTTTGGGTTAGGCCATGTTTACCATAAGCTTCAACCAACAATCGATACGTTTCAGCAGCCGTTTTCATCAAATGGAAGAAGATTATTGAACTTCCCCGCAAAACGCCTTTTTCTGGTACATAATTCGACATATTCAAAGCTATGAAAAACTATGTTTTTGGCACAATGACAATTAATAACGAAATGGTTTTTAATGGAGTATGTTAACCCTCAAAAACGCCATAGACTTCATTAGTCTATACCAATAAATGTATTAGTAACGTCATCTCTTAGCAAAATCGACAATATTAACACATAAACTATGAAAATCAGTAACATTCTGCCATATTTACAATCGACCCTTTCAACATGAAGTTATTTTCTGAAATATTTTGTTAAAGAAAAACTCAAAAAAAGACGAGACTTCTCCAATCCGATTGATATATGAATCAGATGACACCCACAATGTCTCTGTTAAAAGTATAGATAGAGTTGCCATATCCTTGTGTATACAGAGAAAGGAGATTAGTGATTTTGTAATCAAAAACGAAAAAATCTTAAAATTATTCCGTTGATTCTGTTCTGTATTTTTATTATGGTTTATTTATAGCAATGATTCATTCGTGTTAAAGCAAATAGTCTTGCGATTACGAAAAACCCGTCTTCAACCAGTTACCAATCTGTCGAACGGCTGACTGGTTTAAACTTTATGAAATCAGTAGCGCCACCTTTAGATGAATACGCCTATTATGGAATGTCAGTTAACTAAAATCGATTTATTTTTTTTCGTATATAGTCCTGTACCATTTTAATATGCGTTCTCTTTATTGAATTATGTTCATAAACAATGCATAATTGATTTAGAACTGTGAATCACATCTTACCAGGTGTCTAGTATGATATAAATTTCCCAGTTATAAAAATTATTGGAAAATGTTTTTATAGAAACGGCACGTAACAACATATTACTTTTGAAAAAAAAGGTTTACCAAAAAGAGGCAATGCAAACAGCCTGTAATAATTACCTGAATTTTATAAAGCGCCAATATCTTAAGAGCAAGGGACACTTTTACAATAGGTTATTTCAATTAAGTTATTAAAATCAGTGGCAGCTTGTGAGGGAGGGCGTTGTGGCGCCGTCCCTCCAGCATTTATCACAGTAAACAATTTATCAGGGCAAAACACCATATCTTATTTCCGTTCAGTTTCTTTCCTTTAACTCATTTTCCTGGATTACCTCCTGTATAGGTTTTCAATGGCTCAATAAGTAAAGAGGAAGAGGAAAGCAAAAAAAAATCTTCAGCAGCACTATTTTGTTCTACGCCCTCCCATTTTAAAAATACAAGAGCCATTGATTAAAATACAGGTACATTATTACAACAAATTCCATTGAAATAAGAATTAATTGTACAAAATTTAAATCTTAAAATTGCTTTTGAACTCCTGTTATTCACCAAAAATCTTTTTTTTTAAATTTGTTCCTTTTTTATACCGCCTAATTTGATAAAAATACTGACATACGTGACCCAAGAGCAAAAGAATAAGGATACAAGAGACTGAAAATGAAACTCAAACGTGTATGAAAGTATGGAAAAAGCGGGAGCTAGTAAAAACGCAATATAGAGGAAAATACAAGATGCATACGACAAATACGAGACGGAAAAAAAACTCTACTAGAATATTAAGACAGTAAAAAAGCTTTAACCCTATAGAGGCTTTGATCTCGCAGTTTGAAAACGCAGATGGCGAAATATTTACCAAGATGGAGAGCATACTAGAGCGATAGAAGATATATTTTGAGACAATATTAAAATGGTGGACCAAAGTTTATGAATGTAGCCCACTCACTAGTATAAGTACCATTGTAGTAAAAATTGGAAGAAAGCTTAATGAAAACAAAGTTAAATTAAGTAATAAAGCTTCCAGGATGCACAATATACCTTCCTTTAGAACTATTGGAGCTTGGAGGCACAGAATAGGCTCAAGCCATTCATCAATTAACAATTAACATCTGAAATAGTGTGCAAATGTCTGCAGTGTGACAGGTGGTAATATGCCAGATTCCATGAGAAAAAAGATAAACTGAAATGCGAAAACTATCATGGTATATCATTGGGCACAACATATCAATGGGCAAACATCAGACAGTGCGAGGGTTCAGCCAGTCGTATAGACGAGACACGTGGCGAGAATGCTAGAAAGTCAAATACCAAGGATAATCATGGAGGGACAAATAAGGGGTAGACCAAAAATGAAGGTAGACCAATGACATGGTGGCAGGACAAAATGACTACTGCACATCAAAAACTCGCAAGGGGCTGCTGAAAATCAATCCAGACCAAGACGAAAGTTGATAGGAAAAAGGTTTACTAAAGGGCAATAGCACAACTGGAAGAATTTCCTGAGATTTTTTTTTTATTTTTTTTCTTTTAAACAAATAAGAGTTGGAGATTTATTATGTTAGTTATAGGATTATTATCAGACTAGGAAATTATTAATAACTAAACTTAATTAGATATTGGCTAGTACTTACCTTCATAGGAGGTATCGGACTTGCTCTTGACAGTTTAGCTTGTCCTTGAAGAGGAGGACTAATTTTCGAAGGAACCTTTAATCCCTGTTGCTGTAGAGGAGGACTGGACTTAATTTGACCATTCTCTTCCGGAATCACCATGCTGCGCCATTTTTTTACCAGTACTTTGGCGCGTCTAGACAATTCTGCATTTGTTGTCTTGCGTCTAAGTTCATTAACATATTTCCCAAGTCTGGTGGTCTGCAAAAGAAAAGCACAATTAAATAAGCACTTTCAAGCTACCTTAACCTGGTAAACAATTAGAACAATGCCAGTCTTTATAGGAAGTGTAATTATCTAGAACAATTCTTCAACCCACTGACAGTTTAAAGACTAAGAAAATTATGTTTGAGCATACTTAAAGGACTTGCATGAAGGAAAACTTAGAAATGGACTCTCAGATTTCACATATGCCTGATAAGTATTAATTAACAAAGACTGAAAAGCTTATGCATACTTGAAAACCAAATAAAATCATAGAGTAAGGGCTACAAGGCCTCTAAAACAATATATTTACTATAAAAATTTTGATATGATCTCCTATATACAGAAAAAGGATACCTAAGTATTTGTATAATCAGTAACAGGAGTACGGAAACACAGCAATAAAAAATGCAATTGATAAATACCTATATTTCTTTGGGCCAGTATTTTAATAAAATCATAATTTTTTATAAAATAATACTTTATTAAAGACAAGACACAAATCTATAGTTAAAATAATCTTACAAAGTAAGAATAATATAAAACAAATTAGAACTTTTTAGGATCACATTGAATATTACACATTTAAAATAATTTTAGTCATTTAAATACAATCTTCCTACCCCTATGAGATAAAAAAAATGTAGAGATAACAACCTACAGTAATTTCCCCTTTAAAATTACCTATATAAATAGCAATTGTATGTCTTATAAGTTTTTTACAGAAAGAAAAACCAAAAATATTTTTAAAAAATTAAATGAGTGTTCAGTTATTTTTAAAGGGCTTCAGGTCATCTTACCTGCAATAATTCTTTGGTAATAGCCGCTTTTTCCAATAAGGAAATAATTTCAACAACTTCAAGCATGTTGACGACCTAAAAAACAGTTAAAAACCATAAAATAACGAGGTAATCATAGCGGAACACCCTGTAGGTAGACTACACTGCGCCCTTACTCAAGTGACATTTTACAGTCCCGTGAATCACGCCAAAATTGCAAACTCACTTGTTGGTATACAAATGGAATAATTAACTGATAAAATAAAGGTTTGGGGTATATTTTCCACGTAAAGAATGAAATAATACGTGGTAAATTTGAGGCATTCTTGTGTCTTCTTATGTAAAGCAAGTCGCCTGACGTTGCGAAATAATGGCCAAAATTGTAGAAATTTGAAAGAATTAACCATATTTCAGTCGAAAACCTTAAAAAAAATCACAAACCACCTCTCATTAGCATAGTAATAATTTTATTTATACACTCGTAGGGTAAGAGCACAACATAGTCCACCTGGTTTCACAGTCTCTCTGTTGACGATCACATAAAAACACAAATATCTCGAAAAATCCTTATTTCCTTACATTGTAATTACTATCTAAGGCTCGTAATAATCTTTGCGTTAAATCTGTTACGTTATTCTGCATTTAAAGTCGGTTTGTAACGAGAAAACCGAATATACTTCGAGAGAACTTTTCGTAGCTCCTCTCGACAGTAATGGCGAACGGACATTGCGTTTTGTCCAGTTCTCTCGTCGGCACTGTGTAACGAGGAACATGGTGCACCCGAAAAGACTGAGTGGGGATCGCCGAAAACGAATCGGCTTCGGCTCTGCGCGTGCCCACAACCACCCGTACCAAACTTAACGGCAAAATATTCCCCTAGATCAGTCGGCCATGATGTTTCTCTCCTCGGTTAAGAGTAAATTTTATTTATCAAATTTACTAGTTAATCAGAAAATTTCCCATGTTGTTCACTGTTAAACTACTTTAAACTATCATTAGTTTTATTTAGACCAAATTTCAACCTATTTTAAGTCAATAAACTGAAATAAATTCACATTTAATTATTCCAACCCAATCAAGGCGTCATCAGCTGGTTTTATAGGTATTTTTTTATGGATGTAGTGGTTATCCAACTAGTTTTCGCGGGATATTTAAATATTACTTTCAAAGGAATGTTCTAAAGTTAAAGAATGTTTCAAAGGAAACAGCAAAAAATTCACTTTACAAAAGAATTGATAAACGATAATTTGCTCCAAATTATTTTTATTTAACAAATTACATACTTTTACTAAGATGATGCTTCAAAAGAAAGCTGCAAATTGCACTTGAAATAGATTTCTTTAAACAAATTTAGAAGAATGTATAGCCAGTATTTTTAACCGAAAATTCGAAAAAAAAAGAAAGACTATTACATAAGATATATTTATTGAAATAAGATATAATACAAAATGTATGTACAAAACTAGAATTTATACTACACTTCTTCAAGCAGAGGAAATTCATCATCTTTCCTTGGAATTAATGCTTCAATATTATAAAAGGCCGCATGTAAGGTAATTATTACAATTGAAGCACCTGAAATGAGTGTTTTTAAAAGGGTTTTGGTGCTAAAATGAGAGTGTATACCTATAACCCAGAATATAGCAGCATGAGCTCCCACTAAATAGTAAACAGGCATGGAGCAAAGACCAACAAGACCATACTGTTGAGCCAAAGTGAGTTCTTTGCCAAATACTACAAGTTTTTTTTGCAAACGTCGTTGATTTAATTTATATCCAGCATAAAATGTTCCTACTAAGGCCAGCAAAATTAATGGAGAAGTAACTCTATAAAAAAGCAAGTTATATTAGGGAGGAAGTGTATTATTTTTTTAAAAGAAGTTCTTACAGACAATATACAAATAGCCCTAGAAAGACAAACAGATAATTTGCCTGAAAATATTCGACATTTTGCATAATTCGTTTACCAAGTCTTGGGATAGAAGGGGCGACTCGAAAATTTGATGTTTGTACAAAAACTAACCAAGGTCTCACATTTTGCCTTTGCTGTTGTATCCACTCTTTTGGATCTGGAATCTGTGTAGGAATTTGTAGGAAACTAAAATACCAACCGTTCAAACCATGCAAAAACCAAGATCAGACTGTATTAAGGTCACCTAGGAAAGCTCCTATTTTTTGTGATGTTTATCGGAGCGTCCATCTCTCCGCTTACTTCAACTTTAACTTCAGTCATTTTGCTAGTCTGGAAAATTATCCGTTTTTCAATCTCATGAGCTCTTTCATAAGAAAAACATCTTTTGTGTAAAGTACCAGTCGACGTGTACTAATGTTTTGATTACATTTTTAAATGTCACATTTTTTTACTTGTTTGACGTTTATCAGCTGGTGAAATTATTATTGAGGGTATAAAATCAAGTTTTACAAAGAAAATGATGTTACTGATTATTATGAAATAAACATTATTTCTACAATAATTATAGGTTTATAGTATTCTAAACCAATATATTGAAAATTACGAAAAAATCCCTAACAAATATCACTATTAAGTTTTTATATCTGTTTATGAAACTATATTATATGATTTTTTAAAGAAGCAAAACACAAACCTACCAAAGATATTAGAAGGGAAATCTAAGAGGATTTGTTGCTTCAAATTTAAAATTGCCGGTGTATATATGCCGGAAACAGATGCTCGTTAAGTCACCAATTAGAATCAAGACGCCATCTTTGTATTCATCGACGCCTTGTGATTGGTCGAATTAAATGCAGATGCGTCAACCAACAAAATAACCGTTTTAATGGAAAGTTAAGAAATCTGTTGTGTATAAAAATTTATTTGACAAGTGACTATAATAGAATAAGTTATTTTTTTTGGTAAAAAGTGATATAATGAGTGATAAAACAACGATGTCGTGTTCAAGCAGTACACATGACGAATTTAGGGAACTAGAGGTGGAAGATTTCAATTCATCAGGTTGCGGAGATATGTCTTTTGAGTTACCAGGAGACGCCAGTCCATCCAGTCCGTCTTCAACGAGGAAGATTGATTTTTCCGAGTGTGATAATAATAACAGAACGCCTGCCCCACAAAAAATGAATTATAGTCCACCTTATAAAAGAGTTAGAGCACTGAGATTATTTGACAGCCCCCTAACACCAAAAACCATCATTCAGAAATCTTCAACATGTACAACTCCGTTACCTAGGAGTAGGTTATTTGGAGATAAACCAAAAGCAGTACCAAGTGCTTATGCAGAAAAAGAAAAACCAGCTGCTAATGTAAATCCATTCACACCAAATGGTAAAAAAATATTTGTTTATTTTTCTGTATGCTTACAATATTAACAGTTTAATGAATTACTTTTTGCATCCTTTTTAACAAAGGTTTTTTGTTGTGTAGGTATGCTGTTATCAAAAAAAAGAACAAGGTCTATTAGAGCATTAGATTCACCAAAAATTAAACCCCCCCGATTTGATTTAAATGATTCAGATGCATCAGATTATGAAATGGAACAACCAACCAAAAGAGTTGCTCTACAGGTAGGAATATTCCGAGTTATTTTCAGAGCTGTTCTTATTTAATGTTATATTTAGGAAAGTAACATACCTCGATATCATAGAGAGTTCCTAGAATTAGAATTAATTGGCAGAGGACAGTTCGGTTCAGTTTTTAAATGTTTAAATAGATTAGATGGTTGTGTTTATGCTATTAAAAAATCCACTAGGCCAGTTGCCGGCAGTGCTTTTGAGAAAACTGCCTTAAATGAAGTATATGCACATGCAGTTTTAGGTATGTACAAGGGATATTGATTTTTTTCAGTTAAATATGAATTTGTCTTTGAAAATAGGTAAACATCAGCATGTAGTGAGATATTATTCAGCATGGGCTGAAGATAATCACATGATTATCCAAAATGAATATTGTAATGGTGGATCTTTAGCAGACAAAATTGTAAAAGAACCTTTAAGCCCGATAGAACTAAGAAGAATGCTTCTACATGTTGCTGAAGGCCTACGTTATATACATTCAGAAGGACTGGTCCATCTTGACATCAAACCTGGAAATATATTCATATCATTTGAGAAGAAGGTAAACTTGACAAATTACGACTCTGCAGATGATGGGTTTGAAGATCTGGATGACAATTCGATTTATGAAGAAGAACTGACATATAAAATTGGAGACTTGGGTCATGTAACAAGTTTATCTAATCCGCAGGTGTGCTAAATTTGGTTTAATTTAAAACATTTTTTTTGTAATGATAATGTTATTTTGAATAGGTTGAAGAAGGTGATTGTCGTTATCTCCCAAATGAAATTTTACATGAAAACTATGGTCATTTAACAAAAGCAGATGTATTTGCTCTAGGTCTGAGTGCCTTGGAATGTGCAGGTGCATGTCCCTTGCCTAAAAATGGACCAGAGTGGCATGCCCTTAGAGAAGGAAAAATACCACCATTACCTCAAAAATTGACAAAGGATCTTTTAGAATTAATCAAGTAAGTGAATTATTGATAGTCATAAAAAAAATAAACTGCCAATATTGATATCTTTTTCTCTCAAGGATCTGTAAAAGACCAAAAGGGATTTACTCAAATTGTAATATTTTCAAAGTGTGTTCAATTTATGTGCAAAGCCAGAATTGAAAATAATGATTTTTACGAATTGTATTAATTTCAATTATAATGTTTCAGATCAATGATTCACCCTAATGCTACAGACAGACCCAGCACAATACAGTTACTGCAGCATAGAGCCCTGAACCCAGACGGCAGCAAAACTAAAGCTGATTTAACCAGGGAACTGAATGCAGAAAAAATGAGGAATGAAATGTTGGTCAAACAACTCAAAGTAAGTAGAAAAATTGATTTATTTCAATAATGATCAATAGTGTGAAGATTTAAAATGATTTCTCTCAATTTCTATTAAGAATGGACAGATTTTCCAAATCGTTATCAGTATCAGATATAATCTCTTTTGTTAATGGATAAACGTAGGAAAGAAAGTACATTTATTATTAGTTTGTTGAGGGTTTTTTCTAAATCCATTCATTGATCCATCATAAGTTTATTGAAGTCCACTGTTGGACGTAGGCCTCCCTTAAGAGCTTCTGTATTCGGTCCTGCGCCGCTTACGGCCTATTCGCATAGACCCGTGATTTAACGTAGTCTAAGAAAAAGTCTAATGACGTTATACCTCACCTCGGTATCGATCGAAGATCGACAGTAGATGCCACACATATACTAAAACAAATCACGGAGAAGATATATGAACATAATATGGTAGCACATATAGTTTTTGTGGATTTTAAGCAGGCGTTCGATAAAATCAACAGAGAACAACTCATGGAAGACTTAAAAGGAATCGAAGTTCCAAGAAAGATTAGAAGATTGATAGGTATGACAATGAATGAGTCTGAAGCAAGAATATATACAGAACAAGGAATGACAAATAACATAAAAATCAAAAAAGGGGTTAGACAGGGAGATGCGTTATCGGCACTTTTATTCATAATATCATTGGATAGCATAATACAGAGAATTGAAAATATAGGAACATTAAATAAACATCTTGTACAGATAGTGGCAAATGCGGATGATGTTGCAATAATTGCTAGAGAGCAGAGAGAGCTAAAGCGCGTAATAAAAATAATTGACCGCGAGTCTAAGAAAAAAGGCCTGGAAACAAGTGAGCAAAAAACAAAGTATATGTACTGCAGCAGAAATGAAAGAATACTGAGAAATTTGGAGTGCGGAAGCTATACATTTGAAGAAGTAAAAACATTTAAATATCTGGGAGTCATAATAGATAGAAGGAATGAGGGACTTGATATAGAAGAGAAGATACATAAAGGATATAGATCATTCCATAGCAACAAGAAATTACTGAAAGACAGGAGATTGAGCACAAGGAATAAATTAGGAATAGACAAAACAATAATAAGACCAATAGTAACATATGCCGCAGAAACTGTAACACTCACAGCAAAAGAGGAAGACAAACTAAATATTTTTGAACGCAAGATAATGAGAACCATAATGGGTGCAAAGAAAGTGGGAAACAAAGAGTACATAAAGCTGATGAACTTTGAAATCGACAACTTGTTGGGAAGGGAAAACATAGTGAGAGCAATTAAAGCACAAAGAATAAGATGGTATGGACACATAATGAGAAGAGACAGGGATACGCCAATAAGAGAGATAACAATATGGAAACCAGCACAGAGCAGACTGAGAGGGAGACCCAGGATCAGATGGAGACAGCAGGTGGAGGAAAATATAAAAACAGTAAACGCAGAGGGATGGAGAGGACAGATCGCAGACAGGAGGAGATGGAGGAAAATAGTCGAAGAGGCGAAAACTCACCAATAACTATGAGAAGGGCAACAAGAAGAAATGTGGACTGATCCACCACACTAAAAGGATTTGAAGAGTTCCTTAGAAAAGAACAGCTACAATTTCAAATATGAAATGTATTAGCTTATAACAGTCGGAACAGTCAAAAGTCAGGAACAGTCAAAAAACAGCGATAAACTATAACATCTTTTTGGAAGTAAGAAAAGAAACATCGAAGCTAATTAGACAAACTAAAAGAAAATATGAAAACAATCAACTTAATGAAATAGAAAAAGATTTCCAAAAAAATAACACCCGAAACTTTTACAAAACATTTAAAACTAAATTAACAGGCTATCAACCGCAGAGCCTATGCTTTCAAAAGGAAAACGGACAATTAGCTCTAAATAACCAAGACAATTGCAAGGAACTTGCGAAATATTTTGAACAAATACTAAACTGTCCTGAGCCCTTAAACAAATTACCAACACTAAACCCTAAACAAACAAACCCAGATTCATTACCACCGAATGAAGAGGAAATAATTAGGCAAATCAAGCGGCTTAAAAATAACAAAGCTTCTGGTGAAGATGGAATCACTGCTGAACTTTTGAAATCCGCTGGTCCAGGTACAATCAAGGAAATAACCAAAATTCTACAAGAAGTTTGGCGAACCGAACGGATTCCGGAAGACTGGAAAGATGCTCTAATCCATCCACTACATAAGAAAGGAGATAGAACGGATGTAAACAACTATAGAGGAATATCTCTTCTCCCAGTTTGTTACAAGATTCTATTTCAATGTCTACTAGATAGAGCACAGGGACAGTTAGAACCGAACATTGGTGAATATCAAGCAGGTTTTCGACCGGGCAGATCCTGCCCTGAACAGATCCTGAATCTAAAGTTGATTCTAAGACATCAAAAACTGTACAATAAAAATCTCGTCTGTACATTTGTGGATTTCAAAAAAGCATATGATTCTATTGACCGCGAATCTTTATTCCGAATCTTGAAAGAACAAGGACTAGATCTGAAAACGCTGGCAATTATTAAAGCAACGTTAACTAACACGAGGTCAAAAGTTAAATTCATGGGTGACATCTCAGAGCCCTTCGAAATTAAAACTGGTGTGAGACAAGGGGATGGACTATCGCCACTCTTATTTAACTGTGTTCTAGAAAAAGTAATACAGGAGTGGCGTGAAAAAAAGTCGGCACTGAATATTGACCAGCCCATTAAACTGGGGAGAACCAACATCAAAATTGATTGTCTGGCATTTGCTGATGATCTAGCAATTTTAGCTCAAGATGTATTAACGGCACAGAAACAGATTGAAATCCTAAAAGAAATAGCAGAAAAGGTAGGACTCCAAATTTCCTTTGAAAAGACAGAATACATGACCTGCAACAGACTAAGAACACCATTTCTAAAAACGAAATATGGTAACATCAGACGAGTCTCTCAATTCAAATATTTGGGTGAAATAATCATGGAAAATGGGTTGGAAAAAGCGGCCAATAAGGGTAGATGTCAAAAAATGGAAACGGCATTGTGACTTACACAAAATATTTACAAAAAAAATGCCTATCTAAAAACACAAAACTGAGACATTACAACACGGTTATTAAGCCAGAATGTCTATATGCTGCAGAAACGCTCATTTTGAATAGAAAGAGGGACATCGAGGACATTGAAAAGAAGGAAAGAAAAATCCTAGGCCCCGAACAAATAAATAGCACAACATACCGACTTCGAGAAAACCAAGAAATCAAACAATACACAGATATACATAGCGATATGAGAAAAAGAAGACTTAAGTTTTACGGACACATCAAACGGATGAATCCGGGTAGGCTAACTAGACAAATAGTCGAATTTTATGAAAATAGGAGTAGAGCTAAAGTAGAAATAATTAAATGGATTGCTGCAATTAAAGAGGACCTAAGATCAGAAAATATTACACAAAGTGAAATTCAGGATATCTGGCTGTTTCAGGCACAAGGTTAACGTTTGGAAGGTTGGCCAGAGAGAAAAATGTAGGAAGACTATATATATATATATATATATATATATATATATAATAATTTGTTTGTTAGGTTTTTACCGTCGTATAGGGCTTTATATATATATATATATATATATATATATATATATATATATATATATATATATATATATATATATATATATATATATATATATATATATATATATATATATATATATATATATATATATATATACGGCGGTAAAAACCTAACAAACAAATTATTAAAAGTGTCATAAATTTAACGAGCCAAAAAACAAGTACCTCCGCACCTTGAAACTTTAGTTTAGTTTATATATAACTCTGGTTGAGAATGATCGTGAGGCCGAAACCTGTCAGGGAATGTTTTAAATAATATATTGTGAAACGCATACCAAGTGTTTTAATTATTATCATTAAAATGGGTGTGTTAATTATTTTTATTCCAGCTCTCTATACTCATATTTGAAGTGTTATTATTGGTGAGAAAGAGAGACTCCCTGTAAGTGCACGTAGTGTTTTCCAATTCATGTATTGTTTTCAAAAAAAGATTTGTGGTTTCTGTTATATGTAGAGCTACTGCATTGAAGGAAGATATTTGTTAATCTTTTGGCTAAAATAGATACATATTTTTGTTTCAGGAAGCAACGATTTGCATTAAAACAATTGCCAACGATCCAATGAAAGTGCCCAGCGTGGCAAAAATGAGTTCCAGATTGATCGGGAAAAAAGTGAATCGAAGCGTCAGCACGACAACCTTCTAGGCACGTCTCCTCTAGGGTAGTAAGTACAGAAAGCAGTTTCGTATGCAGTATTTTATCTATTTTGTTTTCTCTTGAAAGACTCAACTAGTTATTGATCTGATAACTTTTTCTACTTTAGGAATTTTTTTGTAGCTTAAAAAAACGTGTTATTACATATTTAGCAGTATTTTTCCCCCTTTTTGTTTATTAGTTTTGTATATTTTAATTGCCCTAAAATATACTAAAGCAGCTGTTAAAAATTAAAATAAAACCTACTCTAGATTTAAGTTCGTTCTAACTGTTCTTGAGTAGAATAATTTAACACCCAACTTTCACTCTTTAATACAGTTTTATGTGGTTCACTTTGTGTTTAACGGATATCCCTGATTCATATTGATTATTAATACTCAAGTTGTTTTTTTTTTGTTTTCTTTTAATGGAAAGGTTGTAACCATTTAAAACTACACAAGTATCAATTTAAACTGTATAATCAACGCAATATTTATGTATACTTCTTTTATATATATAAAAAAAAATTGTTTATTGAATTATATTTTCTTTTTTGTCCTCGAATTATTTCACGATTTTTTTCTATTTTTTTTTATACTTCACCAATTGCTATTATCTGACGATTGATAATGTTTTGTGATATGAAAATAGGATATTTTAAAATAATAATAATGGCTGTATAAAATTAAATATACTAGAATTTCTTTACAGTTTTTCATTGTTTTTTTTTTCGTAGGAATGTTGGAGTTTTATTTTTAGTAATTATTTTATGATCATTGTAGAATTTAACTTGAAAGTTTTTTCATAAATTATCTACCTTGATTTATTACATTTTATATTAACACTTAAACATACAACTTTTTTTACTCAGAGAATGGGACTATTCATTCCGTATAGCTAGTGTGTTCTGCCATTCTTGCCAACATATGTTTTCTGAATGTTACTATATAACGTTAAAATGAACGTTACAGCTGATTAAGGAATTCTAAGGTGATCGTAGAATTTAAACTAAAAATACTTCTATGTCCTACATTGTTTTGGCAAATGAAATTTCAAGATAACCTGTTATTCATTAATTTTTGGTATGAATGTGATAATTAATTATATATTTAAGTGTAGGTTAGATATTTTTACTTTATTACTATTATTGTTTAGTTATATATGACCTTGCTAAAAGTTTTAGCATAATCTATTATACATTCCCCTAAATAATGTTAAGTGCCTTATATCAATAGCATTTCTATATTTTAATGTTGTATGTTAACTAATATTTTGTCCATGCCAAATATATTTTAGAATAATATTTGAGTTTTAAAGAATCCTTTATCTTTCAGCAAAAATATATATACACTTGCTAAATAATCAATCTTATGGCATGCTTATATAAGCAAATGAATCTTATTCTACAAGAATATCGACATCTGGGCCTTTTTTGACTACCCTCGAATTTATTTATGGAAATAGTAATTGAAAATGATCTCCCTAACTTTCTATATACATTTTCGCCATGTTTTAAGCCCAGCTCGATAGAAACTTGGTGGTTTTGATGTGATGAGGTCAGAGGCTTTTTTCGACTTCCCCAAGAAATTTTAAGCGGCTATCAAACAGGTGATGTTGCAGGGAGTAGAAAAGATGGAAGTCCGAAGAAGCCGTGTCTGGAGAATAAGCAGGGTGCGATAAAATCTAGCCCAACTTAGTGATATGTTACAGTCTTTTTTGCTGTATGGAGCCGTGTGTTGTTCTGAATCGAAATAACTTCCCTTCCGACCTTTCCTCCAACTGTCACTTTAAGCGCTGTAACTTGACAATCCGTTGATCGATACACTAGGTTGTGCGGAACGCAGCTAACCTAGGGAGCCTGAAGAGAACCCGGTCCTCCAGGAAATGTGAGTTGAATGTGGGTTTAACAGTCCCAACCCGGAATGTTGTATTTGAAAAACAATGTGTTGTGAAACCTGAAACAGTTTCAGATTAAATTGATTCAATATAAACAGAAGGACAAGACTGACAATGAGATTTGCTATCAAACAATCAGAAAATATTTAGATATAGTAACACTCCCAAAGATGATATAGGTACAGGATCTCTGAGAAATGATGGGTATCAAAGAAACCAACAGGAAGACCAAGAAGTGCTAGTACTCCATAGAACATTGATGTTGTACGCGGGTCTGTCTTACAGAGCCCATGGCGTTCAATTCGTAAGCAAGCAGCAGCGGTTGAAATGTCCCTCTTCTTCATTCATGTTCGCAGAATTCTTCATTTAGATTTAAAATTTCATCCATACAAGTTGCAGATAGTGCAACAACTGAAGGAAAACGAATACCAGTTGAGATTAGAATTCTGTCAACAAATGATAATAAACATAAACAATGACAATTAATTTATAAGCAAGTTGTGTATGTCTAGAGACACAAATCCTAATGAAGTTCATTAGCGTCCTTTGCACGCTAGCAAGGTGACAGTATGGTGTGCTGTTTGATTACATAGAATCATCGGACCTTATTTTTTTGAAAATGATCAGGGGATCACAGTAAATGTTAATGCGGATCGTTACGTGGAGATGTTACAATCTTTCGTTACACCTAAATTGAAAAATTTTCCACACGTTCAAGAAACCTGGTTTCAACAGGATGGAGCAACATCACACATTGCACGGCAATTATTGAAAGCCGTGCGAGAATGTTCGGTGACCGTGTGATCTCAAGATTCAATAACGTTCCCTGCCCCCCTAGTTCGCCAGATTTGTCCGTTTGTGATTTTTTCTTGTGGGGCTATCTCAAGAGTAAAGTGTACACCTCGGCCAAGAACTCTGGATGAGTTAAAACAGCGAATTCAGGATGAAATTCGCAGTATCCCAGATGGGATGTTGCAGCGATGGGATGGGATGTTGCAGCTTGGTATGCAGCAGATTTCGAGAATGCATTCGTACAGAAGAACGGCATCTAAAGGACGTAATTTTTAAAAAATGATAAAATCCATTAATCATTTTTAAATGGCAAATTTTAAGGTTTCAATTACCAAGAACAAAATGTTTTTCTTTCATCACTCTTGGTTTTATTGGATTGTCAAACAGTTCCCGTTTTTTTGTGTCACCTTGTACAAAGATCTAGATCATGGCTAGAATACCAGATAGAAGTTAAATACTGAGTAGGATCGTGGAGGGACGAATAGAGGGTAACAGAACGAGAGGTAAACCAAAGCCACGGTGGCAGGACAAAAGAACTACTGCACATCAAAAACTGGGAAAGGGGTTGCTGGAGATTCATCCGGATGTAGGCGAGGTATGTAAAAGGTCAAGACTCACCGATGAGCTGTAGCATCATGGGAAGAAGTTACAAAGTTAAAACAAACTTTTAAAAGAACAATGCTTTTTGGGAGGACAAGTTTTAAAAGTTGGTTTTTCTTTAACAGTTTATAGAAGTGAAATAAAATACATAATCCAACAGTACAATATATTTGACTAGCTGTTGTACAGAAACAACTAACAGTTATACATGCTCTATGATTCTTTTACAACAGAATTGGCACAACAATAAAAATTAGCATTTTGTAACAGACAGTTTTATATCAATCATGCATATTATAATTTACACCAGTATCTTCTCAGATGTTCTTATTTCATTGCAAATTCTAAAAGTTAACAAAGAAGTACGCTGAACGACAACTTATGGACATAACATAAATGATCTAGAACGAAACTGATTCATCAAATATATATTTTTTTATACAATAAATAAACATTAAATGTTTTCTATATAAACGTCCTTCGCTTGACGCATCTCTCTATAAAATAAAAATTAGTCATCTCAAATAAATTAAAAACTAAGACATCACATATATAAAGGATACAATCTAGAACATCACAATGTCGCTTTAGCTTAAGCATGAATGCCGTTTTGTTGAAGAGTATCCAAAATTTGACCACTGATATGTTTGATATCCGGATGGGTGCTACTAAAATTGAGTAGATCGTTGAGCAGAGTATGACCACGTTCATCGTATAACATTTGGCAATATCGCTTTGCTAGAATTATTTCTTTAAATCTTTATTTCTCTTGGAAAAAATTTACTTACGATTTTTGGTGCAAACGTGATGAACAGCCCAGACTGCCCATAGCTGCACCTGGTAGTCCATGTCTACTCTTAAAAGTGGGAAAAACGGCTTGAAACTTCTGTAAGCTACCATTTCGCTTTCGGGAACTTTCCACTGGGATACTACTTGTGCTAATTCTTCTAGCATTTCAGATCTAGAATGACTCGAAACCTGTAAATTTTAACGTGTTAAAAAATAGAGTATCCTTTGAATTAATTGATAGTCTGATTTATAAAGATAGATAAAGGGAGTATTATTGTTTTTATTATTATAAAAACCAATTATTCCCGTGCGGGATGTAGGGTGATCACGCTTTACATACAACACGCATGTGTGGTTTATAAGTTCCATTCTTCACGATCCTGTGTAATATTCCTTAGATTTAGAACGGATTTTCTGGTTTCCTCTGCGATTCTCTTCCATGTAGTACAGGGTCTACCTCTTGTTCTTTTTTCAGCCTGGTTCCCTAGCTGAATAAACAGCTTGTGATTCTTTTGGGCCATCAAATTTCTAGAATATTTCTAAGATAATCAGAAAAACAGTCGCACCGCGTCGAGCATCAGTTCTCGATTAGTGAAGTTAAGAGACGCCGAGCGTGGTCAAAACCTGATTGGTAATCGTACGGAAATCGAATATAGGCAAACTCGATACTTAGGGATAAAAGAGGGCTATAGACTACGAGATGAGATCTAAAGCATCTCTTTATTAATGTTTGCAAATATTTTTCACGCCTTTTCTGGCGGCATTACTATAACTGACATAAGATATACAAATAACACTACACTTATTCGAGATCAGACGAGGAACTTTTTGCTTGAAGGACTAGTTTGTCTATCATCTTGGGGTTTTAATATGTCGAACGAAGGTGGTAACACCTATAAGATCAGAAGATGCGATATAGCAAGAAAAAAAAGTCCTCTTACGTCTTGACCTCTTGGTTATTTATATTTAACCTTTTGCCGGAAAACATAAGAGGTAACATTGTGAAGAACATCAGTTATCTGTCTCATTCAGGTTGCTGTTTGCCAGCATGGCTGAATGGATTTCCCCTGTTTTTGAGCCTTAATATATAGGGTGGGGTTGTGTCCTTTTTCATCCTTTTGTTCTGATTTCATGTAATGTGAATGCCTGTGCTGAATGTGACGGTTTTTCTTTTTCAAAAATTTCTATTTTCTTTTCTTTGGTTTGACCCATACACAAGCTGTGCTTTGTGGGTTATGTTAGCGTAGGATCTGGACATATAGGCTGTATGGTATTGTATTGTATATTGTAAAGATTTTATTGAGGATCTTAATAATATTATGTAATATAATATAAATAAACACAAAATACAACAAGAAAATGGAGGGATGAGGACAACAAAAAAAACACATAGTAAAAACCTTAGTTTTCCAGTACTGCTACATCCCGCTGAAATATGGACTATTAAAAAACGAGACCTCAAGTGCATTGTTTCTTTTGAACTTTGCTAGAGACGAGTCCATGGACTGCCAGGCGAATAAACACATCCGTTATTCAAGAAATTAATGAATCCACAAGACTTTCCCTAATTATTCATGAGCGGATACTAAGATTCTTTAGCCACATTGAATGCAGGGATGGTAGTAACTTGGAAAGATTGGTGTTGCAGGGACGGGTGAAGAGTTCTAGATTATGCGGCAGACCTCCACAAAGATGGACACCAAAATAAAGACCTAACTGGTTCATCTCTCCAACATGCAACCAAAGAAACCATAAATAGAGAACGCTGGCAGGAAATAATCCCAGAAGGCTCCAAACGGAATGAGTTTCCATAGGTTACGACGCTTCTGTGAAGAAGAATTCTTTGTCGGATGTCTGTTGATTCTCCATTGTTTGAAATGAAGCTACCAAGGTAAGTGAGTTCTATGGTTTTAATAGTGGTGTGCCTTCTATGTCTATAATTGTTGCCTCTATAATGTTAATATCTCTGTTTATGTTAAGACGAAGTTTCTTTGATTCTCTTACCAGATCGTTTATTTTATTCTGCATGTTTCAAATATCTGTTTACATAAGCAAACATCGTCTGTGCACCCGATCTACCGTAGCACATCCGTCAAATTCTAAAAAGCCCCCTCTGTTTGTTATTGTTTTGTTGTTTCAATAATTACCCTATCTATCATAATCAGGAATAGTAGTGGCATTGTTTAAGTCCAGTTTCTCTTTTATAAGACTCTGACAGTTGTTCACTGTGAGTACACGGTACTGATATTTTGTATACTCTTCTTTGAATAGTGTGATTATTTTTTTTTATTAAAAGACAGGTTGATATATATTTGAATGTCAGTGCGTGTGTTTAAGTTCCATGTAAAACGAAAACGGTTTTCTATACGTGAATATCACGATATGCTTCTTATATACGGTTTTCCAAAATTCCAAGTGAGTTAGGGGTATACAATACACAGAAAGGCCGATTCCAGCTCAAGTTTCTCAAAGATTTTTGGGTACGGCTAGTGTGGTTTCACAATTTCTAGAACGTTGACGGCTGCGAGAAATCGGTCTTGAAATCGAAGTATACATTTTTCATCTTGTTGAAACGGAATGTGTTTCCATATTTCACGACTCTTCTGTGAAGAAAAGGATATTCTTTGTTGGATATGCTGTTCCTCCATTGTTTGAAATTAATCTACCAAGGTGAGTTCTATGGTTTTAGTGGTGTGCCTTATATGTCTATGAGTGTTGCCTCTACAGTGTTAATTCTTAAAAGTTTTGTTTTATTTATGTTTATCTTAAGGCGAAGTTTCCTTGATTCTCTAACTAGATTGTTTATATTCTGCATGTTTCCACATCTGTCGACAATAAGCAAACATCGTCTGTGCACCCGATCTACTCTAGCATATCCGTAAAATTCTAACAAATCCCTCTGTTTGTTACTGTTTTGTTGCTTCATTAATTACCCTATCTATCACAATCAGGAATAGTAGTGGCATTGTTTAATTCCAGTTTCTCTTTTATAAGACTCCCATAAACCAAAACGGTTTTCTGTATGCGAATATCACGATATGCTTATTATATACGATTCTGCAAAATTCCGAGTGGGTTAGAGGTATACGATATACAGAAAGGCCGATTCCAGCTCGGCAAATATGTATTCAAGTGTCTCAAAGACTTTTGGATACGGGTAGTGTGGTTCCAAAATTTGTAGATCGTTGACGGCAGCGAGAAATCAGTCTTGAAATCGAAATACAGGATCCGGCAGGAAGGCATGGTGTTTTTGAAAAAATTGACAGATTCTTCTTTTTAAACGAATATCAAAATTTATTGCTTTTATACATTAGTGGTATATTGCTATTAAAGTATACATAACACAGTCAGGTGCGAAAAATCACATCAGTTAGGTGGCGTCCATTTTTATCCAGGCATTCTTGTAGACGGGTAGTAAAATCGTTCATAATCCTTTCAAGAATGGCGCGAGGAATCCTTTCAATTTCGCGCGTTATGGTTTCGGAAAGAGCTTCAAGAGTTCGCGGTTTGTCTATGTAAGCTTTTGATTTTAAGTAGCCCCATAAAAAGTAGTCACAAGTTGAAAAGTCTAGTGACCGAGGTGGCCATTGCACATTCCCACGCAACGTAATAAGGCGCCCAGGGAAATGTCCCCTTAAAAAGGCCATTGTTGCTCTTGACGTATGGCAAGTCGCTCCATCTTGTTGGGACCAAAATGTATTGTGGTTAATACGTCGTCTTCTTACTTCTGGCAGAAAATAATCACGCAACATGGGGAGATAGAGATCTGTGTTAACAGACACTGTTCGTTCGTTTTCACGAAAAAAAATACGGTCCAATAATCCAAGTTCGAGATTCGGCACACCAAACAGTGCTTAGTAGTTTTCGGGTGCCCAGTATCGAAAGTTCTATTTGTTTACCATCGCCGATAAATGAAAATGACCCTCATCACTCACGAACAAAACGATGTTGTCGTCCAGCAATTCCAACATCCTTCCTGCGAACCTACGCCGTCTCATAACGTCATTTTGTTGCAGTTTTTCGACAACCATAATTTTATATGGATGAACACGAAGGTCCAAGTGTAAGATTCTGAGAACTGACCTGTCTGATATTCTAAGGGCGCGAGCGTTACATACCCTGATTTTTCATACAGGCAAACATATTGTGAATGGTTTATTGGCCAAAATCAAAGGCAATTTTTGTTCAATATTTTGTAACTTTAATAACTGATGAAGCTTCTTTCATCAACAAGTTTTCCTTTTTTTTTTGTAACAAAATAAACCAAATTTATGCCGAAACATATGTAATGAGAGGCTGTAAAATATCACATTTTATTTTCAAATAATACCTTAAGAGGCCAATGAAACAAAAAACTAAATTCCGTTCGATCGAAATAAACACGACGATGCCAATTGTTGAACCATTTTGAAACCATGTTTTAAGAAAACTTTTTGTTCAAAGTGAACGTTGGTTGGTTACAGTCAGAATCTTAATTTCTACTCACTTTCCAGGTTTCTTCTCCATCGGAGGTAAGATGAGCAATGATACCGGCAGCAAAATAGCTGACATCAATATTTTCCGATCTTAGAAGGTGAGAGAGTTCGCTGATGAGAGCATCATTGATGAGGCTTTGACGCAGTTTGATCACTTCTGCGATGTTGTTTAAAAGTCCTAAGAATTAGTTATATATACCACCATGGCTCCAAATAACCGGTAGTACATTAACAAGAAGTAAAATACAATGCAATAAACATTAACCATGATTACCTAAAACTTTCGTTTCAATGGGAGAATTATTCCTAAAAACTTTGAGAACATTAAGGAAGAGATTAGCTCCGTTTTGGTCGAGGAAGACGGCACAAGTGGACGCACTCTCGTCGGTCAGATTCCACAAAGCGCTAAGGGTGAATTTCAAGGTGATGTCAGACACGCGAGATTCAACTCTGCTTTGGACCATCGCCAGTAGTTTGCGCATGTATACTGGACGGGCACCTAGTTCTGACGTTTCCTCTGTAGAAACCTGAAAAATATTTGTTATATCAGCATAATATATTAATGATTTGGTAGTTAAGTACTATTTAGTATATATAGCACTCACACCCTTTCCAGAGGTTAGAGATTCCATTCAGGCAATTTCAGTTTGGATGATGTACCCAAACTGTTGAAGTTAAGGTTTTAAAACATACAGGAGGATATGCAGATAACCTAAACTTATTAACATGACCAAAAAGATCATTAAAATCTATGACGGAATAAAGGTTATAACCAAAAGAGGCGAAAAGAAAAACTTTTTTTGCATCGAGTCGTGACTGAAGACGAAATATGGATATATTTTGAGAACCTAAACGGCAGAAAATCATTGGAGTTAACCCAGGACGACCATCAACATCGACTGCAAGACCGAATAGCTTTGCAAAGAGAGATGCTGACAAATTTGATGGATTCAGAACGGTGTTGTGAACCATGAGCTTCTGAAACCAGGTGAAACAGTTAATACCGTTCGCTACCGTCAATAAATGATCAATTTGAACCATGCATTGATCGAAAAACGACCAGAATGGGCTACAAAGCACGGAAAAGTGATTTTGCAGCACCACAACGTCCCATCACACACAGCGAATGCGGTTAAAGGCACCATTTCTGCACTTTGCTGGGAACACTTACCCCACCCGCCGTACTCATCAGACTTGGCCCCGTCCGACCATCAATTGTTTTCATCGATGTCTCACGCACTTTTCATGATAAAAATTACAGAGATGTCAAAAAATGGCTTGATGATTGGACCACCTCAAAAGATTTACAGTTTTTCTGGGAGGGCATCCACAAATTGCCCGAGATATGGGAAAAACGTGCAGCTAGCGATAGCGCATACTTTGAATAAACCATTTTTTTAGTTTCCTCCCAAATTAAAGAAAAAATTAAGAAAAAAAGAAGAAAAATTAAGAACCATTAACCACCACAACTGGTATGTTATAATTAATTAAACTAACCTTTGATGCTAAAATACTGCATATAGCTACAGCCATTCTATTCATGTTAACGTCTTCAAACCCGCAGAGTGCATCCAAAACCAATCTAAAAAAGAACAACTATTAATTTCAAATGTGACAATTCAAAACCTGAATGTTCGTCATGTTGGTAAACATTTACTTTGCGCATCTGTATCTGTCGAAATTGACCTCTTGTAAAATTCGATCGCTACATAATGTGAGTAAAGAGTTCTTCTGCAGTTGAAATTCGTCAGGAAAGGTTTCCATCGCGATCAAAGTAAGATTCACACCTTTACTCAACGACTTGGGATGTATGTTCTTGCTTAGATCTCCTCTAGTTAAGTTATAGAGACATGCTGTAGCTGCCATTTGAACTCCAAACCTGAAACAGCATTTTAAAATGAACATCTTTGGTATTTTCTACATTAAAAGATTGTTATGAACTTCAGGAGACTAAGAAGAGAAAATCTGTACTTACATTATACAGGTACAAATATTTTTTTTACCTGCTAGAGTGAGCCTCCATTACTGGCAAAACAAGTTTGAAAATATCAGGCCTTGCTTCTGAAAATGAACTGGTCAACTGGAACAAATGATATAAAGCCTTCTGGACATAATTAGACCTGTCCTTGTAGCATTGCAAAGTCACTTTAATCTGTTGCTCATTGCCCAAACCAGCTATTTTGAGATTTTGAAGAAAATCCACCATAGATGGATCACAGAAAACTGGTTCAAATGTTACATCATTCAAAACAATACCTATAATAAATATCATTAACAAAAACATTGAGTGAGTCATAAACTTTTTATTTCTAATATTTACCTAAAAATTCTAATTTCATATGATTTTCGATAAATTTCAGTAAGGAGTCTTTAAGTACAGTCTCTTTCCAACCAGATATATCCAAAGAAATGAGATTAGGCAATAATCCATCTGTTTCTAAAAGCTTCACTATCACCTTACTTGAATTCATCTTCTGTGCATCTAGTTTTTCATTAAACAAACTAATATCCAGAAATTTGAGTTTTGTTAACTGATCTAGAGTTAAGATTAGATGTTCTGTTGCACTTATTAAATCCTATTTAAAAGAATATGAAGAAATATATGATAGAATAAAAAGCAATAATACTTACACATACTGACAATGCTAAAAGCTTTTCAGAAATCATACATAATGGTCTTAGATCCCATACTTGAGTACCTGATATATCTAGATGTTCTAAATTATTTAGGCTTTCACAAATTATTTTGAATGTTGTCTGATTGAGTTCGGTATATGATAAATTGAGACTTTTCAGACTTTTTAAACTGGTTATTTTTATAATGAAAGTGTACCTAAAAATATCTATAAAAGTACATTTTGAAAAATTTGCATTGACCAGATTCTGAAGGGACCAATCTCCTAGACAATCTAAAAAAAAGAGTTATATTAATTCTTCTATTAGAATCTTTGGTGTGAAACACTAAACTTCCAAAGGAATTTACCACTAAATACCTCCTGATAATGTTAATACAGTTAGCGAAACGCGCGTTAAGAAATTTAAAACAAGTGCGTTTAGTAGTAAATATCTTTGAAGTTTAAGATTAAATTTGTTTGTATTTGTATATTGAAGTCTACCTAAAATGTCTCCAACGCTCACATTTTTCAAGTTAACAACTTCTAAATCAGTTATCTTATGCTGTTTGAGAATTTCAAGTCCACATTTTGTTACTTTACAATTTTTTATTTTTACATTTTTCAGTTTTGTATTGTGGTCAGAAAATATATTGAGGGTGGCATCACAGAGAATCCTTTTCTCCATCATTTTATTCATTAATTTTTCTGATATCCTGTTTATTAAAAAAATATCGGAATCCCTGAATTTGTAACGCTTATCGCTGCGCTCATCATCGTAACAATCACTACCTGGAAAATGATAAATAAATAAAATCAAAAGTTTAACTTCGTTTACTATATATAAATAATTAAATATATAAAGTAGCATACCTTCAATATTAGTTGTCCATCCATTTTTTGTTAGAATTTGTGGTTTAATATAGGTCAAAATATTATCGCATATAACATCTAAACAAGTCTCTTCTAACGAAATAGGACTCTCGTACATTTTTAAGGAAAATATCAATATAATAACAGAACTGTACGCACTCGAACTGTAATACTAATGGTAAAACCGTAAAAATTGGTTGTTTTTACATCGTCTTATAAAAATTTAAATTGTGAATGTTACTTTCTCATAAAAAAGGCATTTTTATTTACGTATTTTTAATTACCTTCGACATACGTAACTGTCAAATGGATTTTGCTTTAACCTAAATAATCTTTGTCATAATTATCAGCGCAGATAAATATTTGTAGTTCCTTATTGTTCCTTTTTAAATTAGAAACCATTGTTTTTCCTTCAAGTTCAGAGATCAGAGGCGTTAAATTCACGTTAATCTATTGTCAATATTTATATTTAACTTTATCAGATATTTTACCGCCATATTTTTTAAATAATTTTAAGCTATAATAGGGAATTATTTCAAGCGGTTTTTGATGGTTGGTATATGTTGATTTTCAGTTGGCGATTTTGATATTTATTCCAAAGAAATCTTGGCGCCTAAATTATCGTAGCCTCAAGAGACGTTTTTCAAACAGAAAGAAAGACATGCTCTTTTAGTTCTACATATAAGAATTTAAAGAATAAATAGCGTTATATAATATATTAGAATAAGAAATTGTACTTAAAAGTTTTCCGTTGTTTTCTAAAAGCAGTTAACCTATATAATTATTTTCATTTTGTTCTGGAGAAAAAATGGCAAAGGTTCAGCTTTGTAATATTACCGTTATGGATAATCCCAGTCCATTCTTGAATCCATTTCAGTTTGAAATAACGTTTGAGTGCATAGAAGAACTTAAAGAAGGTACTCATTTTCATATATTTTTTAAATTAATAATTGAAGAATAATTTTTATATACATTTATTAAAATCTTTAAATTTATAAATTTTCTTTAAATCAAAGTTTCTTTTTTGTTTAAGATTTGGAATGGAAAATGATATATGTAGGATCGGCTGAATCAGAAGAGTATGATCAAGTTTTGGATTCAGTATTCGTAGGGCCCATACCAGAGGGCAAACATATGTTTGTTTTTCAGGTTTGTATTTGTGTTTTCTATTAAACAGATGGACATTTTTAATACATTTTTAGGCTGATCCACCTAATGTATCTAGAATTCCAGAAAATGATGCATTAGGTGTTACGGTGGTTTTACTAACTTGTTCATATAGAGGTCAAGAATTTATTAGAGTAGGGTATTTTATAAACAATGAGTACAGCGATCAAGAATTACGCGAAAATTTACCTAGTCCTCCACAGTTTGATAAAGTATGCACTTTTCATTAACACTTTCAGGTTATATCTAACCCTTTCATTATAAATTAGGTAACAAGAAATATTTTGGCCTCTGAACCCAGAGTGACAAGATTCAAAATTAACTGGGAAGAGCCTAATGCACAAGAAAATGTTGCCAATATTGATAATATGGAATCTAATGTAGAAACGTCCCAAAATGATGTAAGCCAAACTCAGATTCCTACCTTTAATGATAATTCAAATTCTTGGGCGACCATGGAATGCTCTTAACAATAAGATTTAAGACTTTTTTAATTTCACTGTATATATTGCTATAAATAAGTAATACTAATTTATATCTAACTATTTTAGAATTAAGTTTCTCAGAATTGTTGATGTCAGTTAATTACTTTTTCTGATTGTTTTTTTTTTTTCATTATCAGATTAATAAAACTGTTGTGCACCATATGTTTTCTTTTTTTAAGAAAATATTCTATAAGGATATATGTCGCCCAGCAATCTTTAAGAAGTTAAGAAATGACATACAGCCTGATCATAAGCTGTTAGTAGTATCATGTATATAATATATATAATATTGCTAGCAAAGCCTGGAGATCGGCGAAATCATCACGGTGCAAACATATATGCTTCTGTTTCTCTCACTATTACTTTGAGTCTTATGCGCATGTCCGAGAATTGAGTATGCTTATAGACGTACGTCAATTTACATATTTTTATGTTTTTATGTCACGTATATTTACCGCGACATTTGCGCACAACTGATCGAGTAGCAAAAAAAGACAGAAGCGGACGTTTCCTGTCTCACTTACTCCGTGACACCTCTACTTACAGATATTAGCAATATAGTAGTATTATATATATATGACTAGTATGATAACTGCCATTTTTCTTTTGAAACCTTTTGTGTGAAATGTGTCCAAATCATCCAGACAAAAGATAAGTAAATAAAAAAAATTGAGGCATTAAAGGCTTATACAGAAACACCTCAAACATAGTAATTAGCCAGAATAGAACTTCAAATTCATTGGTCACAAAACAGGGATGTGGGCTAAACTCCCTACTATTTATAATATTTATAGGTCAAATATTCAAAGAGATAGCAAGGAAAAACATTTATAAGATAGCTCTAAAACGTAGAAAAAACTAAATAGTGGTTACAAAAGAGTAAACAAAGGTACAGATTTAGATGGAATCCAAATCCTCTCTTCGTACCCATTCTTTTTTTTTTTTTGATAATTATAGTCGGGTCCTCGGCCGATCTCGCAAGAAGTGTATTGTCATCGGCATATTTTGAGTTAGTTTTTTTAATGTCGCTAATACTGACACCATCCATCCAATCCACGAGAGCTCCGCATGATATATTTGCTATAAATGTTGAATAGAATTGGCGATAGAAGTTTTCCTTGTCTAGTTCCTTTCTTGTTTATTTATAACATGAATTAAAACATTGAACGTACTAAAATGATGGTTATTACAACAGAACCAACAGACTGATTCACATAAATGGAATTCAAATAGAATAATTTCCAATATTTGGGTGTCATATTGAAGGAAAAGGGAAAGCAAGAAATAGATCTCAATAATAAAGGAGTAAATGCAAATAAAACATATATTTTGCCCTAAATAAATTATGAACAGCAAGAAATAACAAAGCCGACAAAAATTAATTAATATAAAGACCTATGCAGACCAATTCTGACCTATGTATGTTGAACATGGGTCATCTCTACATAAAAAAAATAAAAGTTACAGACAATTGAGAAATACCTTACAAAAACTACAAGGAGTTTCAAAGATTGATAAAATTGGAAATGAAAAAATAAGAGATTTAAACATAGAAAGTTTAATGAAATACATAGAACAACTAGGATGGTGGGGACAGATAATAATAACAGAATTTATGCATAATACTAAAATCATAAATATACAGATGAGTAACACTTTTCCCAATAATATAAACTTTTATACAGTGGTGGCCAGAGAAATAGAGCCGTTATAATAAAAGACACTGGCAACTAAAGTTGTAATAGCATACGTAATTAGTACAATAACTGTATAATATAAATAATATATATATATATATATATATATATATATATATATATATATATATATATATATATATATATATATATATATAACTTAGTTAAAAAAAAAATACTGAAAACAATATTTAACAAAAATTTAGAAAAAAGAACAAGAAAATGTGGTCATAAAAATAGAGCCATAAAATGTATAAAGCCGTAAATATTGTTTCTTTACGTTTTGCTGTTAATTTATCGACACGTTATGTTTATTTCAAGCGTTGAAATAATAAAAAAAATAAATGAAAACAAACTTGAGCCAATAATAATTTTGTTAGAAATGGGTCATAGCGTCCATTGTACAGCTGCTGAAGGAGTTCAGATTTTAACACTGCGAAAAGAAGCAGTCACTAAGGGAAATTTCAAGAATCGTTGGTCGTTCAAAAAAAAAAATGGTGGAAAATGCCCTAAGAAAATAACTAGTTCACGAAAACCGTAGAGCTAGAAAAAAAAACGATACCTTATATTGACAGACAAATTGTTCGAATTTCAAAAACGATCCATTTAAATCATCTACCGAAATTAAAAGTGAACTGGGGTTAGAAATAAGTTCCAGAACAATTCGAAAAAGGTTTCAGGCAAGTAACTTATAAGGGAGAGCAATCAGAAAAGTCTCTCAGAGAGTCTCCCGTCAAGAATGTAAAAAAACGGTTAAAAAGTTAGCCGAATATCAATTAAATTGGTATGGTTAACACGGAATCAAAAAATGGTGCAATGAAAATTTTATGGAGTGATGAAACAAACAAGCGGCTGGTATTACAAAATCAAACATCACGATAATGACCCGAAACATACTGCCAGGAAAACAAAACAATTTCTTAGTGATAATAAAGTGGATTTATTCCCGTGGCCTTCCCAATAGCCGGACCTCAATCCCATTGAGAACTTGTGGACTTACATCAAGAATGCCGTTAGTATACATAAAACCAGAAACAAGCTTGAACTTTAGGCAGTAATTAAAAAAGAATGGGGAGCTATACCATTAAAAATGTGTCAAAGAATAAAACTATAAAATAAAAAATAAAAACATGGGCCGAAATAATAAAACACAAAGGTCATAAAACTAAAGTTTTGTTAAATATTATGTTTGCAGTATTTTTTTAAAACTAAGTTTGATATTACGTTTTCCTTTTTTTTATATATATTTAGATTATACAGTTATTGTACTAATTACGTATGCTATTGCCACTTTATTTGCAAACAGGGTCTTTTATTGTAACGTCTCTATTTCTCTGGCGACCATACACTTTTTTCCGCTTTTTCACCCTGGTTTTTGGGTTAGCTGTCTAGCTCTTACCCATATTAAATAAATTACCCGAAACGGGTACGATATTTTTTGGGGATTCTAGGTATCCCTTTTGATGTTGGAATTTCCCTCTTTCTTTTGTGAGGCATGTCCGACTATTAAGAAACGTGTTAGCAACAAAGTCCAGAGAAACTTTGTGAAAGTTAAAAGGGGATGGGACCTTGTCTCCATCGGAAAAGCTGACTTGGTCACGACCAATACCGGGCCAACGACTGCGGTTGTCGAAGGTCCGCCATATGGATCGGGATCTGGGAATTAGCGATGGCGGTTAGCTGGGAATTAGCGGTGGAACTTATGAAAGCCGGAAACTCGAGAAACTCGAGGCCCATAGGCTTTCTGCCACGGAATGAGGGGACGATTATTTGGGTAAAGTTGCTCCAAAAGATTGGAGCATTTCGCTCATCTGAGCCTGTAATTGGCCCAGAATTAGAGCGACTAAGTGCTCCACAAGCTCGGAAAATGGGTTATCTTGTGGAGCGGGCATAGGAACTGAGTTCCTTTGGGACCCCCACACGAAGGTTGGTGGAGGTATTACAGGATTAGGAAAGGAATTTGGTTTCTGGGACTGTGAAGTCCCAAGAGGTTTTCTCCGTAAGGACTTTTCAGTCCTCACAGGGCGACCATACAATATGCTATAGCCTATTTATTGAAGATAGAACTGAACCCAAACATATTCACGCATATTGCAGGTGATCGCTACAGGATCGCACTAAGAACTGTCCTCTTTTTGGGCGGGGTATAGCTAACATAGACAACTTCATCAGCTGTGTCCGTATCAGACATTTTATGCAATCAAAATACAATTATTAATAACTCGAATGCAACTCAATAAATGAAAAAAACTCACGGCAGTGATGAGTTACTGCCGACAACCCTGTGTTTCTGTCGAACGGCAACCTGCCGATGATCTGGGTTTTCATTGGTGGTGTAAATCGGCTCGGCCGATTCCCGCCAATAACAGGGACGCTCAGCGTTTCTGGCTAAAATATCACGTGCTGATCACGCGTTGGTCATTGTTTTTGTCGACTGTCTTTCTTCGGTAAATAGACTTTAACTTACAATATTCTTTAATTTTCTTTTCTGTTGTAAGATGGCAGCACTGTACCTAGTAACGATGTCCAATTTAAACGTGTTGGGTTACCAGTTAACCCATCATTGTTTACTATTATGCTAACATAAGTAACCAAACAGAATACAGTAGCAAAACACATAGATTCAATGTGTCCATCGCTATGCTAACAATAAAATCTAAACTATCATATCAAAATGTCACATTAAATATCAGCTTATTAAAAGTCTCACACATTGTAAACAATGGAGATCTTATATAGATGATATATTAGTTCTTGCTTTATAGCAATAAAAAAAAGTCGCTGATTAGTAGAAAAAGTAACCACATTTAAGTACTTCAGGGGAATTTCTGGATAATTAAATAGTTTTGACTAATGTCTTTGTGATTTTTATAAGTTAGATCTACATATTTGTAAAATATGTTGTGAACAGAACTCGCATTTAGTTCATTTGAACTTTAATAGTGAGCACTGGCAGTCGGTTTAAATAAGTAGCATTATTAAATTGTTTTTTAAATCTCAGTTAGATAATCTAGAAAGATCTAAACTTATTCAAAGAAACGCAAAAGTTGGGATCTATAAAACATTCATTCGCCCAGTAGTCATTTATGGCTGCGAGACGCCACAAAGAAAACAGAAGAGATGCTAGCAGCATTTGAAAGAAGAGTAACTGGACGAATTAGATGAACTTAGACGAAAGAGAGGTAGACCACAGACACGATGGCAGGTCACAAGAACTACTGCATATCAAAAACAATTGCAGCATCAGGTATAACTGCGAACTCAGCATACAAAGATCTGGATGTCGAAGATTATGTAACGGTCACGTGACTGAGATGGGTGGGACACGTGGTAAAAATGCCAGAAAGACGAATTCCAAGAAGAATCATGGAGGGGCGAATACGAGGTATACCAAAGATACGATGGCAGGATAAAAGAACTACTGCATGAAAAACTGGCAAGGGGCTTCTGAAGATCGATCCGGTTGAACGAGGTCAGGCTCACTGACGGGCTGTAGTTCCAGAGGAAGAAGAGATAATCTAGAATAAAACATAATCTGCTACACTATTCCTTTATTTGGGTCTAATTTTACAACTGCTATTGGTTTATAAAAACCATCCTCCCCTTTTAAAGTTATATGAGACAAATGTAAACTATCAAAATCGCAATCTCCAAAATTGTAATCTTTGTACTTTTCAAATATTTTTGTTGCATCGATGCTCTGTCTTCTCCATTTTCTTTTGGGGCTCCTATTGTCTTTCCGATATTTGGTATTGATGATTGTCATATGGAGCTTGACGTTTTCCTGGTATCTCTTTGCTAATCCTCTGTGAAAAAAGTGCTTTGATATGTCGTTTACGATGTTTTGCAAGTTATGGTTTTCAGTTTCGTTAACCATATTAACTTTAGCATATAACACATCAACTTTTTGAGCGTTTTCGTTCATGCAATCTAATCCGTTAATATTTAGTTTTATGGGACCAGTATTTTTTAGTATCTTTTCCAGTTCAGCTTTGTAATCATTCAAGGCATTTACTGCTTCAGCTTGTTCTCGATCATCTAGTAATGAATATACATCTACGGTAATATGAAGCTTTTTAGGGCACATAAAAATACTTTCATGCAGTCCCTTTATTTCCGATCCCATACTTAACAGCTCTTGTTTAAAATTTTCAAAGTTGAATTGCACATTTGCATTTAAACATGGTATGCAAACAAATTGCATTGCTATATTTCTTTTTCTTATTTCCGCTACAGTACTATGGATATGATGTATTGCTTTCACTATATCCTGAATATTATTACCTCTGAAGGAAATTTCTCCATCTCCAGATGTAGGATATAGAATTTTTGTCTGAGTTTCTTCAGATAACTTACTGACATCAAAGTGAGGTAAGTTCTGAATTTTGGTATAATAGAGCTTTGGAAGTCGAAAGCTTGTAAAAAATTCTCCGTTACTTTCTTTTATATCAAGTAATTTTAGATGGTCTTCATGCAATGCTTCTCCGTTATTATTGTCATTGGCATCATCACCTATGGACACTTTGTTTTTAATACTCTGTATGTTGAATATTTTTCCATCAATCCACATTTTTACCGGTCTTGAATTTAACATTTTCGTTGCCATGATTACAAAGTTTATTTAAAGACCTATAAAAAACTAAAATATAGAGGTTAAATCGGTTTAAAACTGTTTGTTTTCATTTCGTCTCTCTCTTCACGATATGAATTCATATCGCTGTCTTCATCATATGGAACAGGGGAGTAAAAGTCGGAGTTCAGAATGAGAACTTTCCGATATCCGCCCACAATAGCAATCGTGTTCCTTTTGGTTTACGGCACCGTCAAGTCACATGACGATCGGGTTTCATCGTTATTTTGACGCATTAAGAGTGGGGATGTAGGGGTAACTCGGCGTTTCTTTGTCTCTCCCCACCAAGATTATATCCTGACGGAACATTGATGACGTATCAATATTTACTTTTTAAAAACGTAAAAATTGTCATGTTTTCCTGTAGTTTTGTTTTATTTTAAATTAATTTGCTATAAAAGCACCCTATGTATTTTTTTTCTTTATTAATTTTAATAAAAAAATTGATTATCGGCAGATATTACCGTAAATTGACTGATAAAAAAACGCCTTATTATCGATTGCTTTTACCTTGGATATCATACATTGATTATCATATTACATTCGTAATTGTCAAGATATGAAGATTTTTTCCGGTACTAGAAGGATGACATCAAACGCACAATTATATAAGTGTTAACTAATTGTGTGTGATTATTTAAATATCGAGAACTGCTTAATAACAAAAACAGAAAAATTGGGCAGAGCCCCCTGAAATATTATTGGTCACAAGTAGAATTTCAATTCTCCTCCTCCATTCTGAAAAAATGATTAGTATTAAAAACAGTATTAAGTCATTCTTGAAGCATTATTTCCGGAAAAAAAGGGATAATCTTTAAGCGATTGTCGGTTAAGGTCGAGAATCGCTGAAAACTGATGCTAACCTCAAAGCGAATGTTATTTTTTTGTGTATCATATGACGCTGCCAGCTGACCAATCAGGTAGCGGCATTCCCTGCTTTCGCTACAGTATACCCCGTTGGTAACCCGTGATGTGAGAATTGTTAAAAGGTACGTAGAATTTTATCGTTTTACCAGCGAAAGTGGTGTAGACAGGATTCCTACGCTATTTCTACGTAGAAAAAGCAGGAAAATAGTGGTTTATTTTTTAAAATGAGGATCTAAGCTCCTGTTATACTTGGAATGTGGAGATTTTTATATGCCCTCACCTTGTAACCTTACTTATGTATCGATTTTTTATATCAAATATCAAATTACCTGTCAATCATCGTAAAATTAATTAATAATGACTTTTTAATTAATTAATAGACAAATTAACGCCAAATCATGCCTTTAATCACAGTTTTTCTGTTTTTGGCCTAGATTTGGCTCCCCACTCTCGTACTTTCAATGTTTCCCCCACCCCTTTTTTGTTGATTTATTTCCATTAAATATCTCTAAATGGTGGGCGTTGAAAATTTATTAATGATAATCATTGGATAGTTATTAAAAACTTTTTAATATTCATCGACATCCCGATTGCAGTTTTTAAAATGAAAATACCGTCGATAAATCAAAATAGGGGAATATTCAAGGTGATGGATCGGTCCATTTTTAGGCCGGGGTGGGGGAATGCTTTGATTGCCGATCGTAAGAACAAGGGACAAGAAAAAAGGAGCATCGTAAAATGTAAAAGATGGCGGCACAATGATATCTTGTTGCGAATTTGCAAATTTTGTTTATAAACAAACTTAAACCGGTGTCTCGGTGTTTGATATATGACTAATTCCATCAAATGTAAGGTGAATAAACGTTACGTGGTACGTTTCGATGTAAAAATGGCGGTTAAATACGAGAAATTCCCGTTTTTCGAATAGGTTATGTTTAGACTAACATTTTTGTTTCGTTTGTTTCAGGTGTAAGTAAACTGTGCGTTGACCATTGCAAGATTCTTCCTTTCCGTTTAGTGGTAGTGTGGTTTTTATTTGACTTTCGGGTATTATTTGCGTTAAAACAAAAATCTACCTCAAGATGCCTTTCTCGCCGTTCGTTAAATAATGTTTTCCATTTTCTTGCGAGTATTTCATTTAAACAACGAAAAAATGGCTTTATTTGAGTTCGGTTAGTGATTTGTGCTTTTCACAGTTAACCACGGAACAATGCGAATAGTGAACATAAGATAGTATTACATTCCAGGTGTATATATTCATAAAATGTACTTAAATCCGGTGATATAACGCTTCGAGACGATTCAAGTGAAGTGAAAAATGTCTCAAACCCCAAATAAATCGATTCAGAAGATGTGTAAATCTCCGAAAAATTCCAATTTTCATATTAAGCAAGAGAAGATCGAATATGAAAACATTAGCACTAACTGCACCGTAGTTGGTTCTAATAATCTCAATTTGGTGAAGAAGCCGCAGTTGGTGACAAGCATGTCACCAGCCTATTCCAATCCGAGCCCCAGTTATCCTCAATCACCATATTCTTCGCCGGCCAGTCTCAAGTCACCATCTCCCAGTCTGAAGCCACCAACTCCACAACCAAACTTTCCAGTTATGCAGATCATCCACAACAATTTAATCACAAGACCTATTCAGACTTCTCAGGCTCAGAACATAATCAAACTGAAGCCACATCTTAATATTTTACCAAAGCCCAGTGCAAGTCCCCAACCTTCACCTAAACCAAGTGTTAGGTAAGTATTTTTTTTGCTTCTAAGACATTGTTCAGAAACTTTTTTAATCTTTTACAAATAGATAGTTTTACTTGGATTTTTATATATGTGTACTTGAAGAGATTTACTACTGAACATCATCAGTAGATGGTTTAATTGTTTCAATCATTTCCTGAAAATGCTAATATGGTTAGCGAAAGGCGCGTCGAGAAGTTTAATAAAGTGATTTGGTGTTTAGTGGTAAATCTTTTCTAGTTTAGTGTTTTGCACCTTAAGGTTCCTATAGAAGAATTGATTTATCTATACATATTCAAAATCTCAAAATTCTCATACAGTCAAAAATATGTTGAAAAATAAGTTTCATGTAAATAATAATTTATTTACATGAAACGTAAAATAATGATGTTTACAAAAACATAAGTACTCTCTGGAGGCACCAACAGGATGCACATGGTAGAATTTTTTTTTAAGTGTACTGTGGATAGCTGTTAGTGAAAATTAATTACAAATATGTTCATGAGCATGTGTAAAAGACTTGATGAGAAAGATATATGAATTAAAACTGGAAATTTGTGTTTTACTTGAGCTTAAGGAAAGTTATTTAACAAAAGGCATAAGAATGTGTGTGTCAAAGTCACTTCATCCATTTATGGTGTCAAAATAACAGGATCAAGTCCAATGTGTCGTGTCAAAAACTGAACAACTTATTGATAATATTGAACTTATTTAACAAATGTAGAACTTCTGTACCAAGAAGGTGATGATTAACTATCTTATGATGGTTTACATTATCACAGATGTCATAAATCATATTATAGAGGTCATTACTTACTTCCTGACGTCATTCCTGATATCTAAACGGGCCCTAAAAAATTCTGAGGCCCCATTTCTGAAGCAAATATTAACTAGTGATGAACAATGGGATTAGAAGGAGTCCATACACTTTGAGCTTTTTCCTCGCAACTAAACCATTGACATAGATCTTTACTGTTCACAATTAGATCAGCTGAAGGAAGCAATTGAAGGAACGTCCAGAATTAGCAAATAGGAAAGGCGTCGTGTTTCTATTATGGCAACACGACCACGCGTGTCGATCAGGATCTAGCAAAAATTATTGAACTTCAATTGTGATGTTTTGCACCATCCACCTTACACACCGGACATCGCTCTTTCGGGCTACCATCTATTCAGCTTCCTCCAGCATTTTTTTAAATCTGAGTTTTAATCTTTTAAAACGGAAGAGTCGGTGAAAAACAACCTGTTGATATTTTTTAACAAAAATGTATTATAGTCGTACCATTACGTTACGCTTCTCCTCTTAAAAAAATCCCTAAGAAATCCACAATTTTACAACTCGAGACCTACAAACCTACAACTCGACATATAAAAAGGTGACAAAAACTAAGTGAAACGAATGGGGACGTTGCAACGCTTGATACAAAATCTTTAGTTCAATCTTACCAGAACGCGCGTTCAATATTGTCAGAAGGAATTGAAGGTCGAAAAAAAGAAGCTACAATAACTGAATCAGAAGATTCGAAAAGAAAACGTGTAGCTAATGAAAAAAAAAAGATTTGGAATCAAAAACGTTTAGTTGAGATTTAAGTTATCGACCAGATGTTAAAAGTTTAATTTGTTCTAATCATTAACTTATTTTTGTCTTACTCATTTAAAATTATTTTTTTTAAGATTATTTAACTAGTTATAAAATACTAGCTATGGCAATGTACTAAAAAATGAATTAAATACAAAATAAATTATTCAATTATAGTAATTATTCAAAAATAAATTAATAATTATAGTTGAACGTGCCTTTTTAATTTTTATGAGTTTTATAACACATTTAATTATTGACAATTAAAATATAATCAAAACTTCTTCAATCTTAATATAATATCTTAATGATTCGAATAATATTTCTAAATCAGAGAAAAGTATGACAGACTTTACTGGAAAACCGGGAATTTTGAAGACATTTCTTTTCCGCCACCCTCATCTCAACTAAAGTGCAATCAGCTCTGGTGACTGACTAAAGACATGTGTGATCAATCATTATAATCTTAAGATACTATCAATATTGAACATTTCGGTTACCAAACATCATTAATAGAGTCAGCTATTGGGTTGATGCAAAAGGACATTGAACACCTTTCCACATCTCTCCCGTAACTGCATAATGTCACGCACATAGAAACCAAGAGGTTTCTGGTTAAAGAATTGATCCAGATGATCTTTTAAGTCTTCCAAGGAAGTGAAGTTTTTATCATCTAAGCTGTTTTGAAGCGATCTATATAAATAGTAGTAGGAGCGTAAGGTCAGGAGAGAGCGGTTGATAGACCAAAACATCCCAGTCAAGTTGTAAAAGTTTGTGTCGTGTGGCCAAAAATACTGCGGCGTGACATTGTATCAATTGAGCGCAATATCCGGGCTAATTCAGACTGCTTCCGGTCGAAGGTTCACTTTAATTCACATAGTTGTGAACAGTAATTTTCTGAATTAATGGTTTGGGTTTCAGGTAACAACTCACGATTCCCTTCCAGTGTCGCCAAATACACAGCATAACCATCTTCAAATGTAAACTAGGTTTCGCGCTGGTTGAAGGGTCATCTCCGCACTTACACCATGATTTCTTACGCTTAACATCATTATACACAATCCAAGTTGATGCAATGCATATCTTTTGCTTCTTGCCTTTTCGGACGTAAAAAAGCATATGTCGAAAATTCGCCTTATTTTCTACAATTTTTAATGCTTAACATAATTAAAAAAAAAATGAAAAGGAAAAGCAGATTTTTTTCCCCAAGTACTCGCCGACGGAAATTCCTTTTTTGAAATAATATGAAAATTTTGCCCGCTTTTGCTTTGAGAAACAAACGCATAAATTAGTATATGACTGTTCATAATGCCAAGCGAGTCCGAGCCTGGCTGGGCCGAGCGATTCAGCGTGAATAACCACATACTGATATATGGGTTTGTTTGTAAAGGGAAATCGGACTCGCTCGACTCGGCTCGGCTTTGCTCAGCAATGTGAAAATTGCTCTACGCGAGACCGAGAGAAGACGACACTTCGGTTTCGCGATGCAGTGCTTTTTAGCGCCAAAAATGGGATGAACTTTTGCATCAACCCACCATAAATAATACACAGTAAAATTGATCGTTTCGTATCAGTTCCACCAAATTTTTAACATGATGCTCTTGAATATCATATCTCCATGGCGTTTGAACACGCGCGAGGCCTCTTACTTCATGACAATTCATTCACAATTTACCAAACAATAGTACACTTTTGGCATGTAGTATATGCTTACATAACTAAAGATCCGACTAAAGCCATCTATTTGTGAAATCCAAAAGCACTTACTTGACAGCCTAATATGTTACTCTTAGTATACATTTATATTATTTTTTATTTTATTGTATTATCAGTGCAATATAAGCCAGTTAGTAAACATTTAATTCTGATTAAATTTCACAAAATTTATATAAGTTCAGAAACAAAAAATTAATAGGAAGGTTTAATGATCGTTGACATTGATTTAACAATCTTGTGATTGAGGTCCATCTGTTATTTTTTTTTTAATTACCTTCCTGAAACCTCCGGAAAAAATAGTTTATATGTGTACGTTCTACAAAGTCCTTTCCCTCAGTGCGATTCATATAATTTCAGTCAAATATATTATCACTTCTGTTAGAACCCTCGAACCACTACACTAGAAAAGATTTTCTGATTCTCATTTGACCTGATTGAATCATCTCCTGATGATGCTAACATAGTTAGCGAATCATGCGTCAAAAGTTTAATTAAAAAGATTTCGTGTTTAGTGGCAAATCTCTTCTAGTTTAGGAAATATATTATAGTTTTTAAGTGTGTGTAATGAGTATGATCAAATTTGTTTTAGTCCGCAAATAGTAATACCTGCGGCCAATCAACAAACTGCTACGGCAGCTACTGCAACCTTGATGCCCACAGCGCAACCTCTGCTTCTGAATCAAATGCCCATGTTGACTGCTCCTGGTGTACAATTTATCTTGCGTCCTCAAACTGCGACGCCAATGACTGCAACAGGTCCGAAAATCCAGGTGAATTATCCAAAAATAAGCGCTTGTAGCGATGATTTTTATTTGTCTACATTTGTAGACTACTACGCATGGACCTCAAAGTTTAATTCTTCAGCCTGCTGGTGCTGCTCAACAGTTGTTACAACTAGGAGCGCCAGCTCGTTCGCAGCCAATGGTTAGGGTGTTAACAAATGGAGTACAGTTAACTCCATCTACAACTACTTATGTCACTACACAGGTAATATTATAAAACATAATCTACTGAAAGTTTCGTAATTTTAGAAGTATTTTTTATAAGGCCAAAACTATGTTAAATCATCATTGTATTACATTATATATAGGATATTTGAAGTGATTTTTGAATATTATGAAACATTTTTAATTTAGATGGCCAATCAGCCAATTAATGCAACCCAAATACAACAAACTATAGTCAACAACACCCAGCAACAACAGCAGCAACAAATACAAGTTCAACAGCAAATACAGCAGGTGTCAATTAAAAAGAAACCCAAAGCCAAAGTTAAGAAAAAACTTGATTTGGCCAATATAATGAAACTTTCAGGTAAGTCTGCTGGAACTTTTATTATTTCATTTACATTTATCTGTATTTTTAATAATCTTAATATTGATATTTAGGAATTGGAGATGAAGATGATATTCAGTTTGAAAGCGACACCTCACAGAGCGAAAGCGAACATAACTCAGTACCTACAACACCACAACCGCAGTCTCACGTGCAAACCAGCAACATACAAGCGCAAACCAGTTACGTGCAGAGCGATTCCAAAAAGAATATACAGAATATTCAGATCTCAGCTATGGCACAGCCCACAATTAATACTGCAGCACCTGTCGTACAAGTAAGTACTACTCACAAATAAATGAACGTTTTTTCATAAAATACGTCTGAAACTTGGAATTTAGTATAGCTAATCCTGACTAGTCTTTAATGTTTGGCATGTTTACAAATAATTCAAGAATTTATCTATTTTATAGACTTCTCTATCACAAAAAACATATAGAGTATTGTTTCAATGAATGATTGTTCATAAGCAGCATTGACTTACTTTCAGTGCGGGAGGACAAACGACTCAAACAATAACAAAAGTTTGGACTGCCAGTCTTATTGAATGAAAATTCATCTGAATGAAAATCTTCTGTTTTCTTCGTGAGGCTTGACTCGTAGCCATAAGTTATCTTTTCCATCATCTTTGTTTTGTATGTATTTATTCTAGACTGACTCTTTTGACTTTTACCTTTTTTTCATAATAAATCTTCATGTTTGGACAACAGCAATGCGTTTCGAGCAGGAAATGAAAGGAAAACTAGGAAATAAACCTAATAAAGAATATTTAGGGGAAGAATAGGCGCAGATTGAGGCAGTTATGAAGGAGGTAGCAGAAAAAATACTGGGAGAACCCAAAAAAATCAAACAAATAGGGGCTTCGACGAAGAATGAAGAGCACATCTGAGATTACTCGAAGAAAGTGAAATCAACAAATAAATATATGACCGCATATGAAGGGAAGCCAAGACCGTATGTAGCAGTAAAAAGAAAGGACTTTTCGAACGCGAATGAAAAGAAATAGAAGAATCATATGCTAATAATAGAGATAAGAAATTTCTATCAGGAATTTAAGAAAAATGTAAAGGCAGTAGCGCCAGGAGATCCCATTCCATTTTTTGAAAACTCAAGGATCGCTGGTAGGAGATGCAGATGGAAAACTGAAAAGATTTGTCCAATATATCTCAGAGATGCTAAATGACACTGGGGTTTAGGGGAACTGGGGAGAACATGAAATGGAAGAATTATAATTTGTAATAAATTATAAATGCATCCACAAAATAAAAAGTAGAAGTTTGTATAAAGCAGTTAAAAAATAACAAGAGTGCTGGAGAAAACAGTATAACAGTGGGAATCTTGAAACGCGGTAGTGATACATTGGTTGCAAGAAGATATTGGTAGTTAATGAAGAGAATTTGGGAAGAAGAAAATATGCCAGAGAAATGGAATAAACCGGTGATAATACCCCTTCTCAAAAAAAGGAGCTAAGGAGGAGTGCAATAACTACCGAGGAATTGGACTGCAATACGTGATTTACAAAGTGATGGCAAAGATGATTAAAGATCGACTAGAGAAATACCCTAACGAAAAAGTAGGGGTATACCATGGAGGGTTCAGGACAGGATGATCAACAATCGACCAGATATTCATCCTGAAACAGATCCAATACCTATGAACAAAATTTAAGCTTACATTTGTTGTTCATTGATTATCGTCAAGCATATCACTCCATTAGCTGGGAAAAGGTGTTCCAAGCAATGAGACAGTTGGAGTCCCGGAAAAGTTGAAGATGTTGGTGGAGATGACAGAAAATAAATTTATAGTCAATGGAGTAATGTTTGAGGAATTTATTGTAAAGAAAAGGACTGAGGCAAAGCGATCCACTATCCACAGTTCTGTTCAATCTAGTGCAGTAAGTGATTCTGAGGGAGAGTGATATCAAGCCCAGGGGGTTAATATATGGTACCAGACACCAATGCTTGGCGTATTTCTGACAACATTATATTGATGGCGAGATCCAAGGAAGAAATAGTAAGAGTATTCAAGATGTTGGAAATAAATGCAACAGAATATGGTCTAACAATTAACGAGAACAAGATCAAATATATGGTAATGAAAGGTAGTACCAGATAAATTAGAGATATACTCTGATTTAGTCATTGGTTGTGCAGAAAATAAGAAATATACTATATAGAAGGTTGAACAAACTGACTATCTACGAGTAACACTAACATGTAAAGGGGATGGAGAGACAAATACAGAAACGACTAGCGAAAGGAAGCAAAGCCGCAGGAATGTTTTCAGAGGTTTTAAGGGCAAAGAATATAATAAGAGCAGCAAAAGCACCTATGCGTGCGAGACATGGACAATGACGAAGAAGGAAGAAAGTAAGCTGGAAGTCTGGGAACGTATTAAGGAGGATTTTTGGATGAATTAATGTTCAGAACGAATTTAGAACTAATAAATAGAAAGGCTACAAAAAACCAAACATTTTTCAGGTGGTGGGAGCGCAGAGGCAGTGTTAACATGTTTAGATTATCTGCATATCCTTCTATACCCTGTCGCACTTTCCCCTATCTTAAATTTTACCCTATTGTATTGTTGGATTATTTCAACAAACCAAGCAGTGTCATCTAGGTTAACCTAATAAGCTTAGCTGGGATACCAATTTTTCCATGGCCTCGTATACTACTGCAGTCGTACGCCTGTCGAAACTTTATGAACATTTGGAATAAAGGAATTTTAAATTGAACTCAAGGATGTGCTCATTCGGTGATTTAAACTAAACACTAAGTGATTTAGATCTCTTGAAGCAACTTTTTAAAGATGATCTAACCTCTGCCTCTGCTTCTTTCTTCCGGTTATGGTACTGATTTTCCTATTTCGCCATTAGATTCAATATCAAAATGATCTGACGTTTGATTTAGAATGTAATCTAATCTCTAAAATTTTCGAAATAATCGGGGTTTATGACTACAGATCATTGTTAAGTTCCAAATAAATGCCGTGCTACGTACATTCGTATTATACAAAACAAAAAACCTGTACAAATATCAAAACCTTCTCCACCTCCTACAGATTTAGGAAATTGTACTATTGCAGCTATTCTGGCCAGATTTTTTCCCTTTGAACTGTCTGCCTCTATAATTTTTCAAGTAAGCATTCAATGTTGATGGTCTTATTTTTTGACAGATACAGATGTAGAATTATTGCAATCTAGAACAAAGGGGCTAGAAGTTTGCCCCTTTGTCCAATGATTCCTTTCTATGATTCAAATCAATACTATTTTAAAATCTGAGATTATTGAAGTAGGTAGGCTTATCTGTAAACCATTAGGGTTTTCATTGAGTAAAGATTAAATGATTTATACACCAGCATCGGTTTTATCATGTGATGGTTTGAAGTGTTACCATACATAAGTAATAGCACTGAGAAAATGTATTTGCCCACCCAATATGCTCAGAAAACAGAGTAATTAATATATACACAAAAACAACATATTTGTTGTTATAGGTGCTGAATCAAAATTTCCAAAGTGGAATGATCTCAAACAGTACATCCCAAGCAGCAGCTGCTCAAGCTGGAATCCCTTTTAACTCGTTTATTACGCCAAATTTTACCATTAACAATGGTTTGATGTTGCAAAGAAGTGGAGGGTTTAAGCTGACTGTTGGTGAAGATGGACGTTTGGTACTTCAACATGATCCAACACTCAATCCGGTGAGCCAAAAAGTTTTATTTTTCATTCTTTGTGTTAATATTTATGGATTTTCTTCCAGGATATTCAAAGCCAGTTAATTTTGCAAGGTATCCTTGGATTAAATGGAGGATTGGTTTTACAACCCTCAATGGATCAGCAGACAGTACAGCAAACTGTTCAGACCATTCAGCAACAGTCTGTTCAAACGATACAGCAACAGACCGTACAATCGCAAACAATACAAACAGTTCAACAACAAACTGTTCAACCTCAAGTACAACACACTATTCAAGTAAGTATATACATGATACATAACTTTATAGTGTTAAAAAATGTCCTCAACTTTGTGAATAAAAATGTGTTTCAATTAATGATGTGTCAACTAAAAAGCAATCAAAATCATAGTAGTTCAAATGTCTAAATCAGTTTTATAGTAATATTTGGATTGTTTTAAAAAGGCCTTTAGGAAGGAGAAGAATTATCAAAAAGGAAAAATATTATTTATGACTATTTCCAAAACTTTTCATGGATTAATATGACATGGGGCTTCTACATAACATTATGCAAACACAGTCGACTGTAAATAAAGCACTGTTGCAACTTGAATGGGAAGTATTTTCATATTTTTGCCAACTAACTTGTTTTTCATTAATATTTGTTGATGTTTAGTTGACACATTTGATTCTTAAAGTAATACTTGTTTAATTTGTACTGAGTAACATTACGGTTTGGCTCAGTTCAATTTTGGAAAATTTTTTAGTCTTTACAACCCCAAATACAGCAACAAACTGTTCAACAGACTATTCAACATCAAACGGTGAATGCTTTACAACAACCGATGCAAATAGTCCAACCCCAACCCATGCATAGTCTGCATTCCCAGGTATCTTATTGTATATGTTCAATCAATATCAAGTTAATCCGTAATTTGGTGTACAGGTACAACCAACAGTACATAGTATATCCCAATCGCAGGTACACAATCTACAGTCCCAAATACAGAGCCTGTTGCAGCAACAAAACGTGGCTGTGCAAGCACAGGCGGTACATCAGAATGTACCACAAAGTGTCCATTCACAAGTATGTATATTTAAAACGATTTTTTAGATTTTTCTACATATACTCCTTCACTCTCAACACGCGTCATACAACGATTGTATGACTAGAGAATTATGATTTTTTTTTACCTTTCACATTACTCTGAATAGAGGCAAAATCAAACTGGCATCGTTATTTAACCAGCAGTTTATCAGTGACATATCTGACAAACCTGCTATTTAGCTGAAGATTGCAAAAAAAATTGGTAAACATTGTTTCAGTAAAGAGGACCTCAACAAGCCCTAAGGAGGTATCATATTTCGTTCTCTTATCATCCAGTCACTTTCGGTCGGTCCTTCTTTAAACGCGTATACCATCAAATTTTATTGCACTTGATAGTCAATTATAGTTAAGCAAATTTTGATAATAATTCCAATAGATTTTGATTTAAGTATATTAAAATATAGAGAACAAACTTATATATTAATTTAATATTTGCACTACCGTTTCAGGCGATTCAAAGTGTGCAAAATTTAACTCAAAACGTTACTCATCAGAACGTACAAAATTTGGCGCAGAATTCAGTTCAGAACGTTGTAACGCAAAACATGCAGAACCTTGCTCAGAGTTCCGTACAGAACATGGTAGCTCAAAACGTACAGAATTTGGCACAAAGCGCAGTTCAGAACGTGGTGGCTCAAAACATGGCATCGCAGAATTCCGTACAAAATGTCGTCGCTCAGAATATGTCTCAGAATACGGCAGTGCAGAATGTCGTGGCTCAGAATATGACACAGGTAGAACATGAGATTAGTTAATTGCTTTTAAAGATAATTTTTGGATAAAATTTAATACTTTTTCAGGCTGTTCAGAATATACCAAATTTACAGACAGTACAGTCTCAGCCTGTTCAATCACCTGTACATACAGTTCAAGGATTTCAACAGGCACATACACAGACGACTCAGCCAATTCTCAAAGTAAGATTTTTGCAAATAATAGCAAGCAATGGTAGCAAAAATGCAATATGGTAGTAACCATGTTGCATTTTTGCAAAAAACTATCAATAGTTTGGGATTTTTCGGGACATTTGACTGGGATATATTACAGATATATCATCCAGCATATTCTCCTGACCTTCCTCCTGCTATTTTGATAGATTCGAAATTCCATTATATGCATCTTGGTCAGTTTTTTTTTTTCAATTTGAATGAAAACAGCTTTATATTGCACACTGGAATGAATTTTATTTAGAAATAACGGTTTTTACAGGTACAACCTTTTCAAAAAAGCCAACCCCCAGTTCAAACTGTCCAACCCATTCAGCACCAGTCCCAACAACAGAATCTGCATGATAATCACAACCAGCAGAATCAACAAAATCCACCTCCTACATCATACGTTGTGAATTTAACGCCTGATCAGCTGGAACAACTTAAACGGTAATTTTTTTTCTTCTAAGTACACCTGCAATTCATAATATAAATTTTTTTGTATTGTAGGAACGGACAATTGACAGTTAACGGCCAAACAATATTTATGCAACGCACCAATAAAGACCAGAGTGAGAAAAAATTAAGTCCAAAAACCAAAACAGTTAAAAAAGTCACAGAGGTATGCATAATATACACTGATGCTTTGAGAAAGTGGGATTGTTTTATAAAAAATGATTTAACTTTTGTTTTTATACTCCACTTAACTGTTGAGTGTTTCTAAACTCACTCAGATAATACATAAAATAGTTCAGGAAGTTAGCGAATTTTTTTATTTCGTTTTTTTAGGTTCATAAAATTCAGGGTGTTAAGTCCCTATTACAGGACAATCCCAATGACACTGGACGAAAAACTCCTCAAAATACTCAAGAACACATTAAATCTCCTCAACCGCATAACATCAAGCCTTTGTGTAGTCCGATAGGAACTGTCAAACATGTTTTACCCCAAAATCATGTACAGCCTATCCAAAGTAAGCCCCTACAGCCACAGGCTATGGTACAACCGTCAGTTCAGACTCAAATCCACAAGGTAAGATGATGATGATGGCTGTAAGATTGAAACATCTGTTAGCAAAATTATTAGTGTTTTTCTTAAGAAAGTTTTTCGACTGGTTTGCATTTGTATTATCAGCTAATATAAACTTTTTGAACGGTTAATTTCATTTAAGCTTTAAGAATAAGGTAATCAACTTCTAATACTGCTTTCAAAATCCCTGTTTACAAAAGGTAATCATTATCAAAGAAGGACCATAAACTATACCAAAAAGAGGTTTTTTTTTTTGAGAATGGAATGGAAATTTGATAATTTCTTGAATTTTCTTCACTCCATATTACAGCATTTTGTTTGTGTAACGAGTTAAATGAATGTACCAAATAAACTGTCAAAAAGGAAATTTTTTGTTGAATGAGTCTGTATTAAGCACTTTTTATTAGGAAAAGCAAAAAAGCCCCATATCAACACCCAAGCAACAAAAAGTCAGTCCTACAATTCATACAATACAAGATTCAAACGGCGCTAATACAAGTCATGATGTGGACAAACTGTTGGGGCAAATACTAGAAGAAACCAATGTTCAAATCGGGAATCCGGGTAATAACCATGGGATGGACAACAGGCAACCCCAACAGGTACTATTTTGTATCTTATATATCTATAAAAAATTATTTCTATTACTTTTGTTTAGAGGATAACAACAATTCAACTGACACCACAGAAGCAACAGCATTTAAAAACAATCCAAATGCAAATAAAAACTTTATCTGCCAGGTTACAACCAGGTGACACGGAGGTTCATAACGCCCTGAAGGCGTTATTTGCCGAACAGCAAAAGATTTTAGCTTCAGGAAAGCTGCTGCCCCCTGATAAAGTATATCATGTCATACAGCTGTTGTCTAAAACGAAATTGAACTTTTACTTTAAGAAAAAAAGACTACAAGAAATGTTTTGTGCAATTTTTTTTTGGAATAAGTTTTTAAGTAAAGTTTGCGGGCTTTCCGAATGTAGGTCACGAAACAACAGTTACAACCCAGACACAGCTTTTTTTGAACTTATTAAAGTGCTTTTGTGCACTGTAAATATATATGAGTCAAAATGCATTCTGTCAAAAAAGTACCGGGAATTGATCAATAAAACATAATATTTATTATTTATCCAAATTTCTTGTATCGCCTTCAAAGTAGGCCCATTCTGAAATAATACACTTATGTCAATGAATAATCCAATTGCCAAAAGATTTTTGAAACACATTTTTCGGAATCTACTTTCTCGCCGAGAATCTTCTCGCGAATTACGTCTTCTATGGACTGAAAAACGGGTGTCTCGGAGTGATAATTTGAGTTTTGGAAAGAGAAAGAAGTCAGCCGGGGCTATATTAGGTAAATACGGGGATTGTTCGATGGTGTTTGTTGAGATTTTGGCCAGAAATTTCTTCACAATGATAGCCTTGTGAGATGGTGCTTTGTAGTTATGCAAAATCCAAGAGTTTTCTTTCCACATATCTGGTCTTTTTCGACGAATTTGCTCTCTAAAACGCCGCATAACGTTCAGATAATATTCTTTATTTATGGTCAGACCTTCTGGCAAGAATTTCGAGTACACAACACCGCGATAATCAAAGAATACAGTCAACATCACCTTAACTTTTGATCGACTTTGACGTGGTTTTATTTGGAAAGCGCCATTCCGAATCTTGTTGACTGGTTTGCATGTCAAACTCATATACCCATGTCTTATCACCAGTTACAATGCGTGTTTTGAATGTGGGGTCGGAATTGACTCGTTCTAGCATGTCTTCAGCGATCTTTATGCGATTGAGTTTCTGAAGAAAATTCAGGTCTTTCGGCTTAGAATTAATTCGTGCGACACAGAAAGATCAGCGGCTATCTCTCTCAAACTTAAATGACAGTTTCAGTCACCATTTCCTTCACTTTAGAGGTGTTAACTTGAGTTGAAGACGTTGATGGCTGACCAGAGCGAGGCAAATCTTCCACCACATCTCGACCGCTTTTGAATGCACGCATTTTTGATAAAATCGATTCACCGTACGTCTTCTGCAACATTTTCAGCGACTCTGCACATGATATTCCATTTGTAATGCAAAATTTAAGACAGTCTTTGTTTGATGTTTTTATCCATTGTAAAAAACACACGACATGAACTGACAAAATGAGCATTGTAAACTAACTAAATGACAGATGACGTTCAATCTTCGCGTCGCTATAGAGGATAGTTGTGCCAGAATTTTGGGCAGTTTTTTGACAGAATGTATTCAAATCTGAGTGTTATTACCTTGCTGGCTAAACTAATACAATTTCTAGAGAGAAAGTTCAATTCATTTTTAGACAATGTTATTTTGAAGACATACTTAAACTTTTTATTTAGGTGTATTACCACAACAATCAGCTTACAATTGTGAATCCGTCCAGTCTCAACTTGCCATCACCCAGTTCTGTGAAGAGTGAACCACCTAGTCCTATCTTAAGCAATAGTCAAAACCCTATAAGAAATACCAGCGTCGAAACTACATCAAGTTCACATCAGGTTAGTATTATATATGCTTGCTAGAACTTCTAGTAGTCTAAATTAATCAGAAATTCATTATGACTATTTTAAAAGCCTGGTTACATAAAAAATAGTAGATACCTGGATACCCTATGAGCAAATTGATTGAACACCGCCTGGTAAATCAATGGTCAAAGTATTCTAAAAATAACACTGTCTCGTTTTCGTCTTTCCTTAAAAAAAGTGTGAAAATCGAGAAAAATTATTTAGGCGTTTTCACCAAAGACTGTTGAATTCTATTGTATGAAAATAACATCACACAAAATATCAGAAAACATATAATGATGGGTAACAAGAACTACTCACTCCCTGAGATCTTAACTGGTTCAACGGAACACGAACGTTAAGATCTTTAAAACACTCACTCCGCAGTAGTCACTTATGGCTGGGAGATTAGAACCGTCAGAAAGAAAACTGAAGGGATGCTTGAATTTGAAAGGAGAACCATCAAAAAGAGAAGTTAACTAAAGACACTGTGGTAGGACAAAAGAACTACTGCACTTCAAAAACCGGTACGAAACTTCTGGGGGTCGATCGGGATGTTAGCAAAGGTTGAAGGAGGTAAGCCTCACCGACGAACTGTAGTATTTATCTTTACGATAAATATGGTAAAATTACTTTTCGTAGATAAACAACTCTTTAAGCAAATTACTAAAAACTTTAAATTCAGTTTTATTACTACTTAAAAAAAATATTTTCAATATTAGCATTTTTTAATTAAGTAAAAAAAATGAGATCTAACGCAAAAAAGCGATAAATTACTTTTAAATTCAACTTTAACCTTGAATAACTTTGGGAGGAGTGAATTTAGCGAAAAATGCTAAGACACCTTTTTTGTAGCTCATTCAATTTCCTTTAAGAATACGTATTGTATTTTTTCAAATATTGATTCGTTCATTAGTTACAAAATTTAAAATTTGAAAAGTAAAATTGTAAAAATAGATCAATGTTCAAGGCACGATTAATGGAAACGGCTTGTTTGACGCAAATTTATAACAAGACCTTTTTTTGTAGAGAATTCAATTCCCTTCAAGAGTATGTATTGCTCAAATTTTTCAAATTGATTGGTTTAGAAATTTTGGACGAAAGGTGCCTTTGCTATTAAAAAACCGAAAGTCGCGATGATACACTTCTCACAAGTCATCGAAGTAGTATTTTGATAGCCCGTCCAGATTTCCGGTTTTGAGAATTATTATATTAGTGACTGTGATTGTGACTTTAATTTTTATAGGACAATATTTGATCCATTGTCACGCCTGTAAGCAGGCCGGCTGAAGCCGGATGCTTCTAGTGGTATTTTTTATTATAGAATAAACTGCTATTGTTACGACTCATTTGCTTTGTATTTTTGTAATTTGTCAGCGGCCTCGATATGGCTTAGAACCAGACAATATCGTGGTCGCCTCCAAATCGTGCTGGCGTATTGCCTTCCAGCAGAGCCATCAAGCAACTAAGATAGGATAGGATCTATGAAAGATATAGCTAAAATATTTCGTCACATTTATTGTTTATTTTATTTACTTTTGAAAGTGTTTGGAAAATTAATTTCATGGTTCAAAATGAAGTTTGGAACAGAACATTTTATTCCAACATTAAAAACGCGTACGAACATGAAAACATTTTGCGCTATCTTTAGCACCTGTTGTAAGTTTTTTATCGTAAAAGAATCAAATAATTTAGCAAAATTTGATAAGATTTTGATATCAACACTCGTAATAAACACCGTTTAATATCTTAAATAAACATAATGTAGTAAAAATAACTTTAAACTTTTTAAAACAATATCGCTTAACAGTCGGTTATAAATTTTTCTATGATGTACCAAAATTCCTTGGATTATTATTATTGTACTCAGCCACCCTATAATGTTTATTTGTTTGTAAGATATTTTATTTTCGATAAGATGTGTTTGTTTTGAAAATAGTTTCTTTGTGTTTGTAGCCAGCGACGACTCAGTCGCATTCGACACCGCGTGTTTCTGTGTCAGTGTCTACATCTACGGGCGATCTAGCAGCCCATTCAACGATACATCATCATGCTGTACATCACCCATTAGGGCCGAGTAATCACGGTATCCAGAGCAATCACCAGAATGTGGTGAGTCATCCGAATCATGTTATTAGTCAGAGGCTGAATCCTATCGGTCAGGTAAGATGCGCTATTATTTCTGTTTGTAGTTCAAAACTTAATTGAACACCAATATCAAGATAATGCTTGTTTTGTAATGCTGATAAATATACTAGGAATCTTTGCAGCGAACATTTAAATAAAGATTTTCCTCAAAAGACCAAATAGCTTTATTTGTAGATTTTCGAAGCGCGTTTTTGTAATCATGTTATCATTATCAGGAGATGATTAAATTATGAGATATAACAAAACAACAGTAACAAAAAAAAACATTCATTTTCACCAAAAACCCCTACTATCTGTTTTTCTTTTACTCATTTATATCTATATATGTTTTGATGGTGACTTTGTTTGGTACTGTATTAAATAGAAGTGCTGCCAATCTACCTATCCTGTCAAAAACTCGCTTAGATATCAAATTTTACAGTAGTGTGTTGCATTTTTGCTACTGCCTTAAAGTTAAGGATAAATAAGTATCAATTCTGTTATTTTCAGCATTATTTGATAAGCTGTGCAAAGCAGTGATATGCCACGATAGTTTTTGCATTTCAGTGACCTCCTTTCTTATGATTCGGGCATATTACCGCTGCTGTCACTCTACAGGCATCTCATCACTATTCTAGATATTATTAAGTGGTGAATGACTTGAGCCAATTGTTTGTTTCGGAACTTCAGTAGTTATGCTGTCTATCCTAGGAGCTTTATTGCTTTAAAGTTTCATTAAACTTTCCTCAACTACTTCTACCAGTGGCTGGGCTTTATATTTGTAGACTTATAATATGGTTATTGATATAAAGACAATGATAACACAGGCCAACAAAACGATCTCTTTCTTTAAAAGAGGAAAAATGGACTTGAAGTCCAGATCGATCTGTGAAGGAATGTTCAAATTCCTTCCAATAAGGGCCAAACTGTCTGCAATAGTGAATTAATATTTGCCATGTTGCTGTTAATACTCCTGATTTTCCAGCTGCAAATTCTAAGGGAGTTATTAGCAGGATAAGATGAGGGTAGTGTGGGATTGAATGTGAGTAGTGCAAAATTACTCAATATTAGATTCGCAGGAAATATCAGCAGACTTTCTTAAAGGAGTCTCCTGACTTTTGTTAAAGAAATCTTCGAATGTATCTAAAGGGGTTTGATAGAGAATAGGAACACTTTTCGTGGAGCTGTTGGGATTATGAAATGCACTTATAGGCTTCTTGTCAACCACCGGCCTTGAAACAAGCCCCACAAGGCTTTGGATAGGGAATTGTTATCAGAGAACACCGGTCCACTTTTTAAGTTTTTTTGGATCTTCCATCGGGGTTTAACAATAGTTTCTTGTGGTTTAAGAAAGTTTCTTCTCTTTTTTTAGGACGTCAATGTCAGGTCGAATTTTTTTGTGACAATGCTTGAGAAAAAGTTTTATTTTGGTTTTTAAAATTCACCGATCTTCCGTCAGATATTTGCACTAAATTGCTTGAGTATCTGGAATCTGATTCGACGGGATGGAGGATGTCTTTAAAAGTAGAGCAGATAGAGAAAAACTGATTTCATATTTAGATTTAGCGCTCCAAATATAGCTAGCATCAGTTCTAAAATCCTAGGCACCCAAAAAACATTTTTTTCTTGTAGGCCTGCGTAATTTTTTGTTACTTTTTGTTCTAGATATCACAGTTACCACCCATTTATCCAAAGCAGCCGCAATTGCAAGCAGCGCAACTTCAACCTCCGCAGTTGCATTCACCACAGTTACATTCACCCAAATTGCACTCACCACAAATTACTTCACCACAATTACCATCACCACAGCCCGCTCAGCACCCCGCGTTAGCACCGACGCCCCAAAATCAACATCCGGTCGTCGGTATTCCGCATCATCTGCACCACGCTCAGCAAAACCAAAGCATCGCCGCTCCGTTGGCGAAGAACCGACAGCAGAGCCCTAGTTCGCAACAAATTAAGAGTCAACCTCATAATTTCGCTTCGCCCCAAATACAAGTTTATCAGCAGCAACATTTTCATCAGCAACAAGGCGTTCAGCAAATCCATCAGCAGCATGGCATTAATCAACCCCACAGTTTTAACGATCCATTAAGTGTGAATCATCTCAATCAACAGGTTCATCAAATTCACAAACAGCCAATTCATCAGCCAAATCAAGTCGTTCAGCAACAGCAACTGTCTTTAGCGAAAAAAGCTCACCTGTAAGTATATAAGATATATGAGTGTGGTTCTCAAATTATTGTCCTTGTATTAACCATTTAGAACAACATGTTAACCCTTTGAAAAGTTGTGTTGACAAATATGTTAGAGACAATAATTTGTGAACAGTCTTTTTGTACAGGTTGTTTAAAAATAAATCAAATTACATTTTTTGTATGACAAAATAAATATATAGACAAAACAAAGGTCATGGAAAAGAGAACTAAGCAAATGTAAAGAGAACAGAACTGTATAATCCGTGATTACTACATTGAAATTGTAAATGAATTTACTTATCTGGAAAGCACAATAGTTGAAAACGATAACATCAGAGGACCAGTATACAATATATAATTCTGATATTGTATTCTGAAGGGTAACAAACTACTTATTTTCTGTAGTCTGTCCTAAGTTCTAAACATATACAACAGAACATGAAAGTTAAGATGTATAAAACACTAATTCGACCGGTAGTCCCTTAGGCTGTGAGACGTGAATCCTCAGGAAAAAAAAACAGAAGGGATGAAAACAGAGTTCTCAGAAGAATTTTTGGAAGATCAAGAATAACTATTTGGATATTGTAGACTATGTAAGGATTCAGCGACTTAGATGGGTAGGGCACGTGACGAGAATGTAGAAAGCTGAATTACCAAGGTATCATGGAGAAACGAATAGGGAGGAGCAGAAAGGGATGTACACCAAAAGTACTACTGCACATCAAAAACTGGCAAGGAGCAGCTGGAGATCGATCCGGGTGGAAGCTCAGGTTGAAGATTAAGGCTCACTGTCGGCCTGTAGCATCACAGGAAGAAGATTTTTTTGTGTACACTTAAGAGTTATCTGTACAACTCAAAACCTGATGGGCAGCTGTGCTCTTGTATGAGGGTGTATTGTCTTGCAACAAAGTACAATACCCTAAGTATAATCAATACTCGTAAATAAAAGTAAAGTAAAAAAACCTCCAAAATAACGTGAGGAGAGTTTTAACACAAGACCAAACCAAACCGTGTTGGCATCATTGGGATATGATCGATTCTTGATTTATAGTTCGCGATCGATTATTTACACAAAAATTTTAACAAAATATTTAGTGATTATTTACGTCGTGATTAACATCATTTATTTTTCTTTTTAGACAACCTGTTTAATTTTTAAGATTATTATTATTATTGAACACACTTCGATTTTGTTTTAGCATTGAAACGCAACTAAATCTCGATCAAAACGGAGCTTCAAAACCGGACGTTCACACTCCATTCCGGGATAAGAAGGACGCCTGCATCAGACTGATTCGGTACCACTGCATGGACCAACCGGTGCTTTCAGAAAAGGATCTCAACAAGGCGGATGAGATATTCGAACTCACCGCTCGGCATTTTATCGGAAAATTTGGAAAAATGGTGGACAAATACAAATATCTTCTGATGAAAGAAAGTATGGTGAGTGTGGAATATTTTATCTTTAGTTGTGTAAAGTTACAGACGTTTTATTTATCTCGAAACATTAAATGCATATTATCAACAGTCAAGTACTGAGGAATCGGTAATTAAAAAGATTTAGAGATGGCTGGGCGTGTTAATATATTCGGAAATGTGTGCTCTTGCTCATGGAACTTTCTCTATTTCTTATCTCTTACCTTGAAAGGTGTTTCAGAAATGTGAAAAATAATAATACTGTTTCATTCAAAATATTGCAAAATTAGTAATATAATTAATTAAGCATTAGTTCTAAATTATGAAACGTATTTTGGAAATATGGATGAACAAAACATAATCATATTGGTTAGAATTTTTAGGCAGCTTCATGGCGGAGTAATATTGTGTTAATACAAATTTATAATGATTGATGCAGGTTTTCTACTGGTATATTTCTTATTGCATCTCTATTTCAAGCTTACTCCTACCATACCACAACATGTTACTTAGCTTTGACCTCATTCGACCTTTACCTCCAACGGGATCGATACCTAGGCAACCCCTGACTAATTTTTGATGTGCAGTAGGTCTTCAGCATCTCTTCTTCCATTGCCCTGCCATTGCATCTTTGGTCCATCTCCTTTTCTGTTACTCCCTATTTTCCTCTCCATGATTTTCCTTGATATTCCCACCCATTTGAGTCGCTAAACCCTCACATGGTCTACAATATCCAGATCTTTATATAATTGCTTGGGTTCGAAGCTACATCTGGCTTATCTCTTAATAGTTGTTGTTAATATTGAAGCTGCTTTAAATTAGCTGGTAAAGGTATTTTCAAAAATTGAAGTACGTCCTTATTACTAATAGATTTTACACAGCTCAAAGTCATACCTGTGTCTCCGTATATCGCTCTCGCATGTTGCCCCATAAACTTAAAAAAAACTGACTAGTTGCTGCTTGTGAGAATGTTTGTTGTTGATCCATTATTATTGGGTCATACTTGCGCCATGTGTGAATGTGACGTTGAACCTAATAATTTTGTTATAATATGAAAAACATTGTATTATTAACAATTTACATAATATGCTTTTTGTTCTTTTGCAGAGACAAGTCCAAACTTCAGAACTGATGATGCTAGATAGGATGTTCTTAGCTGATGAACAGCAGTCCCTGATAAGACTTCGACAAGATTACGATGCGGAACTTTTGAACATAGCTGCAGAATCACTACATCCTTCGCAGAACGTTCATGCACAGTCTGCTCCACAACAAGAAAAAGTACAATCTAACACTGAAAACAATGTGCAGGTAGTACCATAATTAGTAAGGGCATGTCAACTAAAAATCCGCACGATATCTCGAATTTTTCATGACGTTCCAAATTCCAGTCTCGCCTGTATTTTCTATCCAACATTCATTGTCAAGTTGTCATAACAGCGATGATGATAATATGGATACAGTAAAATGCAAAAGGCAGCTAATTAAGATAAATAATTGGTGTGTTTACTTTTATTTTTAGATAGTTTTTTTCAAAGGTCTAATATATGATATTAGATTGTCCAGAAATTTATCTGGTTAACTTTGCAACGCTATATTTCTCAGCTGTAGGTCACGAAATTTCATACCGACTATCAGCACGATTTTTTTCTTTTGGTGTACTTTTGATTTTGAAATTCGTGATTGTTCTGCTTGATTAATTTTTTATAACTTACCTGTCTGCTTCAAGTCATCCAAAGCTTTGTGGTCTGATTTAGAAGGGCGTTCTCGTCCCTCCCTATTTTCAAGGTAGAGACACAATTCACTGTTAGGATAGTAGATAAAATTCAAAGTTGCATTGTTGACCCGCTAAAGCTTCCTCGACTCCAAATTTCATTAGTATTTCAAGCCGTTTCGATCACAATAGAACCAAGTTTGCCCTCGTAAAAGTAAATCTTCCATCGAAAAATGTGATGGTTAAGAATGAAATTTGAGTAAAGAATAAACTTGGAAAGAATACATAATGTGAATGAATTTATCTTCTTCCTGTTGTACTACAGCCCGTCAGTGAGCCTTAACCTCTGTTAACCTTCACCATCATCCACATCGATCTCCAGCAACCTCTTTCGAGTTTTTGATGTGCAGTAGTTCTTTTGTCCTTCCACCGTCTCTTTGGTTTATCCCTCTTTCTGTTACCACCTGTTCGCCCCTACATGATTATACATGATCTGAGTCACTGTATCCTTAGATAGTCTATAATATTCAGATTTTGAAAGCATTTTTGCTACACTTTGTCACCATAAAACTTACTATGGTGCTACAGCATATGAGTACATCGTACTGAGTACATGTACAGTAGATTGTACAGCCATCAGTGAGCTTTGGCCTGTTTCAACTGTCACTTCCTTCCAGATCGAGCGTCAGCATCATCTTGCTAGTTTTTGATGGGCAGTAGTTCTTTTGTCCTGCCACCGTGTCTGTGGTCTGTCTCTCTTTTTGTTACCGCCTATTCGCCCCTCTATGGTCCTTCTTGGTATTTTCTGTCTAATTCTCGCCATGTCTCCCGCCCATCTGAATCGCTGTATCCTCAGATAGTTTACAATATTCAAATCGTCAAAGTGTTCATGCTATACTTTGTCACCATAAAACTTACTGTAGTGCTAGCTTAACTTTCACCTTCATTCAGATTGATTGTCAGCATCCTTTTGCTAGTTTTTGATGTGCAGTAGTTCTTTTGTCCTGCTACCATGTCTGTGGTTTGTCTGCCTTTTTGTTACCGCCTATTCGCCTCTCCTTGGTATTTGACAGTCTGCAATTCTCGCTATGAATTCCGCCCATCTAACTCGCCGTATCCTCACATAGTCTACAATATCCAGATCATGAAAGAACTTGTGGTCCATTTTATTGTCACCATAAAACTGACCTTATTTTCTGGACAATCTAAAATATAATTGAGACGTGTGTCGATTTATAGTAGACATATATTTAGTGAATTTGTTTTGTTGTATATGTTAGTGTGTCGCAACGTAAAGTGGCGAAAATATTTAGCAAATAAATAGCATTTTTAAAATCATGGAAAAAAATTTTTGTTTTATTTCATATATTATTAACAAATGTTTATAGTGGATTGGCATTTAACTTCGTTCGGTTTAGATTCACTCCGACTCTGTTTTGTTTTTCTTGGTGCATTATTGAATATCTGGGTGTAAATAATCGACACAACGTTACGTTCAAAATGTCTAGAATTACTGCAAATCAGAAGAGTCGTTTTGACTGGGATGTTTTATCTTCTATGTTCAGCAGAGTTGGCAACCTCCAAGCATCACTTATTTTCGTAGCTACACTGATGGATTCGACGATAGGCCTCGGGCGTTTTAAGCATGCAGCATAATGAAGTTGGTAAAAAGATGGCAAGAAGTTGTAAATAACAATGGTCAGCCTATATGTAATTAAATTTTGTGTTAATACACTCTAAAAACCCGAACGAACTTATTTGCCAAACCAGTATAATAACAGAACTATTTAGTAAAGAATCTGGATATAAACATATTTCGCCAGATTACGTTGTTAAATCATTATGCATTGTCAACAATTTTTGTATTTCTTTCGAAGTTTCACCAGATGAATTATATACAGGGTGTAAGAGAAAGTACTTTGGTAAATTTAACCAACGATTCTTCACATTATTTTAAAGAAAAAAGTATCTTACAACAAAAGTCAAAAACTTCAAGGTTCTCGAGAAAAAAAATTGCAAAGTTAATAAATCACCAGTCAAAAAGCTTTGATATGAATTAACATTTTAAGCAAATATATGAAAAAGCATAATATATGAAATTGATTATTATTTAGCGAAAAAAATACAAATGAACTAATAAACATTGTTGAAAATATTTTTAAATTAAGAATCATGCCCTACATCAACTCTGAAGGATGTGCCAACGTCGCAATATTGCCACGACAAAGATTATTATTTCAAAATTGCGAAAACACTATTTCAGTGCGTGCATTTAAGTTCGATTTTTAACCAAAAATATATGCTGTACGCCAATATCAGGCTATACTTCTTATTTGCGAGGAACCTTTCCAAAATTCCGAAAGAGCTAGGCATATTTATGGACAATGATACCCCAAAAGGCTGTCTCCAGCTTAGCAAATATTTGTACACATTTCTCAAAGACTTTTGATTATGGGTAGTGTGGTTCCAAAACTTCAAGTATGCGGACGTAGACGAGAAATTGGTTCTGAGTTGAAGAACAAATTTTACATCTTGTTGAAGGGGTTTCTACCAGAAGTACTCAAATTGTTACGCGACAAGTGGGAGTTTCTCATTGGATTGTACAAAGAACATTTAAAGAGCAATTACTCTACTCTTATCATGTACAGAGTCAATTTTAATCCTGATTTGGGCTGTATTTTACGTCTCCGTGTGGTGTAGCGCAATCTTGTTATCATTTACCCCCAGAATAATACTGCGGTATTATTCCCATCTATATTGTTTTCCCCGCTCTTTTCTTATTTCCTTTAGTCTCTCTAGCTAGGTTTTTCTTGGTCCGTCTCTTCTTTTTTATCAACTTTTTCTGTTTTGATTAACTTTTTTACTGGTATTTTTGGGTTTTGAATATGACCACACTAGGTTAGTTGTTTTGTTTACTAGCGTATTACTCGTAACTGCGTTTACATATTTATCTGTTTTTTACCGAGAATAGTTATTGTTGTTGATTGTTCCTATACCTCAGCTATTAAAGTAGTGCTGCTTTGGATATTCCAAAGTATTCATATTATTCATTGTTTTCCAATGACAATCTACTAGAAAGTTATTCAATTTTGAAACCTGCTTGCCCTATTGGTTGTGAATCATTGAAACGTTCTTATGTGGTATGGCGAAAACGATATATGACAGAAACAATGATCTGTTAACAATTCCAACAGCAAAAAAGATACAATTAATATCAACAAAGTAAATGAATTAGGGGATTTGGAATCAGGTTTAAATTTCATTGTTTGCGTGACATATGCATTCCTTCTTTTCACTTGAAAGCAGTACAAGACTTTTTTAAACTGTTACCACGCTTAGGCAAAAAAATATTTCACTAAATACTGCGTATCAGTGATCAAGTTAAAGGAAATCATCAACAAGAAGAAACCAATTTTACCAACAGAAACTACTTTTACCAGCAGATGTTCCAGTGTTCACCATATAGTCCGGATCTTACATCATGTCATTAAACTTTTGCAGAACTTTTTACAGAAGAAAGGATTCTACAAAATAGGAATCTTTCAGCTACTGTAACGATGGTTGTCAACCAAACATTTCGTACAAATAGTTAGATTCATTTTGTTGATAAAACAAACCAATAGCGTCTTTCAACTTAGGGTTCTCTTTACTAGAAATATTTCATTCAAAACTTAAGGCGTTTCCATTTATATTTTGAAAACAATATTCAAATATCTTATTGCTTCTTTAAAAATGATCGCTCTTTTGTTAATATCATCTCGACCACAAACAGTGACATTGTGAGGATGTATTCTTCTTCCTGTAGTGCTACAGCCTGTCAGTAAGCCTTGTCAGTAAATCTCCCTCAACCTACGTCTCCATCAGCCACCTACCAGTTTTTGATGTGCACTTGTTCTTTTGCGATCGTGTCTTTGGTCTACCTCTCTTTCTATTACCCCCTATACATCCCCCCATGAGTCTTTTTGGTATTCGGCTTTATAGCACTCTTGTCACGTGTCCCGTCCATCTGAGTCGCTGAACCCTCACACAGTCCACAGTATCCAGATTATTGTATAATTGTGAGGATGTATTAGTATTTCGACAATCTCCAAGAATTTCTGGCCCTATATCTTACTGACAACTATTCGGTTTTTCAAATGACAGTTTGAAAAAAATACAATTTTGAAATATATTTATATTTGTTTTTTTTATATAATTAGGGCAATCACTTAGAATCAGCAGGGGAGGAGGAATATGATGAATGGGCTTGTATACAAAGAGAATTAGGTTGTCTACCCGAAAAGAACGAACATGTTGATCCTTCTAACAATCAGCAACAGGAGCTACCACCTCCCCAACAACAACACGGACCCGTGCACAACAACCATCAGCACGCACAACAGATGCCGCATCCCCCCATGCAAAACGTGACAAATCAGAGCAGCCAAAAACGTTCGTCCAGTAGTGATTCTCGTTTGGAGACGTTGAAACGATTTCGGGTAGATAAACACACGAAAAAACATGATCCCAGTGTAAATAGTGTACAGTGTAGCAATAGCAATACTAATGCGAATACGGCGAACATCACCGCTCAGTCAAAGTGTGTTTACGACGGCGCCACCTCCCAAGTAGCTAGTTCGTTTTGTACGATCAGTAGCAAGGAGGAGGAATCGGAGAACAACAGCATAGACGAGCAAGTGCAGAGCGCGATAAACAGTATTTTGAACTTGCAGCAAAACACGGCACATCTGCAAAGCAACGCCTTGGATCTGGACAGTATACTGTCATGACGGCATGTATAGTTGTGGAGTAGCACGAGTAGTATGGTCAAGTAGATCGTAATCGTAACAGGTGGTATTAAATATATGGCCAGTAAAATTTCAATTTCTGCAGATGCCAATTGTTACATTTTTTTCCATTGGCAGTGTTGTTTTTCTGAACAGTGTTATTTACAACAGTGGGTTCGACTCAGTTGCTTCATATTTTTTTAGAGAATGGAAATAAGAAGTCTAAAAATATTGTCATAAGTGAACTGGTGTTTTAATTGGGTTGATCTTTGGTAAGGTTAAACGGTTCATAAAATCATTCGATGTTGTTTTGTGTGATATTTGCTGAATGCCATTATCTTGATTTTTTATATGACAAAGGTTTAACTGAAAGGTATTTGCTTCAGAAATGTGAAAAATACATCATAATACTGTTTTATACAAAATTAGTAATAAAATTAACTAACCATTCATTATAAATATTGAAGTACATTTTTGAAATATTGGTGAACATAAACATAATTATAGAAGTTAAAATTCTTAAATAATAAACGTCTTACTCTCATGCTACAGACCCTTGCCAGTTTTTGATGTGCAGTAGTTCTTTTGTCCTACTACTGTGTCTTGGGTCAACTCTTTCTGTTAATGTTCTCCCCTCCATGATTCTCCTTGATATTCGGCTTCCTGACATTCAAACCTTTGAAGTGACCCCAGAATAGGCCTCTTGAGGCTGGAGACTGATCAGTTCATTTTATCCCTCATGCATCTAATCAATCTTTCAAAAAAAGTGGTGAATTAACTGGATTACGCTTTTTTAATAATGTCTTTTATTCTTGGTATAATTGGATTGTGTAATAACTTGTAAGTAGGCGGCACGTATTTTTCGTATAAAGAGCAGACTAACAACGTCCAGCTCTTTGGATATTTCACATCACACATTGACCTTTTGAAACTTGCTAGTTTTTTTTGCAACTGAATTTTTTCTTGAAACTTTTTGAACTGTTTTAATATTTGGTAAGACAAATAATATATCGGATTCTTCTGAGATATTATAAGAGGCAATAAGTTGCTTGATGTTTGTAATAAGGCGCTATAACCAACATCCTGTAAAATCTTTAATGCAACATCGTCGTTAGTTGCTATTTTCAAATTTTAACAGGTATGACAAAATTATTCTTTGTAAGAATAATGCTTCATTGGCCATAAAAATATTTAATTTTTTTGTTATACTACCTTCAAAGAAAGATCTTTATTATTTAGACAGTTGGTTAATTCTTATCCAATTCAGTATGTTAAAATGAACAAACTTATCAAGTACTTTTCTGTATTTTTAAAGCAAATATCTTTCAAATGATGCAAAACTACTCTTGATGCCATTTCTCAAGTTTGTGGGATTCAGCACAAAACATTCGTAATACAAAACATAAAACTCATGTCAGTTCTACTTGGTGCAATAGTTTTAGGCTCCTGTTAATTATTGCTATCGCTCAGTCTTAAGCGATTTTTTGTGTATTCCATAATTCAAGGATGACTTGCTGAATTATTTTTTGTCTCCAATCTTCTCTACCCCAACACTTTACATATTTTTAGTTTTTCAATTGGTTTGTATTTTTAGTTAAGTTTTATATTCCCCATATGCAGTATTTTTCTGGCCCACATCCAGTACTGAGATTTCTTCCACTGTTCCAAGCTGTTCCATAGTACTATATACATAATAGTAAGATTTCTTTTTCGTTCGTTATTGTTTGTTCTTTACTCTCTATAATAATTCGTTTATTTTTTTCTCTCCGAATTTGTGCAATGTTTTTTAAATTTCGTGTTTCTTCCTTTACTCAGATGTGTCTACGTAGAAGTTTTTTTTTGGACATCATTCTTTACTTCCACTAGATTCCACAAAGGTCTATTCAATGTACTAAACTCTAAAGAGATATTTAATTACATCAAATCACTTGCTTTTAATTTCTCGACGCGTGTTTTCCTATCCATGTTAGCATCATCAGGAGATGATTCAATCTCAGATACTAAATATTCCAAGAGAATTGATTTTCAATATATATTTTTATAATTTTTTAGATACATTTTACTTATAGTGATGTTCCTTTATATAACATGAGTTTTAATTTTGATTATTTCTTCTAAAACTTTTAAGTTACTAATAATAATTCAGAAATATAACGAATTTACATCAAAAAGATTTTTAATATCATTCCTAGGGGCAGCAAAATAATTTCTATCGTGAATTAGCATTTAACTCAAGATTTTCCGCAGGACATATGGTAGGCAAAAAAAAGTCTTTTCAAGCCCTAATTTTTAGGGGTTTATCAAAATCATGCCGAAAATAAAAATTATTTTTAAAAATTACAAGATATGACATAACATAGGATAACAACATCTTTAACAATAAGGTTTGAAACAAAAAAACATACAGCCAAGTACCAATAGCAATTTTTATAAAAATCAATTTCCATTGGCACCTATTTTATTTAATATTTTGTGTTAATTCCATTAGCATGAATGACAGCTTCCAAACGTCTAGGTATTGATTCTACAATTTTTTTTTGTAACATCTGTGGGTAAGCGGTTTCCTGCGTCAAAAATTATTTCTTTTAGATGCTCCTTGGTTTTAAGTGTGACATCACGGATTTTTCTGTATAAAATGTGCCATAATTTTTCTATGGAATTAAGCTCTGGTGGCTGATGTGGTGTGAGTAACCTTCCAGGTGCTTTATAGAAGAGCCACTCCATTATATTAACTGTATGTTTAGATATCCTTATCCTGTTGGAAATAGAAAGCCCTAATATGACCGCCCTGTCTCACAGGTTACCTCGCAACACTTCCACCACAACGTTAAAATGGGGGGTGGCTTAAAAACTACAAATTTTCTCTCGTCGTAAAAAGTAATCTAGTTCCAAAAATCTAGAGGTTTGTCTTTATATTGTTGTGCAAACTCTAGTCTTTTTCGTTTATTCATTTCATTGAGGAAGGGCTTCTTTATAGGTCGCCCACGGCATGGTACAATGTCACTATTTCTCCCCTCACTCCTACAGGAATCTCTTCCAACACACAAGTTAAAATCACTTGCTAAACTAAACTGTAACTGAAACGATTGACAGGATTAGTAAGTACAGTCTCTGTGCCACCCCTACAAATAATGTATTTGCAGTCCGAAATAACACTGGCATATTATTTGTTATTAAACATGTCAGGTACATTCCTGTTATATTTACAAAAAAGGGTTAATTTCACCAAGAGCGGTGATAAATCCCTAAAAATCATGTGAGTAAATACTTTTTTTTTTACCTACTGCATCTTGTATAGTGATCATTCTCCATTGAGCTAAAGAAAACTCTTTCCATATAGCTTTCACCCACTACATGATCTTTAAATATGTATAAATTATCTAATTCTATCAGCAGGCTTGACACTTATTCAGAAAAAAACAATACTGATTACAAAAAGGACCCCTTTAAAAAAAAATCCCTTCATCCCTTTAAAAACTGCAATATTTTCTAGTACAAACTTTTATTACATTAAGGACATCAGATGGCATATTGATATTAAAAAAATATCTGTTTAAGAAAATTATATGTGCTTCTTTTAATGAATATTTAGGAAACATTATTTTTCATTTGGAAAAAGTGTGAAAGTTGTAGTGTTAAATAATGTTGATTCAATCTTGGCAGCTCATTCTATATATGTGTGATAAATTCTTTAGCTTTAATAATAATTATTACCTTTACACTGGTCAATATATGTTTTATATATACATATACATTTTTAGGTTATTTTTATTTATTCTTAATTTATTTTATTAATTTGTATATTTGTGAATTTTTTTTCTTTTAATTTATTTCTGTAGATGTAAAAGTTTCGACTTAGTAATTTTCGTTAGCTCTTGCTTGTAGTAAAATGGTATTTTTAATATTGTGAATTAATTTATTACAACAATCATTCGAAAATTACAATCTGTTATTAAAACGGTTTATAGGCTGTGCGAGATCTGAGAGTCTGCTATATTAGGCCTAAATATAAATAATTTCTTTACCCATACCACCTGTTACAGAATGTTAGTAAGATTATTAACAAAAGGTTTTTGTTGAAATGGTGCACAATTTTAAAATTTTAATGTACAAACAAAACATATTCTTTAACATTTTAATGGTGAAGTAATTTTTATCAAACCTTAAAGACTCTTCTCTTCAGCATCATCATCAATGGTGCTACAGCACTAGTCGATCCTCGACCTTTACAAGTCTTCTCCAGTCGTCTCTCTATGTTTAGCTAGACATTGCCAGTTGGCTGCCCCAATCCTCTCTCGTCCTCCGCCACACCATTTCTCGATCTAAACTTCGGTCTGCCTCGGCTTCTTGTCCTTAATTACATGTTCGGTCAATCGCAAGCTCTTATTCCTGTGATGCTTCAGCCCTTTTCCTTTTTTTTTTATATGTACACTAGTTCCTTCATCCTGCCAGCGTGTCTGATCTGCCTGTTTTTCTGTTACCCCCTAAGTGTCTAAGATTTTCATAGGTATTCGATTTTCCAGCATTATTGCCACGTGACTTGCCCATCTGAGTCGCTGAACCCTCACATAGTCTACAATATCTAGAAAATTGCTTGAATTCAAAGTTATACTTGATCCTTCAAACTCCATTGTCATTCACAGCACCAAAAATTCTTCGGAGTACTTTTCTTTCAAATCCTGGATCTCTTGTTTTCTTTGCGAGGGTTCACGTCTCACGATCACGCCATAAGTGACTACTGACCGAATAAGTGTTTTTCCTATGTTATATACTATTGTCATTAACTGGACCGAGTATTTCCTGCAAGATCTTCCTTTCAAACTTTTGTAAAAGGTTTTCATCAGCTTAAACCAGAGTAAAATTATTTTTCCATATATTTGTTTTTTTGTCTTGTAGGACATGCTATGACGCCGTAGATGTTTACTAAGATATCATTTGTGGAAGTGACTAGTAACCCCAAATAAATGAAGTTGTCCACCTCTAGTCACTATTATCGAATTTGATGCTATGTCTGATGCTTGTAGCATTTTTGTCAGACTGATGGCATAAACTTTATTTTTTTCTTAATAGTGAGTCAAATCTGCTCTTATTAATTTTTCCTCAGTAAGAGTATTAGTAGAACTAAACATTTTAGTGTCTGTGGGTAATACATGTGTCAATTCTTCTTGAAAACAATTTCAAATTTAGAGAAATAAAAAGCAATTAAAGCAATATCTACCGTTAGTTCTTAATTGTGTATTTTTAAATTAATAATTACTATTGTTGTCTATTTGGATATTTTGTGTTTGTATTTGTTGATTTAAATAATTTCTATTGATGATACTGATGGAGGGAGTCGATAAAAGCTTTAGAAGTAAATCACTATAGAAAATGTAACATTTTACAATTTTATTTTATCTGACAACGTGAAATTTCTTTTTAACAAACATTTTTATCATTAAATTGTATGTTTTGCGTGTGACCTTTTTTGTTTTGCATATATAGTGATAAACAATTTTTTTTAATAGCAGTTGATGTTATTTCAACTTGTCCCAGGCGATTTTCAATTATATACCGTGAAATCGATAGATAGGACGACTATTCATAGATTTGAACTGTATGACAATGCTCAAGTGTGAGTATTCTCGTTATTTTAGGTTCACGTGAATTGCGATCTAAAATGATGATAATGATGTTGTTTTTTGGTTGTTTTTGAATCTCTAAAATTGTTATGGCCAGTATTAATTATCTTTGGATGATTAGATTAAATTAAAAAAATATTTTAAGCTTTTAAACAACGCGAAATATACGAGGGGTTTTCTGAATAATTATAAAAAAAAAAATTCAAACAGCACCTTATATATTAGGTCAGTTTTTATTCACTATATATAAACAACCTTCAAACATTCACACACTGGTGTCGCTTTAATGTAACAGTTATAAAAAAGAAAATACAAAATTGAACTCGTTTTAACTTTTGGATGATTGAAATGTATCATCAAAGATCATCTTATTTTCCTATTGTGTTCAAATAATTTAACAGTGAAATTAACTATAAACGTTTGTATATAAATGAATATTTGTAGCTCTGTGTACAAAGCGAAATTTTATTGTAAATAATTTTTTAATTTATGTTGTACTTAGAAGTTATTTTTTATTTTCTAAGGTTTTTTCTTTAAGTATTAAGACTGATCTTTATGAAATTTTTGGTTCCTAAAGGGAAGAAGTATTTCAAATAAAAAGTAATTGTTTAAAAATGTCTTTTAATCTTCCTTGACCCTAATTTTAGCAACTTTCTGAAATGGTTGGAGCTTCTTATGCAACCTTGGCTTACAGTATTATGTGCCTTTGTGGTAGATTGGCTTACACTCTCTGATAAAAGTACCCCCCCCCCCCCCCCCACTCCATTTGAGCAAAATTATTTGCAAACATTTTCTATTTACCAAAATACTTTTGCGTTCGATGTACGTTTCAATGTGCCTTTCAAACTTGCGTTATTGCATGCTGTAGCGCATGCATCTTAGCGTAGCATAAGACGAATTATCTTCTATTATTGTGCTTAAATTCTTATAGTTCCTGACTTGCTCCATTACCTTCACACCGAGTACAATTTTATGTTTTATTTTTGTGCCTGCAATTACCATTGTTTTGCTTTTGTCGATATTTATTTCCATGTTTACTTTTCTTAGCTCTTCGTTATATAGCGCTAAGTAATGTTGTAGTTTTTCTTCAGATTCTGCCATTGGGACCATATCATCAGCCAATAGTAATCCTTGTTTTAATTTTTCTAAAACCTACTTTTGTATTCTTGAAATTTGCTTTGCTATTTTTTATATCTTCAATAACTACTGAAAATAACATTGGACTCAGTACGCAGCCCTGTCTTAGCCCTATTCCTGCCTCAAATTCTGTGGATTCATCGTTGTGTTCTTACTTTATTCTTGTTATTGTTATATAAAATCAGTAAGCGATGAAATTGTAAATTGGACCAAAAAATGGCAAAAACCTCGGCATGACTCTTGATGCCAAACTAAGGTGGAAAGAGCATGTAAAAAAGAAAAAAGCTGAGCTTGATCTCAAATATAGAAAATACTATTGGCTTATAGAAAGAAATTCCAAGATGACAATAAATAATAAGATACTTATTGATTGATTTGTCCGTTACTTTGTGATAGTTCATTTTTTAAAAAAGGAATAACAATTTTTTACTTTGTTATCTATACAGTATATAAACAGTATAAAAACGTAGTATATAAACAGCTGTAAAACCTTAGTTTTAAAGTAGTGTTTGAGAATGTAAAGTCGTTTTACGAAACTATAGTCACATATTTTGCTTAAAAATAAAAGTGATAGATAAAGTAAAAAAAATGATTTATAATCAAATCCTAAAACCAGTGTGGTTGTATGGCATTCAGTTGTGTGGATGTACCAGCGATAGTAATATTAAAACAATACAAATATTTCAAAACAACGTGTTGCGAAACATAGTTAATGCATCGTGGTATATTCATATCTCCGATCTTCATCGAGGTCTTGGCATTCCAACGGTCAAGGAGGTTTGCAAGCAAGCACGAAGCCAGGCTACGCCTTCATAATGCAGAAGCTCTTCAACTGCTGGACAACCAAAATCATGTCCAAAGCCTGAAGAGAACTAAACCCTTCTGACCTCGTGTAGTGTGTTGTGTGCAAAAGCGGAGCATAGAGCGTGAGTGGAGTAACACAATAATTAGAACAATTTAAAGGACATCAATGGATTATCTTTAGTTGATAAGAATTTAGGTTAAGATTTGTTAAAGAAAAATTAATGGTTAGTTTTTTTGACTAGTTTTAATAGACTTAGAAACTATCAGTAAATAAAACGAAAATGTTATATAAGGCCTTGATAATTTCTATTACTCCCTCTTCTACTCCCCTTCTCTTTAGACTTTTCCAGACATCCATTCTTTTTACTCTATTAAATTCTTTTTTCAGGTCAATAAATAAAGGGATTTCGTTTTTGTTTCTCAACATTTTTTCTTTTAGTTGTCTAATTATAAATATCAGGTCTTGTGTGCTTCTACACTTTCTAAAACCATGTCGTGGTTCCTCTAATGTTGCTTCTAATTTTTCTCTCAGCCTATGCTCTATTATTCTGGTAAATATTTTTCCAGGTAAACTTCTTAGTGGGTAAACTCTATAGTTTTTATCATTTTTTGATATCTCCTTTTATAAACAAGGGCAATATTATACTCATAATCCAGTCTGTTGGTACTTTCTTTTCTAATATGATGGTGATGGCAAAAATTCTTTCTTGGTATTTCTCATATATATTTCAGCATTTCTGCTGTGATTTTGTCTTGCCCTGGAGATTGTCAAAAAATATATATTATTTTCAAAATTATATATTTATTTTTTATTTTTAAATAAATAATTTAATATATTTATTTAATTTAATAAAATTAAATTACTGTAAGAAACGATGATAAAAATCACGTAACATAAATAGGATTGTTTTTTTTAAACATATATATATATATATATATATATATATATATATATATATATATATATATATATATATATATATATATATATATATATAATATAGAGACAGATATACATATCTCCCTAATAATAACTGATATGGCTTAACGGTAATTGCTTTAACTAGGCAGCTAGCTGGTTACATGACTTTGACAAGCATGGTGGCGGTTTCCAGTCATTACAGCTTTAACTACCTGGAAATAAAAGTAACAATGAACTCTCCGAATCCATCAAACTATTATCTGTTTCCTATCGGTTACTTTAAATTTATCAGATCGATATAAATTATTTTAACACTAGACTGTTCACATTCTCAACGAGCGATACTCATTATAACTTCAGTTATAATGTATAATAATAATGAACATGGATTCAAATAGAGATGTTCTACATAACTTCTACAATGATAATATTATCGGCCAATAATCAAATATCAAACTAGGTACTGTTCCTGACACTGAGGGGGGAACGCGCAATACTGCCAGCTTCGGGTATGAACGGGCTATCAAGGGAGAACAAACGAGATACCCACCCAAAAGAGCTAAACAAAACATAATGGATATCCAACCACACCCTACGGTACTGAGTTATGCAATAGGTACAAAGGGAGAGCGCGCATCTTACCCGTTCCAGATATCAGAAAAGCAAAACAGCATTTACCCACTTCATAGTACTGAAGGGAGAGCGCGCGATAATACCATGGAGATCTCTCAAAATTTATTAAATTACAGATCAGCTATTTTCAACAGTGATCTCTCAATATTTATTAAATTACAGATCATACATTTTCAACAATGATAATTTTATCAATCAATAATAAAATTATCATTCTTGGTACTGTTCCTGACACCGAGGGGAGAACGCGCAACCGTGCCTGCTTCGGGTATGAATGGGGTATCAAGGGAGAGCGCACGAGGTACTCACCCAAGGAGCTAAACAAAACATAAGGGATTATCCAATTATACCCTATGGTGTAACCTCTAGTACTGAGTTGTGCAATGGGTGCAAAGGGAGAGCGCGCGATGCTCCCGCTCCAGATGCCAGAAAAGCAAAACAGCATTTATCCACTTCATGGTATTGAAGGAAGAGGGCGCGACAATACCATGGATATCTCTCTCAATTAAATTTTAGATCATATGAATATGCTGATGCCAGTATTCAAACAATGTTTGGATATTTACTTAAATAGAAATCATTTAATATTGATTAAATCATTAATCAAGCACCACTGTTTTAAATATTATTTCAAATGGACAGTAACAGATTTAATTCAATTGCACTTGAATATTTGATAATAATCAGAACAGTATCCTGTTAGAAAAATAAATAGAAGTAATCTTTAAATACTTCTCGAAACTACCAAAATCAATAGAAGACAAAGTGTTCAGTGAGAAACTCACTTACATAGTAATCATTTAATATTAATGAAAACATTAAATAGAAATCATAGAGCTTTAAATACATCTCAAAACGATAGAATAAATCGATAGAAATCAAAGTGTTCAGTGATACATTTACCCTTGGAATTATTCGACAACGACACGACACGACACTTGTTCACAGTATAAATGAAAATGTTGGTTTCAAATACCGAAACGAAGCCATCTCTAAAGACCATTATCGCACATCGGGCAGTTACGTGTTGTTACCATTAAATGTTGTCGAAGCTTTTTTGTCGATGGTAGGATGAACTTATTGAATGTAAACACAATAACACAACCCAGTGTCTTTAAGCGGAAAAATGAAATATAGTCGGCAAATGGTCAGATGCAATAAAACCTGCCTGAGAATGAACAAGAGACCGGAAGATGTCAATTAAACAAACATATTTCTTACATTTGTATGCTAAAAGACCTTCTAAACAAACGATAGACCTATCGTTTTATTTGAGATGAAACTGATGTCTGAAAAATATATATTAAACAAAAACATTTCTTACACTACTTTACTATAAATTAAATTTGTAAACTATTGCAAAAACTTCCAGATTATATCAAGAAATTGAAAGCGAAAGCGCAACATTCCCAACATCGGTGGGAGTCGATAGCAAAGATAGCGTTGCGACTCTTCCTGCGACTTGATTTTCCCTTGCGTCCTTGCATGCCTCTTGTTCAACACCGTATGCGTCTAACCTTTCAACAGATACATACGTCTTGACGACCAAACGTTGAACAAGTGTTGATATACCCTTGTACCTTGGATACCTTTAAAATATTCTATTATTCGTTTTGATTTCATTATTTGTTTACAGTTTTTGTATAAACATAAATATTTACATGCGGCAAAAGTTCACTTCTCAGGTTTCAATTAAATTTTGCCAGAGTCGGTTTTATTTGTTTAAGTATTAACTATTAATAATTTATTTATTTATTTATTTAAATACGACATCCCTTTACCTCTAAGTTTCGGGAGGTTTATTTGTTATTACTTAGGATCGCCCATCGAGATATCGGAAGGACTACATCAACAGTGTTCAGTTTAATATTTAGTCTTCAGTTTAATATTGGCCGATAATCTTATCATAAGTAATGTCTGAATGATTGTGGCGTGTTCATATATTTTTTCTCCTTTATTTGGGTTTTTCGCCACTGTCTAAAACTCAAAAATACCTGTTCTTATTTAAAGAAAGAATCACTGGGTAAAAACAAAAAACCAAACGGAGACAAATTTCTCAGTGATTCTTTTTTGTAATAAATTTGCCTAACGAACAAAATTTTAAAGATATAAAAATGTTATAAAAAAATTTACAAACTTTACGTTAACGTTTCGGAGGGTAATCTCCCCCCGTTTTCAAAACTGAACTAAAAAATAAATTATATTAATTTGTAATATATAAAGTAACGAGTGAAAGTAAATATATTTTTTTGTATGTCAACGACACTTACCTTGACAACAATGGATTTTCATGACAGTGACATACTACCAAAAAATATATATAGGTAATGTTTACTGTGTGATTGTTTATTGTACTGATTGTATATTCAAATATTTAAATGTTTTTAATTGTATTCTTTAGAATCGGGAACCATATTGAATTTAAATCTACCGAAGGCATAGCAATACAGTTATTTTTATTTAAATTAATTATATGTCTTTTAATCTTCTGTATGTTGTTACCGATTCTTTTAATACCGTTTTGGAATTATTCCAATTGATTTTATGACCCGATTCCCATGCGTGTTGACAAATTCTAGATTTATTAAAATCGCCCTTTCTAAGAAGGTTTTTATGCTCTTTTACTCTAACATCTAACGGTCTAGATGTCTCACCTATATAGAATTTGCCACATTCGCAGGGAATTTTATAAACCACATTTTTGGTATTTTGTTGTATATTGTTTGGTTTAGTCTTTGTTAATAGAGATCTAAGAGTATTTTTTGTTTTAAATGTCGTTCTAATGTTGTATTTATTTCCTATTCTTTTAATTGTGTCAGAAATATCGCGGATATAAGGGATTGTGAGGTTGATTGTTTGAGAGTTATTATTATTGTTATTAATAACTTGTCTGTTTTGTCTAGTATCAAAATTTTTAAGCGATTTATCTATAACATTTTTTGGGTAATTGTTTTTTATTAAAATGTCTTTTATGTGATTTGTTTCTTTTTGTAGTGAATCACTGTCGGTACAAACAAGTTTTGCTCTGTCATATAAACTTTTAATTACTCCTATTTTGACCGATTTTGAGTGATTTGAAAAGAAATTGAGATACCTATCTGTGTTTGTCGGTTTTCTGTAAACTGTAGTTTTTAATTTGTTGTTTTGTTTTATTATTAAAGTGTCGAGGAATGGCAATTTATTCTCCCTCTCTAAAGTAAACTTAATTGTAGGCTCTCGAGAATTTATATCTTTTAAAAAAATATTTAGATCGTCAATGCTATGTTGCCATATAGCAAAAATTTCATCAACGTACCTAAGCCATATTAATGGCTTTTTAAGAGATTTATTTAATATGTCATTCTCGAGTTCCTCCATAAAGATATTACTCATCAAAGGAGAAAGAGAAGAAACCATTGTCATTTGAAATTTGTCTCCGTTTGGTTTTTTTATTTTTACCCAGTGATTCTTTCTTTAAATAAGAACAGGTATTTTTGATATTTTTTGAGTTTTAGACAGTGGCGAAAAACCCAAATAAAGGAGAAAAAATCTTATCATTGTTGAAGTTATGTAGAAAATCTCTATCTGAATCCATGTTGATTGCTATTGAAGATTGAAGTATCTCTCTTTAAGAGTGTGAAGTCTAGTATTAAAATATGATTTGTATTGATCTGATACATTTAAAGTAACAGAGAATAGTTTGATAGATTCGGAGTGTTCAACGATACTTTTACTTCCAGGTAGTTAAAGCTGCAGTGATTGGAAGTCACCACCATGCTCGTCAAACTCATGTACCCAACTAGCCGCCCAGTTAAGAGCAATTACCATTAAGCCATCCCAGTTAATATTAGGGAGATATGTATATCTGTTTCTATATTATATATATGTTGAAAAAAATAATCCTTTAATTTTTTTGTTGTGTCATTACAATAATTTAATTACTAAACGAAGATGTCCAAAGCAAAAAAGTTAAAAGCAACATTTCGGTGACTCACTTTGTCTGAAGATTGTTGGAGTTTTTCAAAAAAAGCCGGAAGTTTAAACTGACGTAGGCATCTTATATTTAACCGGTCCGTTTAATCTGACTTAGGCAACATTATTTAAGACTAGGCGATCAATACGGCGAAAAAAGGCGAGGGTTCCAACTCTGGTGACACTACAAGGGTAACTGCAGAAAACAAACAGTAAGGAGTACACTAACACTAACGTACCTAATGTTCAATGCATTCTTCAAGGAGCTAATTTCAAACAAATGAAGTTCAAGAAAAAACCGTCTCGTTTCAAGAAACACAAAGCGGACAGGAAACGTTTTTCAGCAGATCGTGTGGGCTGGAAGAACAGATGGCGAAAAATTATCTTCAGTGATGAAAAATGGTTTAATTTTGAAGGACCTAGCGGTTTTCGGTATGATTTTCATGACTTGCAGAAAATGGAATAAGAATAAGAATTAAAAGTTGACAAAAAACGGGGGGTGGCCTATGATTTTGTTAGAGGGTGTGTATGTTGATAGACAATCCCCTTGTCTTCGTCCATACATATACATATATATATATATATATATATATATATATATATATATATATATATATATATATATATATATATATATATATATATATATATATATATATAACTGGCCTTTAGATGAGACAAATAACCTTGACTAAATTCTCTGAATCCCTTCATTAATTAATTAATGTGTATTGGTATGCTTCTCCGCCACTGACAGCTTAATTTTTTAAGTCGATTTTAGGCTCAACCATTCGTGAGAATCACCAGACCCCCGAAATTACAATTAGAAAAATAATAATATTAACATTCAATCAAACCGAGTGCCATCACACACCCAACCGTTGGGTTCCACAATCTCATGTGGAACACACAACAACCTGCGTCTCCGCCTAAATGAACATTTTGTTAGTTGCTTGACCGGGAAGGAGCCCCACCTATCCCTTCAACTGGATGACATATGTTTCGTCTCTCGAGGTTCAGGCTCATCAGAGCGCCGACATATTCCATACCATCAAGAATCAGGAGACCCTATCCACAGCCAACAACCCATGTTTTCGCCGACTTCCCTTCGGATGGCGTATATATGTAGTGTTAGATTTTCGTGGACTGCGTCCAACGAACCTCGAGAGTCGAAACATATGTCATCCAGTTGAAGGGATAGGTGGGGCTCCTTCCCGGTCAAGCAAGCAACAAAAATGTTCATTTAGGCGGAGACGCAGGTTGTTGTGTGTTCCACATGAGATTGTGGAACCCAACGGTTGGGTGTGTGATGGCACTCGGCTACTGCTGTCTCATTGGACGTAATCCAAGAAAATCTAACACTACATATATACGCCATCCGACGGGAAGTCGGCGAAAACATGGGTTATTGGCTGTGGATAGGGTCTCCCTCTTCTTGATGGTATGGTATATGTCGGCGCCCCGATGAGGATAGGTCATCCAGTTGAATGGGCTCTTTCCCGGTCAAGTAACCGACAAAAATGTTCATATATATATATATATATATATATATATATATATATATATATATATATATATATATATACACACATATGACCAAAATTATTGCATATAATAATAATTTTATTTTTTATTTGATTTCATAAAATTTTTTTGCATTTTTAGACAACTAATGCAATAAATAAGCAATTAATAATAAAACATACTTTCAAGTGAGACCTTTTTATTATTATAACTATATTATATATCAAATGAAAATAAAAAATAAACTTCTATTCTAAACTAGACGAATTAAAAATAATATAATTTTTTGTAATAAATTAATAGCCAGTATTGCCTTTATAAGCCTAAGAGGATGCAATATGCTGCCAATTAAGTTGTTTAAAAGATTATGAGGAATTGCTTCCCACTCTTCATGCGTAGCGATTCTCAACTCATTTAAGTTGCAGGGTGGAATATTTCTCTTGGAAATGCGGCGTTTTAGTCTGTCCCAGGCCTGCTCAGGCTTTTTTGAAATTTAGTTCAATAGGTGTTGAAAGTGTCCACCGTTTACCTCAATACACTTTAGCAGGCTCTTTGTTAAATGACGCCTCACATTTGAGAAGATATTTTCTTCATTTCTAATAACATTTGCCGCTTGTTGATTTTTGTCTAAAAGTTCGTCTCGTGTATTGATTTCATCATGGTAGGCTAAAGACTTCATATGACCTCACAAATAAAAGTCTAACGGATTAATGTCTGGGCTATGAGGTGGCCAAGGAAACTCATCACCGCGCCCAATCAATCGATGTGGAAAACGTTGATTCAAATGATTTCACACTGCAAGAGTAAAATGCGGTGGCGCCCCATCTTGCATGAGCCACATGTCTTGTCTTAAGTTTAGAGGTATACCGTCCAAAAGGCCTAATAAATCATTTTCTAAAAACTGCACATATTGATTTCCATTTAGTCTTAGGAAGGAAACCGAGGGGAAACTCAGATGGGTCGATTAAATAATTGTCGATAATGCCGCACCAAATGTTAATTGAAAATTCGTGCTGGAAATGTCGCTCTTTTGGTAGATAAAAATTCCGCCTCTGGTAAAAGTTGCCTCATCAGTAAACAATATCTTTTTCAGGAACATGGGGTCTTCGGTAGTCTTTTTGGTAGTAGATTTTGACAAAATTCTGATCTAGCCGGCAAATATTGTGGTAATAAATTTTGAACAGGCGAAAAATGGTAGGGAAATAATTTTTCTTTATGGAGAACTATTGAAACGGTAGATTTGCTCATTTCTGTAGATGCCTCCAAACGTCTAGTGCTTAGTTCAGAATTTTCCGCGATATTAACTAAAATGTCCTCTTCTTGTTCTACCGTTATATGTTCTGGTCATCCACTAGGATTGTTGTAATAAAACGAACCTGTTTCGCCTAACTGATTGAAAAAAATCTTTGAAAAAATGTCGATCCGGGATGATTCTGGTTGGATAGGGGTCTTCATACCTTCTAACTGCAGCGCGACTGTTGTTTGTGTACAATTTACTTGTGCATAAACGCAGAACATATCCCTTAAATCACGGTTAGGAAACTGATTAAGTCTGGACTTTTTTACAAATTATTTAATACCAACTCAAGATTAGAGAAACTTGTTTCCACCTACGTTTAATAGGAGAGATAGGAAATAATATAACAGTTGTCATCAAGACGTAACAATTTGTACACGACATTCAAGACACACTTTGTGAATTGCATATTTTTCAGCCATCGACAAGATGTGCAATGGAATATTCGAACACAAATATCTCATAAAAGGCGTGAGATATCGATATCGACCAAGGGTATCTTTTTTTACGTGGAAATTATGACTCTTCTCTATTTTGAAGTCAAAATATTCCCAGCTTTATAGAGTAAAAAATATGATCGAGTTAATTCCTGACAAAGTAGGTAGCAAGCGCCTTTTAGGAACTAGTATCAAATTGGAATTTGTCGCGTAAAAAAAACCCAACTACCCCAATTTTGAACCTGATATCTTCAACCATTTCTAATAATCTCAATTTTTCGAAAATTTTGTTTAACTTTCCACACCCTGTATCTTTTTAATGACTAACAATTGCCAACACATTTATCGACCAAATCCTCTTTTCGACTCTAATGGTCTCTAAAAACCATTTTGATCTCTAATATCACCAGATCCTGTATGGCGGAAAAGTTATGGGACACCCTGTATACTTGTAAACTAAACATTTTTAGAGAACTACACCTCTTAGTTTTTTTATGATTTGCAATAATTACTCTTATTTTTTGACCTGCTAATTTTTTCTACAATAACTCATCAATGTATAATTATGAATAAAGTAATTGTTAATATTCAGAAAAATATTATGTATATTTTTTAAATGGTGGGTAAATTCGTTTTCGAAAATTAATGTTGTCTTAGAAACAACGTAAAAATGACTTAAACAAAAACATATTAATAAGTTTCTGTCACTCTTACTTTGTTAGCCATTGCTGAATTTTTTCTATTTCCTGATGTAAACGTTCTTAGAGGTGTAGAAGTAAAGATTTTGGATTAAAAACGCATCAGCTACTGAGGTAGCATCCCTCTCATACTATCAACCGTTTGTGTTTAGCCCTTTGTTACTCGCACTGGGTGATATAGTCACCCAGAGGTATATTTTGTTTGCTATTGTTGGCACAACTGCGAATCTAGACTTGGCCGCCCTTCTAACCTCCAATGGACATGTGTTCTATTAGATTTGATTCGCTTCATTGCATTCATATCAGTATTTGATCAATTGTTAAACAGAAAAGTTGGTCAGTTCTGATACGGAGTACTGTATACCCCACGTGAGCAAGAATGTAAGTATTTTTATCCTTGAGTTTTTTATTTATTTATTCATTTTACTACTGTTTTATGGCAGTTTCCATTCAATTTATTTATTTCTTTTAATTATATTATAATAATTGTCGAAGTAAGTTGTTAGAAAGTTGAGACTAAAAACGTTTGATTTGTGTTTTTTTTTTTTATTAATTTACTTTTCTATTTCTTAGGAGTAATCTGTTACGCACAGATGAAGAAATCAGGGCTGCTTGGGATGCTCTATCGGAAGATGAGTTAGAGGATGAGTCAGAAGTACTACCTATTGGTTTCTCTGATTCTGAAGAGGAATGTGTAAATGATGAGGACAAAAATCACGACAGCGGCAGTGAACAAGGGTACTCGTCTGACCAATCCACTGATGAAGTAGGTGATGATGAAAATTATTATGTGAAACACATTTATAAAAAAATTAGAGGTGAGAATGTTCCTATAGAAACTCACAAATGGAAAAAAACTCCTATAACAAGTAAGTTTGCAAAAACGTCAAAAAAAAATTTTTGAAAAAAAGGTTTCCTTCCACTACATCAACTGAAATATCAAATGAATTATCAGCATTTAGAAAAATCATTGATGAGACTATGATTGATGAAATTGTGCTTGGCACTAATATTTACATTAGAGAACTGAAAAATGCTGGTACTTATTCTCGAGAACGGGATATGAAGGAAACATCTAAAGAAGAAATATTAGCCTTTGTGGGTCTGTTGTATTTGATCGGTACAAATATAATGAGTAAAACTGATCTTCATGACATTTTCGCAAGTGATGGGACAGGAATCGAAATTAGCAGAGGGTGATGTCGTATGCAAGGTTTTATTTTTTGCATAGCGCTATAAGACTTGATGACAGAACAACCAGGCAGGAGAGGAGAAAGTTAGACAAGCTTGCAGCAGTCCGGTCATTTTATGATCAATTTGTTGCAAATTGCCAAAAAGTATACTCCCTGGGTGAGTTTATAACAATTGATGAGAAATTAGAACCATTCCGTGGTAGATGTTCTTTCATACAATACATCCCAAATAAGCCGGCAAAGTATGGGATCAAAATATTTGCTGCCGTGGATGCTAAAACCTTTTATACATATAAATTGGAGGTTTATTGTGGTCTTCAGCCAGATGGGCCTTACAGAGTAAGCAATACCCCCACTGATATTGTCCTAAGATTGACTGAGAGTATGAAAGGATCCAATAGAAATATAACCGTGGACAACTGGTATACCAGTGTACCTTTGGCAAAAAAGTTACTTGAAAACATGATGACTCTAATTGGAACCATGAAAAAAAATAACAGGGAAATTCCACTTGAATTTTTACCGTCAAAGACAAGGGAACTAGGGTCTACTACCTTTGGCTTTCAGGATGGGATGACTTTAGTTTCTTATGTGCCAAAACTGAGGAAATCCGTTGTACTTTTATCAACTATGCACGATCAAATTGACATAGACGAAGAAAGCAATAAGCCTGAAATAATTATGCAATATAATAGAACAAAAGGAGGTGTCGACACTGTTGACCAGATGTGTAGTTCATATACGGTAACGAGACGTACCCAAAGGTGGCCATATAACTTGTTTATGTTGTTTTTGAATGTTGCGGGGATAAATAGCTACATAATTTACTGTAAACACGGTCCTAACATGATGAGGAGAAAAGTTTTTCAAAAAAATCTAGCTCTTTCCCTGATGAAGCCACATCTGCAACAGCGTGTATTGATCAGATCTCTGCCAATAAATATTCGCTGCATTGTAGAGAATATGGTCGGGAAAGTAGAAAATCGTTCAGAGCCAACTGATCATTCACAACGCAAGAGAGGAAGATGTTATATGTGCGGCCGATCAAAGGACACCCAAACTACGGTAAAATGTTTATCCTGTGGACGGTTTACCTGTAAACAGCATTTGGACATCAAATGTAAGACCTGTGGTGGTTTACCATCGGATAATAACTCAGACGATGATTTATAAAATAATTTGCATTATGGTATTACACAATTTGAATTTAAATTTTTTTTACAATATCATTCGATATATATTTTTTTTCAATCAAAACCATATAAATATTTTTTTTTAATGTAAGATATACCTTATTATAATTATATTTTATTCATAATTCTTATTGAAATGTTAATTTATTTACCTAATTTATTGATGAAAATTGGGTGGAGTACTGTATACCCCGCGCGAGTAACCACGTCACGAAATTGAGCGCGAGTAACAAAGGGTTAACATCATAAGTCGCTTGCAAAATCTACAGACTGGTAGTTAACGAACGTAGAATATCTCTAGAAAAAGGTATTCGGTATTAAACCAGCCTCGAACTGAGTGCTCAGGGGAAGGTCCTAGTTAGATTTTACACTCTCGCCGATTAAAAAGCGGTACGCAAGTCTTGTCTCTTCTCAAACGAGCCACCCATCCAATTACAAACTGTAACAAGCAACATTGCATTTCCACCTCTGGGTCGTTGGAAATAATGCCAACCTCCCGGTCTCATCGACGTGTATATTATGTGAAATATCACTTTGTTTCTGTTGAAACATTTTTTTATTTTACTCTTTTTTAAATAAATCAATATAAGATCAAACAAATCTTCCTTTGTGTATTTGATCTTTATGCTATGATATATTTCTCTAAAGAAAGACCCATCCAATTACAAACTGTAACAAGCAACATTGCATTTCCACCTCTGGGTCGTTGGAAATAATGCCAACCTCCCGGTCTCATCGACGTGTATATTATGTGAAATATCACTTTGTTTCTGTTGAAACATTTTTTTATTTTACTCTTTTTTAAATAAATCAATATAAGATCAAACAAATCTTCCTTTGTTTATTTGATCTTTATGCTATGATATATTTCTCTAAAGAAAGACTTGACTATAGTCTGATTAAATATTTAAATATTATATTTAACGGGTTTTCTTTCTTTTTCCTTATCATATATAAAATTGGTTTGCGCTCTTTGTTTATTCGGAAAATCCTCCCCGCCCCATAGATGCGTTAGTCTAGTTGTAGTTCGCCATTGCATAATTTTTATAACATATTTAAAGTTTCTTTGTATAATTTTTTGTGCTCAAGTTATTTTATAAATACAGTGCTCAGTGAACTATAGATGTGCATTTTGTGGTTTTGAAGTTTCTTCAGTGGAGTTCTTTGATGTAAGTATAAGTGCGTCATACAGGATTGTTAGTTTTAGTTTGCCAACATTAGTAATAATATTGCGTTATTCTCTAATAAGGGTAGGAATATTCATATTTGAAGGCATTTTCATTGATATTTATTTTGATTTGATTTTAAAAATAAGCATACAATGATATATTTCTCTAAAGAAATGCTAGTGTTTCCTAAATATTTATAATGGATGATTTTTTATCTTTTTCCTTCTCATTTACAACATTTGTGTTTGTGTGTAACCCCCTCCCCTACTAGATGCATTAAACTAGTTGTAGTTCGCTATTACTTGATTTTTATAACGGTTTTTAATGTTTGTTAATAGCATTTTTTATGCTGTAATAATTTTATAAGCACTGTTACTTTTCAGTGAACTATAAATGTGAATTGTGTAGTTTTATGCTTTCCTCAGTGGAGTTCTTTGATGTAAGTATGTATAAGCGCGTCATGCAAATCAAGATTGTTGTTAGTTTTAATTTGCCAACACTAGAAATAATATTGCGTTATTAAATATTCTATAATAAGGGTAGGGATATTCATATTAAAAGGCTTTTTGAAATGAAACAATAGCTTCAAGAGTTTTTCATTCATATTTAATGAGATTCTTTTTAATGAAATAATTTATTTAATTATAAATAAGTACTGCTCTTAACCTATTAATACCTCATATTAATTTTAAATACTACTTAATTTTTTATAATAAGTAAACCAAGATTGCTCCTCTCTTGGAATGAAATGACTAGAATTTTTCAGCCTAGCTGTCTGCCATCAATCGAAATGTTATTTCTTGGATTCCTGTTAATTAGAAATTATCATCAATTAGAATTTTACAATTTTAATTGTTTAAATGGGTTTCACCTCCATGGGGTATAAGAATGTTTCTACGTAATCTTCACCAACAGAGTTGTTAACTTTGCATACGTAGATACCCATATCGGCCCAAGTAATAGATTGGATTTTTAATTCACCATCAGCAAGTATGGTGAATTTTTCATTGTCGATGATGACTTGAGAGTCAGGGTTGAACCAGACAAGGTCAGGTTTAGGATTGCCAACAGATTTGCATGGAAGAATAACATCTGATCCTAGAACACAAAGAATTATTTGTTAGATTGAGATTTTAAGGAATACTGGTAACTTTGTTTACTTACCAATGATGTCCATGTAGGTAGGTGCCCAGAATGTAACTCTAGGACGATGATGGGATCCCAAGATTTTGTTAGCTACCAACTGAGTGAAGTTCATTTCGCGCCCTTTGCTGTTTGGTACGATCAGATCAGTTGAGGCAGAATCTCTTAAACTGCCGGCTTCAGCAACGCAGTAGTACTTCCCTTCGTGTCTAGGCAGGATGTAGTTGATGACCAAGCGAGATGCAACTTTTCCCAGGCCAGCACTGTGGTCGATAACGTTGGAGCTTTCGAAGCTTTCGTTCTGGAATATTAAATGTAAATGTTAAAAGTGGTTTGTTAAGGTGCATTATAATTGTTTAGGGATTTGACCTATGAATCTGTGGGGTATGTTGCGTTGTCAACATTTGTAATTATAGTACAATATGTGCCAATTCTTTTATAAGTTATTAATATATTTGCAGCACTATTTTTTTGATAAACTTGAACATAAAAAGAAAAAAAGATCATTTAAATATTTTGAAAGTGTAAATTTATATATTTTTGAGTTAATGGAGTAGTACACAAATTTTGTATATTTAGTCATTAATCTTTGTATTTGTATGTCCTATACTAAAAAAACTAACTTTGGGTTTTTCTTTATTAGTTGTTTAATATCCAAACTATCTAAAATATATTGATTTGTTTAGAAACATTTTATATTTATTATCTGATATTGGAATTGTATTACTCTATTTTCAAATGTGTACCTGGGAAGCAAACTTGACGAAAACAACATCACGTGAGCGATCAGAAATTGTATTATGAAGGATAACAAAGTGCTTATTCCCTGCATTATGTCTTAAGATCTAAGGTCATACAAAGGAACACGAATGTTAACATTCATAAAACACTCATTCAGCCAGTAGTCACTTATGGCTGTGAGACGGTGACCCTCAAAAAAATAACAAAAAAGATGCTTGCAGTATTTGAAAGAAGAGTACTCTGAAGAATTTTTGGTGCTGAGAATGACAATGACAAGGATCTGGATATTGTGGATTATGTGAGGGTTCAGCAACTCAGATTGGGGGGAAACGTGTCGAGAATTGTAGAAACCCGAGTATCAAGGAAAATTATTTAGGGGCGAATGGGGAGGTAACAGAAAAAAACGTAGACCAAAGACACGATGACAGGACAAAAGAACTATTGCACATGAAAAACTGGCACGGAGCTGTTGGAGATTGATCCGGTTGGAGGTGAAGGTTGAATGAGATCAAAGCTCACTGACAGGAAGAAGACGAAGAAGAATATGATAAAGATAGAGAGATCAATGTTAAGTATAAGTCAGGAAGATAGATTCAGAAATGAACACATTTATAGAAGAATAGGATAAGAATATATTGTGGACATAATTCCAAAGACAAAATGCAGATACAAAATTGAGGGATGAATATTAGGGTATGATATACAGATAATCTACCTTTATCTTGGCCACCAATATCACTGGAGCTCTCGTCATTTGAATTGCTTGGTTCGTTATCGGCAATACCTCTAAATTTACTCAATCCCTCTCAAATACCAGAAGTCCCAAGACAAGACATAAAATTCGCAAAATCATCCCTAATATTGTAGAATTTCGGGCAGAATTGGGATTTTTTAAATGTTAAATTTTAAAGTTTTCGTTGAAAGTGTGATTTTCTAACATCAAGTGGTAAACTCAAAGAGATTTACCACTAAACACCAAATCACTTTTTTAAATTTCTCGACGCACGTTTCGCTAACCATGTTAGCATCATCAGGATATGATTTAGAATGTTGAGTTTATTGCTTTACACCGAAGATTCCAATAGAAGAATTGATTAACAAGAATTATTTTGTTCCCTAATACGAGAGTGAATCAAATATAAACTGAAATTTTACAATTACTTTCCTCAGCCAATCACGAGCAGGCTGTCACTATAGGTCGTTGCAGTGCAGTGTATTAGGAGTGGGGGAAACGCTCGGTGAGCTGTTTCACTCAGTTTTTTTGTCAATACAGCCATAAGTGATCATGAGGTTTCGTCGTCCTTTGCGCAACGGGTTATAATAAAGTTTTTAACCAAGGAAGGCGTTAAACCATCTGAAATATTAACTCGGTTGAAGGTTCAGTATGGGGACGATAGCCTGTCTAATACCCAAGTGTTTGGTTGGTTCAAGAAATTTAAGAGTGGACGAGATAGTGTGGTAAATATGTCATAATCGATATTCCAGGTCAAGTGTCACTACTGACAATATTGGTGCAGCTCCCGACCTTATCGAAGGTGACTGACGGCTCACTATTTATGAAATCGCTGTAAAGGTGGGTTTTAGCTTTGGAAGTGCTTAAACAAAAGCATGGAGGGGGCTATATCGAAAAATGATCAATAGTTTTTTTTGTATTATTTTATAAATAATAAATATGTATATAACAATTCCGGTTTATATTTGATTGACCCTCATACAAAGTCTTTTATGTTCATTTGGCCTAGTGGAAGAACGTTCCTGTTTGTCCAACATACACTTTTGGACACGAACCACACACAATTAAATACTCCTTATTTATAAAGTTTATTCGTTTAATTTTTATTGTTTTTAATGAGGCGTCGTATACTATTGTTTGTTTCGAAAGCAATATTTATATTTGTTTTTGATATGTATGTTTAGAAACTAATTCGGTTACTTTTCCTGTATATGTAATTGTTTTGTAGGCGTTATTGACGATATTATTGGCAGGATTAATAGTTTTATTAGAGCATTTTTTATTAATTATCTTATTAATAATATTTAGGTTGTATTCGTTATTTACTGCAATCTGTTTCATGACATGTAATGCTTTGTTATAATTGTTTATTGATTTTGGAATGTTTGATAATCTACGTATAAATGAATTACATGCTGTCATGTTTTGTGAATAAGGAGGACAATATTTGTTATGTATAACTAAATCTGTATATAAAATTCCATGAAGTATTGGTTACCTTAGTTAAATATTTATTATTAAAATTGAGGTATGAACACGTGTATCGGATATTTTTCGGTTTATTCTAGTTAAAATGATGTTTACCTCGGTAATTCTAAGGTGGTCTTTGTACCATTGGATGGTTGGTGGTGGAGAGCCCATGGCCTCACAGTAGAGTTCGATATGCATCCCAACATTCTTCTTTATATAAGGAGTGGGTGGTTGACTGATCCTAACAAAGTCCCTGGAGCTTTTATATCTATTGTTTCCTAAACAAAGTAAGATCCACTGCGTTAGAGTAACGATCAATACTATAAAAAGAATTATTTTTCGAAAAATTTCGCTATTTTTAATCATTTTAGTCACTCGGTAATAAAATAAAGACTGAAAATAATATAAATCGTACGATATTGTAAAATAATAAATTTAAAATGATCTGTGGGCTCGATATAAAACAGAACTTTATGATCTTTTATCTTATCTGATTTTTTTAAAATTATTTATAAAGGTACTTGATGTTTTGTTTAAGTCATTGGCGCATTTACAAAATGCACATTTCAGGAAATGGTCAAATAGTTGTGTGGTTCATTGTTTGACCAGAAAATTATATTGAGTTGGAAAGTTAAGTTCGTTCGGTTTTTTGGAGTGTAATAAAATATTACCCAAATATTTTTTTTTTACTTTTCCTGACTGAAGACGAGCATTGATATGGTTCTACATCACTTTTTTCTAGTTACTGACAATTCCCAAGTTCTGAAACACTTGTGTCAATTACTATGGTCGTAATTCTAGAAGACAGGATCTTTCAAACTCCAAGTTTCCACAGTCTACCCAGTAAAAAAACTCACTGAGTGAATCTTAGAGTAACCAGCAGGGCTATTTTTGTAATTTAATGACAGATTCAAGTTTTCACCACCATTCGATCAGTAGTCACCTAAGGCTGCGAGACGTGAACCCTCATAAAAAATTCGTAGGGTATTTGAGAGGAGCACTCAGAAGATTTTTTTGGGTTTGAAGTTGGAGGATCAATTATCACTTTGAACTCAAACAGTTATATAGAGATCTGGATATTGTAGTCTGTGAGGGGCGGAGCGAAGAATGCTGAAAGCCGAAATCTGCTGGAAAGCGATTCTGTTGGAGGCAAAGATTGAAAGAGGTCAATGCTCATCGACGGGCTGCAGCACACAGGAAGAAGAAGAAGACTAAGAAGAACACTGGGTATAGTTCTACATATTTTTTTTCTTGTTATTGATAATTCCTTTAAACTCCAATCCAGCCTGTCCAATGGAAAAGGTGACAGAATCGCACAGAAACCAGCAGCGCCATCTTTGAGTAAAACGAGCACAATGTAATGACAGTTTCAACTTTTGCACCATCAGAAATTTCAAGGTGCTAATATCTCTAGTTCAACCATAATCGAATAAAATAAAATAGCACCTTATGAGAATTGGTTGAAAAAATCGAAGTTAAGTTGTATTTTAATGTGGATAATAGAGAGAGACCATTGAGGCTGACCCAAAACCAAGCGCAGGCCCATCAGTGATAGATAGTTGGAATTGTGTGTCTGTTGATTTTTGATTATGATTTCTGAGCTATTTCCATATATGTTAAGAACACGACTCGGTGTGTCGTGTGACTAAGGGCAAAACCAAACAATTTTTAAGGAAATGTATTATATTTATTTCCCTTTGCATATATTGTGTACATTGCAAAGATTGCCTGTTACCCATTGACGTTAGTATATCTTGGGAAATAAAGACAGTCTAGTCTTTAATTCTTGATAAAAACACGATTTGAAATTATCTCAAGCTCTAACAGAAAAATTTTGATTTTAATTTTATATTTATAATTTCATATCTTCCATAAACTTACGCTCTGTGCCTACGCCTCTGTGTTGGTTCGATTTTAAAGACCATTGACTTTTAATTTTTTGTTCTTTTTTGTAGGATATAAAATAAATTAGATAAAGGATATCGATACATTCTTTCTGGATATAAGTTTAGATAACTTACACAATATTTGAACATCATTATCATCTATTTTTACCATAACTCTATTTTTTTTGATACAATGATAAAAACTTTTTTGATATATTGGCCATTTTGTTCAATGATTCTTTTCTCCGTATGTGATCGAGCATTGTCGTGAGGAGGCAGAATACTTTTATGATTTTTCAATTCTGGGCGTTGAGTTTTTATCTTTTTCGTTTATCGGGTAAACTAGTTCAAAATAAATATCTCCCCTATAATCCGGCTAAACTAACATGACCTTGATTTAAGGAACATTCTCTTTCTGTTATTTGAGTTCGATCATCACGCTTGTTCCTTGATCTATAAAGTTTAATGTTACTATAAATAATCAATTTCTTCGATAGTTATCACTGGTTTTAAAAATAAATCATTCAATTACGTTTTTGAAATCAAATCACTCATATTGATTTCATTACACTTATGTTTTAGTAAATGTTATCGACGAATTTTGACTCCCAGTAAGCGCTCATGCCCAGCAACAACGCCATGAATTTGTCACGAATTGTTTCAATACTATGTGATACCCAAACATCAAGTTTTCTTCAAGTATCTAAACTTTTAAAAATTATTATCGATGGTTTAAGTATCAGGTATCAAGCTCGAGAAAATTAAGCCTTTTTTTTTTACGTGTCCAAACTTTTTGAAATGATTACAAACGTCTGTTGTCGATGGATTTAGTATTCAAACCATATAAAACGACACCAAGTACATATAACACAACTAATTAGCATAATATTTTTACTGAATGATCAATCAACATAGATTTGACATTTCAAATACTCACACATACTTAAAAATTCAACTAATGCCATCTGTTGGTGAGAAGGGAAAGACTATGCGCTAGATTATTATTCTAATTTTATTGTGCGCTTTCAAGTGGATTAAATTGTTCTCAGAGGGCAGAGAACACACTGAAGGGAAATGTTAAAGATTTTTTACTATTAACCTGAGAACTTTCCGCTTCCCACACTTACACATATGTCCAAAAGTTTGGAATATTTACAAATATGATATTTACGCCTATAATACCCTAAAAATTGTGATGGATATGTATTTTAGACTATTTTTAAATAAAAATAACAAAATCATTGGTTTGCTGATAACACTGTTTTTTCGATTTTTGCCTATTCCGTTGATATTGGTATTTACATATTATTCCAGTTCTTTTTCAATTTTCAATCAATCCGTTTAAAAATGCCTAGATAAAAAAATAAATACCATGATATCTCATTTTAACAGATCAAGAGTAATTGCTTTGTTACAACAGGGCTTTAATCAAAGCGATATCGCGAAAATTGTAGGTGTTTCCTAAAGTGCTGTATCGAAAATTCCTGAAAAATTCCGAGATACAAATGACGTAAAGGATAGCAAGTGGGAGAAATCGATGTACAACAGCTGCACAAGACCGGCAGATATTAATGGTAGCTCGCAGAAATCGTCTGGAATCTACAAGTGCTATTTCAAGGGAGCTTGTTAGGTTTGAATGGGTAAAGGTTTTACGACAAACTATAACACGTAGACTGAAAGCGGTTAATTTCCATCGCAGAAGACCTTTACGTCTTCCCAAACTAACCCTTCAACAAACAAATGTAAGATTGCAATGGACTCGAGAAATGGAGGATCATAGTACTTGCCGGAATAACGTAATTTTCTCCGATGAGGCGAGAATTGGCTTGGTTTCTGATTCAAGAACATTAGCTTGGAGAGCTCCAGGTCGACAAGCTCGACTAGAAAAAGCTGAACCACGTATCGCATTTGAAAGTGGGAGCGTGATCTTTTGGGGTGGTATTACGAGGGGTACACGGACAGCTCTATTGGTCCTGGAGAGAAGAGTCACTGGTGTTGTGCACCGAGGAAGTTTTAAATACTGTCGTGCGTCTGTTTTCATGGATGACATCGCACCTCCTCATCGAACAGCAACAGTACAAAATTTTCTTAAAGAGGAGAGGAATAACCAAGTTAGAGTGGTCAGCAAATTTCCCTAACATGAATGTCATTGAACATGCTTGGGACATTCTGAAAGCACGCATCAAGAAACGAAACAATCCTCCTCACCCTGCTAGAACTATAAGATGCTGCTCGTGCAGAATGGGAGAGAATTCCATAAGCTCAAATTGATCATTTAATCGATAGCATACCAAATCGCCTACAGCCCCATGGAGGAACTGCTTATTACTTTTATTGAAAGTTGTTCTTTTTATTTTTAAATTACTTTTGAAGGCAATTGGTGCATTGTAATTTTTTGAGTCCAAAATAATAAATCAATTTTAGACTCATTGGTTATTTGGTGTCGAGTTTTATTTCGTACCAGTAAGAGTTGTAATAAAATGATGATTACGTAAACGAGTAAAAGAAAAAGTTAATATCAATACAAAAGTGAAATGTTTAAATATTCCAAACTTTGGACTTTGGTGTAATATAGTTAGTGAATGTTGGGTTGCCTAATGTTTAAAGTAAAATAATTTAACTGTTCCCCATCAAATATATTTTTGAATAGTTTTATGAATGTTGTTGACATTTTATGTTGGGTTTTATATATTCGTTTACTAATTAGTTGCTTAATTCGTTTTTTTTTTCTTGAAAGTAGGGACGGTTTTCACAAGTAAATGGCTTTAGTTTTCGTGTGTGTGTGTGTACGTATTTAAATGTGAATATTGTATTGATATTTGGTTGAAATGGCAAAAAAAAATGTTGAACCAAACGATCAAACCTTCTGTATATATTATTATTTTACTTTGTGATAAAAAAGCACAAAGTACTTCCCCAGAAACGTACTTACACATCTAGTTTATTAATTTTTTATGACAAAAAAATTCTTACCTTCACCCATGACATTGACATCGTTATCTATGTCTGATAGTCTACGGCAGGAGGCAATTTGAAGGCAAAGTGTTGTGAATAATACTGATAGGATAACCTAAAATGAAAAGAAAAAAGTTGATCAATATATATATTTTTTATTAGAAATAGATTTAGTTTCTAAACAAATTCATAGTATTCATTGTCGAATAAGAGTGTCAGAAGTTTGAAAAGTAATGGCGGCAAAACTGTTTCAAATGTAAATGTCACTCAGACTGCTGTGCTCAGTCCATTGTGTCAACTCATTATGGATAGACACTCGGTTCAACAGCGCGTAGAAATTGGCAGTTGGAAAGGAAATCCCATTTTTGCGGAAAAATAATCTTTTCTGACGAAGCGCACTTGTGGCTTAATGGATTCGTGAACAAACTACTGGATTCGGGCCGACGAAAATCCTCAAGTGATTCTGTTTGATGCGGTTGTTGAGCTGAAGGAGTGATAGGACCATATTTTTTTGAAGACGTTAATGGAAATTACAACACGGTGGACGGTGAAGATTATCTATGACTTGAACTGATAAATGTGGAAATAAACAAAGTTTTCTTTTAACAAGACGATTGACTTGTCACATATCTCGCCAGATAATCGATTTATTGCAAGAAAAGTTTCATGGGTCTCGTTATTTCGCGAAATGGTAATGTCAACTGGCTACTAAGATTATTTTTTGTGGGGTTATGTTAAATCTCTGGTTTACAGAAATAAACTCCGAACAATTTTTGATCCTAAACAAAACATTCAGGTCACCATCAGAAATATACCGAGTGATATCTGTGATAGAGTAATCGAAAATGGGATCTACAGAATGTATTCTACGAGAAGAAGCCGAGGGGACGTTTGAATGACATTATTTTCAAAGCATAATGCTATAAGTTGTTCTTCACGATAAACTCAAAATTACCAGATCATCAGTTGCAGTTTTCATTGTGCCTCATTTTAAAATTCTGATACTCTTAAAGCCCAACCCCCAACTCCTAATGGAGTTCCATGTTAAGCACCTTTTGATCTTTCAGTTCAATTCTTATATTGGAACCTTTGGTGTGAAACACTAAACTTGAAGAGATTTACCACTAAACACCAAAACAGTTTTTTGAACTGCTCGACGCACGTTTCGCTAACCATGTTAGCATCATCAGGAGATGATTAATCTCAGATTAAATCAGATTAGATCATCTACTGATGATGCTAACATGGTTAGTAAAACGTGCGTCGAGCAGTTTAAAAAAGTGTTTTGGTGTTTAGTGGTAAATCTCTTCAAGTTTACATCTTGCAGTGTTAGGAAGCATGCCATTCATTGATATATCATATCTTAAACATGTGCAATGGGTGATAAATCGGTGAATTGTGTCGTTAATTTCTTTAAATGTAGGCAGGGTTTTTTTTTGTTGGCACGTTGGCACGTTTTGTTGGCACAGCTAAATTAATTTGAAATGTTCTAGAATTTCTTGGTAAAGAAATGTTTTGGTCCGGTGACGTAAAATTATAAAAAGTTTTCGAAGCTTTTAAACTGTATTGTTACAACGATTTGAAATAGACGGTTTGTTAGGAACAAAGGAAAAAACACTTTTTAAAAGCATCAAAAACTTTGACTTTGTTACGATTACGTTACAAAACATGTTGTCATTTTTTTTTTCGAGAAAAATTATTTATTTTGGGAAATTCTTTCAATCCCACTTGGTGCCGGACATTACTACAACTTGTAATATGTCTTGATAGAGGTATCTCAATAGGTACTACGAGATTTTCTTTTTAAATAAAGCCAACAATTTAAGAAAAATAATATGCTTGTTTATTTTATCAAAATAGTAGATATATGTGTTTCTACACATGGCCATTCTTGGGACAATTGCGGTTCAGTTTCACCAATAACCTGACGCACGTTTTGCTACAGATCATTAAACGTCTGCGGATTGATAGAATGGACCTTCCTTGAGGAAGCCCAACAGGAAAAAGTTGAGGGCGGTTAGATCGCATGATCTTGCATCTAAATATAACCATTTCGAAAAATGACGCGGCAGGAAACGTATCCGTGACAAATCCAAAAGTTCCCTCGTCGTATGACACTTGGCGCGATCTTGTTGAAATAACATATTGTTAAGATGCATATTATTCAATTGGGGCCATAAAAAGTTTGTTAACATATCGAGGTAGCGTTCATAACATATTGTAGTAGCATAAAAGGTTCTTTTGCAATCACTCGAGGATTTTCAGTTCCCCAATTCTTATTCACATAACTTGTTAGGTGGAAATGAGCTTTGTTGGAAAACATAATCTATTGCAACATTCTCTATTTATTTAGCTGGAATGTTTTGCTTCATCCTCTATAATCACCGGACTCGATACCATCTGATTATTATTTCGATCGTTGCAAAATTTCCTACTGATGATGTTGGTAAACGATGTCTTCTAAAAACTCAACAAATTTATTGTTGAGTTGACCAAACCAAACCATTGTATTAACATTTTTATTTTGATATTCTCGAATAAATTAGATTAAAATCGCCGATGCAGCTAAGATTGCACATAAACAAGTCAGCAGGATTGATTGGAAGTTTCCTGCTATCTTGAATGAACAATGCGTCGTATTAAATATACTACCTCGCTCTACTACAAGTTCGTTGATAAGATAAATAGCGATCTCGAAGTCGTTGGCATTTTATGAATGAATGTCACGCGTGCGTGTGGCTTTCGTTGCGATCTCGTTTTACGCCCGGTGAAATCATGATAATGTATAGGGTGATTTTTTTAGGGCATCAGAACGTTAAATTCAAATAAAACAACAACTAAATTAGATCGATACCTTGAAACTATTTATTTTATTTGAAATAATATGTTTGAAAAAAAATTCAGACAAATGTTCGCCACGGCTACTGCTGACAGAGCGCATTCTGTCAATCCAATTTCCAACCGGTTTTTTATGCAATTTGGATCTTACGTCCGCAATTGGGATCTTATGTCCGGTTTATTTGAAAACTATCATACATAATATTGATAATCGATGCGAAAAAATTGTTTGCAATTATAAATTAATTAAAATTTACAAAATTTAAAGTAAAATCAGGTGGCTACGAAAGCGCTACGATTGACTGCCATGTTTGTGACGTCATTATGTCAACGGTTTTTACCTGTGTATATACTGTCAAAATTATTGAAGTTTAGTGTAAAAAAATATTGTTCAAAGGATTCATAAAGGCCAGTTCTGTGTGGATGTTGGTGTGTTCTGGTGTGGATATTGTTACGGTCACATATTTTCTCAAAAATAACAATCGGTTCAATTAAGCTGAAGTTCGAGGAGCTAAATCATCAGTTTGAGTTTAAAAAAATATAATGTTTCTATTAAATATAATTAAATTATTTGTAGGTTGTCACGCGAAAGTTAATTTAACCGCAAAAATGGTATTTGCACGGTTAAAGGACGTGTATGCCCAGAACATAAAGTTCTGAGTAAAGTTTATACAGGTACCTTAATTATTAATGAAACACTAAGAAAAGTTCAAGACACTCAATGTCACTATTGTGTAACTTCAGCAGATACTCAAACAAAAAATGATATAATGTTATAAATAATTCGTATATATTTGATGACAGGTGGTTGAAAAAATGTGATGTTGGTTGATTTCGACGTGTAAGATCGAAACAGGGCAATAACTAATTAGATTTGACATTTTCAATAAATTTATCAATACACTGATGATAATGACAAGAATAAGTAGATTAAAAACTAAAACATTCGTGTCAGCTGTCTGTAATGTTGAGGGGGAAATAGACATTGTGACGTCACACTGACGTCAACTGTTTGCGCGCCATCAGTACCAGGTTTATTTTCAATTTGATTTGTTATAAAACTTATATATTGATTTTTCCATTTATAACAAAAAAAATTCAAAACCCCAATTTGCTAGCAATGCAGCTCGAGGCTAATTACAGAGTTGGTAGGGAATATTTGGGTCTACAATTCCGTTGATGTTAATAAATTATATTTTGATTTTATGCAAAATCTACATGACCTGGAAAGTTTACTTGGGTGGATAAAGAGCTAAGAAATGCTCAAGTTGAGAGGGACAGAGCGTATAGAAAGTTTTCTTTCACAAAGAATGAGCAGGATTGGAGAATTTATAAACAGAAAAGAAATATTGCACTGTCCATGGTGCGACTTGGGAGGAACAAGTACCTTAATAATAATATCGATGCTTGTAAAGGGGTCGGGAGGAAGATGTGGAGAACAATAAAAAATTTACTAGGCAATGGTAAGTACCAATGTACCAATTGTGAGAACTACTGGTCTCCAGAAGACATTGTTTTGGGAAGGTATTTGCCTCTTCAATGCTTTACCCGCCCACATAGGGAGCGCTCCTAATGTGCATATATTTAAGACTGTTAAATTATTATTTGAATCAATAGAGTGTTTTATTATTTGAATAGTGTTAATTATTGTCTTTTGATTGTATTTTCTTTTGTTAAGATTTCTGAGAATTTTTCTTACTTTTATTTTTTTTATATTGTTGTTACTATTAGCTGCATATGCTAAATAAAGTGCGTATTTATTTTATATTTATTTAATTGTTCGAGTAATGTTGGCTTCCAAGGCATCAATAGTTGCTAGTTTATCGGCATATATCAAACGAAATAATCTAAAGGCATTAAATCACATGAATTTGTTCACGCAATTGTTACCGCAATAAATCGATTGTTGAGTTGGCTGTATCACATATGGAGTCATCCTGTTAGAACCACATTTCCTCCAGATAAATACCATTCAAATTCGGGATTAAATAATCATTGATCATCGCAACAGTGGCGATATTTGCTTCGAAACGCTTGTTTTTGTTTTAATATCGAGCACCGTGAAATGCGTTCGGAATTTGCCGATAATTCGACAAATAGATCGCTTAGTTGGGCGATTATGTGCACCGTAAAATTCTCGAAGTGCTCTATAAGTTTGATGCACAGAACACTGATTTTGATAATAAATTTCGACAATTTACTAGCGTTGCTCTGATGTTAAACGTTCCATGATGATTTGTCAGATTATACTGAATAATTTTGATACTAGAGGCGCGCAAACTAACGCGTTAGTTACAGTGATCAATCCAAAGTATTCGAAAGGGATTCTTTTAGGAATTTAAAATGATTTTGTCACGTTGTAAGAATGAACGACCAGAGGTAAGTGAAATGAACATGGCACCAAAACACATCGGAAAAGATCAAGAGGAAGGCTGAGGAAGATGTGAACTAATGCAGTGGTGTGAGTTCTTAGTCAAAAAAAATAAGTGGACTGGAAAAATGGAGAAAAAATGGCAAGAAATAGAAAAGGCTGGGCAAGATGTGGGAACTTTTTTCTAAACCTATCTATCTTCGGGTGTAAGCATTATTATTTAAACTGAGACTCACCAAATATAAAACAAGAAAAAGGTGGTATAAAAGAAGTAAACTTCATCATAAGTTTTTTTTCTATCACATAATATATTTTTATAGTGCCTTCAGTAATTATTAACGTTAATGACCATTGCTTTCATTCACATTCGGTGTTGATGGGGTCACTATTTTACGAACTCTTTAATGAAAATGTGGATTAAAATATATGTGGTTGACGCACGCCAGATGTTCTTCGTATCATTTTTATGACGTACTTTGGGAAATATGTTGAAGTCATTTTGATAAATACTCGTCAATAGGATCAATTAAATAATTCAGTCATGTATATCTGATGCATTAACGATAATAAACGGGCAATATACAATGAAACGTGGTTGGAATAATTAAAGTTATTAAATGAGTGACATTTAGACATTGAAAACCATTTAACATTATAATAAATACATTATAGTTATTAAATATACATTTAATTCTCCTGATTTAATAATGTGGGAATTTTTAAGAAATTACTCTCTTCATAGTCTTCTTTATAGAAGACTCGTGACCTATGGAAACTCATTCCGTTCCCTTACTTTCCCGTCTATTTGGTCTACTGTCTTCCCCTCGGTCTTGATTCCTTTAGACTCTTTCCAATTATTTTCTTAGCCGGTCTTTCGCTGAATGTGTCCTCCAACTTGGGGGGGACACATCCCTAGCAACAATTAAACTATAACTAGCAACAATTAAATATTGTTGATAGTTCTTCATTCGTTCTAATTCTCCAACCTTCTTTCGTTTGAATGGGGCCATATACTTTGCTCAGAATTGTCTGTTCCCAGGTACTCAGCAATAGTTCGTTCGTCTTTCTTCGCCAGAGTCCACGTTTCTGACTCGTGTAATACTATTGGTCTAATTATTGTCGAACATATCTTTTTATTTTTGAATTCCTCCTTATTGATTTGGATTTTAAGATATTCTGCAGAGCGAAAAACCTTTTATTTCTAGGCGTTATTCTGGCTGCTACGTCATCGTAATTACTGAATCAAGATATTTAAAGCTTTTAACTTTTTCAAACCGTCTTCGACTAGATCAATCTCCACATGTTCTTTTCTTTGGCAAAAGAAAAGTTCTTATCGGCAAAAGTCTTGCACCCCCCTTTTTATTTTTGTTTTGATACGAAAATAAATTGCTCAATATAGACGCCATATTGAGATTTACTTATTATTTTAGATAAAAAGGGGGGTGCAAGACTTTTGCTGATGAGTTTATTTGTTCCAATTCTCCCTTCTTTCTAAGCATCACGTCAATGTGTTCTGGTTACGCCAAGATTTGGTTCTGGCTAGTAAAAGTACTAGTAGGTACATTAAAGAAAGGATACATATTTTTTAAATGATAATTTATGGTTTCCTTGAAGCATGTGAACCAAATAGTTGTTTTTTTTTACGTTTGTCGGAATATTACGATTAAACAACAAGGTAACTTTAAGTTCTGCGTAAAACAATTAGAAACTATGTTAAGCTGATGGCCCGGTAGCAAGGAATCGTGTTTCTGAGGTCTTTTACGCCGGTCATTTTCCCAGTTAGTTAATGTTAAACTCAAAACAAGGATTGATAGTTCGGGAGAGTACTGAGTTAGTTAATGATTTATCCAAAATTTCTTAACGTTTTTTAAATACAGTTTATTATATTGCATCTTGCATTTAAGAGCTTAGAATTGCTAACGAAAAAGTAAACAGAACAGGCTCTAAGTAAATACCAATGTCGTGTTTATGATAACTAGCGCTAATGTCACTTCAAATAACAAGCTTTTTTTAATTTTTACGACTCGGTGTCAACTCGAAGTTAACACTATGATAATATGGTACACATGGCATTCTATGCACCGAAGAGAAGGTGAAACTCTTTACTCCAACAAGAAAATAAATTACTACAAAAACAGAACATACTATGCAACTGGGGAGGTTCATTTGTTCATTTAAATAACGGTATTTGAATGTATCGAAAGAGAGAAAGGAAAAGAAAGTCTGCTGCATTGGATTGGTAGGACTGTTTCGAAGCCTTTACCAGGGTGGTTCGAAAAGTTCTAAGTATGACCAAATAACAGTAGTTTTATCCGCATCGTACAGGAGCCGTTACAATATCTTCTTGTGGTGCTACAGCTCGAGTCAGTGAGCCTTGATCTCCTTCAAAAATATCAAATATCAAAAATATCTTCTTATGTAAATGGGGTAAAAAACAAAAAACTAAACGGTGGCAAGTTTCTCAGTCATTCTTTTTCTGTAATAAATTTGCCTGACGAACAAAATTTTAAAAAATATAAAAATGTTCTAAAATAAATACAAACTTTTGAACGTTAACGTTTCAGAAGGTCTTCTCCTCCCGTTTTCAAAACTAATCTAACAAAATATATACATACATAATATATACATACATAATATGACATACACAAAATATATTTACTTCCTATCTTTTCATTATATATAGAAATGTATATAATTTATTTTTTTAGATTCGTTTTGAAAACGGGAGAAGACCCCCCGAAATGTTAACGTTGAAAACTGTGTATTTATTTTAGAACATTTTTGTATTTTTTTTTTATTTTGTTCGTTAGGCATATTTATTACATAAAAAGAATCACTGAGAAACGTGATCCGACTGAGAAACGAATCACTTCCGTTTGGTTGTTTGTTTTTTACCCAGTGATTCTTTATTTATATAAGAACAGATATTTTTGATATTTTTTTGAGTTTCAGATCGTGGCGAAAAACCCAAAAAAAAAGAAAAAAATATATGAACACGCCACAATCATTCAGACATCAGTGGTTATTTATCCTCTTTTCTTACTCTGTTCTGGCATTGCATTGCCGTGGCGTTGGCCAACCCCTTTTTCTGTTATCCCCTATTCTCCCCTTCAAGATTCTCCTCGGTATATGATTTTTTGACATTCTCATCACAGATCCGCCCATCTGAATTGCTAAACACTCTCAATATATACAGATCTGGTTCGGTAAATCCGCTGCTGCTGCGATGAAGCGAAGGAAGGCGTCGTGTGTGACGACAGTATAACGTGGGAAGTCCATTTGTGCGAGTTGCTATCGATGTGGAGGGACCAAACCCAGAAAACGAGTAGAGGCACAAATATATTCTGGTAATTAAGGGCTATTTCAGCGAATGGGTTGAAGCCTATGCTTTGTTAAATCAAGATACTCTACCCAAGGCCAATACCGTCGATATTCAGATTCGGTGTACCTCTGGAACTACATTCTTATCAGACAAGCCTCTTGGGAAGGTGGTGAAAAGAAGAAACAATGTAGTCTATCGCACCAAAAAATGCACTGGAGGAAAACCCAAAGTGGAGCATAATAATCGATTGGCAACACTTCAAGGTCACCATGAAGATGCAAGCATCAGGCGAGTGGTGACTCCGGATTCTCTGACTTCTTTTGAGAACAGATCTCTGTATAATTGGATGAGTTTTTTGGTAATCTGCTTTTAAATACTGCAAGCGTTTTTTCTGTTTTCCTCCTAAGAATCCACGTCTCGCAGCCATAAGTGACTCTTTTCTTACTCTGTTCTGGCATTGCATTGCCGTGGCGTTGGCCAACCTCTTTTTCTGTTATCCCCTATTCTCCTCTTCAAGATTCTCCTCGGTATATGATTTTTTGACATTCTCATCACAGATCCGCCCATCTGAATTGCTAAACACTCTCAATATATACAGATCTGGTTCGGTAAATCCGCTTCTGCTGCGATGAAGCGAAGGAAGGCGTCGTGTGTGACGACAGTATAACGTGGGAAGTCTATTTGTGCGAGTTGCTATCGATGTGGAGGGACCAAACCCAGAAAACGAGTAGAGGCACAAATATATTCTGGTAATTAAGGGCTATTTCAGCGAATGGGTTGAAGCCTATGCTTTGTTATATTAAGATACTCTACCCAAGGCCAATACCGTCGATATTCAGATTCGGTGTACCTCTGGAACTACATTCTTATCAGACAAGCCTCTTGGGAAGGTGGTGAAAAGAAGAAACAATGTAGTCTATCGCACCAAAAAATGCACTGGAGGAAAACCCAAAGTGGAGCATAATAATCGATTGGCAGCATTTCAAGGTCACCATGAAGATGCAAGCATCAGGCGAGTGGTGACTCCGGATTCTCTGACTTCTTTTGAGAACAGATCTCTGTATAATTGGATGAGTTTTTTGGTAATCTGCTTTTAAATACTGCAAGCGTTTTTTCTGTTTTCCTCCTAAGGATCCACGTCTCGCAGCCATAAGTGACTACTGGCCGAACTGAACTTTCATGTTCTTTTGTATAAGTTTAATCTTAGAACAGACTGCAGGGGGTAAGTAGCATTGTTACCCTTTACAAGGGTTGCTATTTATGTATCTGGAATTGGCACCAATGATGTTGCTAGTTGCCATCTGACATATAAATCGTAAAGTTTGACATTGTTGACTGTATACAAATTCAGAACGTTTGGTCAGGCGGACGTTAATTGTGTTGTTTAGTGACTTGAAAATTTCATCAAAAAAGGGAATTAACTCACGAGAATTTTCATGCGATGATTTACTACGACTTTCGACGTGGATTATCTCAACAACAGTGCATCGATCAACTCACTTTTGGTGATGAAGCACGATCTAAAACCACCGTATTGGTTTAGTGAGTTCAATCGTGGCTGTCGTTCACTCACGGACGAATATTTTAAATGCCCTCTCGCTCATAACTGACGATAGGAACGAGATATTTGGTAAATTCTTTTTTTTTTGTTTTGTTCGTTATGCTCCCGGTAATAAAAATAAAATAATTGAATGTTTTCAATTGAAAAAAAAATCTGGGGAAAAAATTGGAAAACATTCCAGCGTAAATGAAAATAAAATTACATTTGTTTTTACTTTTGTGTTGTTTCGCGATCTGTCCAACAAATGTAGTGATTTCATTTCTATTCCAATTTATTTCGCTTCGACAGCTGATTGTCAAATTGTGAATCAAGCCAATCGATTACATAGTGACCAAAAATTGACACGTTCATCGCAATCGTTTCATGAAATGAATTACGTTTCGTCGTTTTAGCTCAAACAAATTTATACATTTACCTACGAAATACTGTGAGTTTTGAAGTGGCAAACGGTTATACAGTAACAACAAACTGAATCAATTGTCCATTTTTTCAGTTGAATTGTGATTCTTCGCATCGCATATTGTGTCGCAATCGACATAATTGAATTGAATTGAATTGACACATTTTAGTCGCATTGCAATGCCACCAATAATGGTGGCGGACTAATTTAGGTCGCAGAACTCGCAATGCTACAAAACAAACGAATTTTTGATGTAATCGAACTGCAGAGTAACGCGAAGAGCGAAATGAAATAGAACGGGATCGATTATCACGAACGCGTTCAGCACGCACAAGAAGAAAGAGAAAATACAAACGAAGATGATATGCATCGAATTAGACATCATCGGTCGGTAGAAACCAACTGCGCGACAATGAATTTGAATTATGGTGCAACAACAAATAAATGTTGCGTTAAATACTCATGGAGTTGCATTCCGTTACAACATGGCAAATTATTACAGTGCAGACCAATCCGTTGCTATTAGATCGATGAGCGTTGTGTGCCTACATTGTAAGGTATTGAAATTCACAAATGAAACCTCTGGATTGTGTGCGCAAGTGGTAAAAACAAATTGGCGCCATTGCTCCAGCCATTGGATCCAGCCATTATCCAGAGCCATTGAACAGATTCCACACATTTCCTGTCACAAATCCAGAAATACAACAGTTGCTTCCAAATGACTTCATTTAGCACAACAAATATGGTTCGGGCACGTCACACATTTCCAGCATTTCGCATGTAAAATTGCCCATTGGCGTACTTCTAAATGTACTCCTTAAATTGAATATCCACGATCACAATCGTTAATAGATACAATATCACTCAGAAATACGTTTTTTTCTCATTTTTACTTTGTTTACACATTTCCAATAGCTTTTCACAAAATCACAAAACGATGACAAAAAAATTTATTGAAATTTGGACAGGACAACGTATGTGGGGTTATCTAGTAAATAAGAAAACAAGAAAAATATCTGGGACTCTTGGATAAAAATCAGAGTAGAATTGTAACATTTTTTTTCACTGGTGTCATCGAAAAGAAAAAATATTAATGGCTAAATCCGATAATCTATTTAACATAAAACTCCTATTGGCTAATTGTAATCAGCGATGAATATTAATGATGCTCTTGTGTAAAATTCAGGACATTGCGTGAATAAATCAATGGTGATCGTCCGTGAACTCAGTCTGATAAAATTTGTGATAATATATGCATGAAATAAAACGTATTCTGACTTCAATCATTTTAATATGTCCAGTAAGAAATAGTAAATTCACCTTTGTACCACTTAATAATAATAATTCATTTTAAAATGACACTAATACCAATTTACAATACGAGGGGGTCAAAAAGTCCTCCGTCTGACACAGAGATGACGCAAGTTTGACCAAATGATGATATTTGTCTGGCATGATTCGTTAGATGGCGTGCTGCGAAGTTTCAGACGCGTTCGTTCAGTTGCTTCTTTGTGGGACTGCAATAATCACAAAGCAATAACCACAGAGGAAATCCAAAGGAAATAGTTTCTTGCTTATAGTGCTTCCCAGACATAAGCAGTATCATGGTTTGTAGGTTAATTTTTTCTGTAACTACATAAAACCACAGACAATTTCCATTAAGAAACGATTGAGTCGACACGTCACCTATAATAAACCCGATAATACAAGTACTATCGTTTCAGTAGCACATGTTCTATAAAATTTGAAAATGTACAGAAGGATCTACATTCGATATAATCCTTTGTAGTTTGTAAATTCTTAATAACAATTAAATCGAACTCTTGTTGAAAGGGGTGTTGTTACACTTTTGAAGATTATGTTACTTCCTTAAAGAATTAACTGAATTTCGCTGTTATTTTTCTGTGCTATTCACGATTTTGGATGGAAACAGTTACCCAATAAAACATGTATAGTTTATACTTTAGTGTTCCGTGCTTTAGGAAGTCTTATAAGCCTTATTTACTGAGATACATATGTACATGTATGTATGTATGTCAAACGGTTTAATTTCTTAGGCTTTAACATTTTTTGATCAGTTGATTCTTATGTTTACAGTTATAACAAGAGTTTACCAGTCACTACAAATATAGACGTACTATTACAAACATTAATATTATTTGTAGTTTCTGGGTTAGGTCGTTTTTATCCGATATTTATTTACATGAACAGAGTGCATTTTTTTTCTTGTGACTACAATAAACTCGAAACAATTTAGCAATAATTTAATTCCTATTTTTCTTATTATTATCAAATATTTACTGCCTCGAACAATATCTATTGTTTTTCCTGTATATTACTGATACTACAAAAAATGAACTATACTACATATATTAGCATCGTTTGTAAACAAAAATAAGCAAAAAAAAATCGAGTATTCTTTAATGCGGGTTCCAGCGTGATGGAGCTAGAAGCAGTCGCAGTGGATATTTGTTCGAAATTGTTTTGAAACTTTAATATTAGTTAATGTTATTTCACATAAAATAAATTTTAATGTATCTAATTTGGTTGTTATTTTATTTGAATTGAAAGTTCGGACGAGCTAAAAAAATCACTTTATATTTTTGGCAAATATTGAGTGTTATCCAATATGCGAATGAATGTTTTAAATTGTTATAATATGTTGATATGAAAAAAAAAACGCTTTGGTATTTATACATCTGACTATTGACCATCGCCAAATGCATAGTGTGGTCGCTTCTCTTCATAGCATCAGCGCTAACGAACAAAATCAATATGATTTACCGAATGCACATATAACCGGTACCGTGAGTCACGAAGCGTCTAGCGCTTGTTACCCATGGCAACAGGCCCGATAATGTCGTCACCAACGGTGCTGTTCCTACTGCTGCTGCTTCTGGTGCATCGTTACTTCCCGCCTCCTCTTCGCCTTTTCTGGGTTAATTTCAAATTAATGAACGGCGTGCGAATCGGAACATTAAATGATTTGTTAATGATACCATTTCATTTGTTGGGTCGTAGATTTGAAGATTTTATTGCGTCATTTTACTCATTTTCATATATGATTTTTTCTATTTGTTATATTTGGAGTTAATGGAATTTGTTATCATTTACGAGGAATTGATATTTTATTGCTATTATTTCGAACAAGTATTAAACTTTTGTCTTATTGGAGACGACAGAGACGAGAATATTAAGAATTACTGGAAACAGGAATTAGAACGAAATCAGAAGGAAATGTTAGGTGGAAGATGTTAGATAAATGAGTGGACACTGAATAGGAAACAGAACGGAGCAGTAACTTAGGTAGAATGACAGACCACAGAGTAGTTAAGATGGCCAAGGACAATTTACATATAGGCAGAAGAAGTGTAAGACGATCACGTAAAAGATGGAGTTTAATAAAAATTGTTTACGTTTGGCGTTCTCAAACTTGCTCTGCTATAACTGAACAGTTCTAGTGACTCATTACAATTTATTTATCACGAAACTTGTTTGTCAAGTAGTTTTTTCATGTTATTTTCATTATCTTTCAGTGATATAGTAATTATTTGATTTGTATATATCTGAAATATAAATATAAATGAATTGTATGAATCTCTCTCTCTCCCTATATATATATATATATATATATATATATATATATATATATATATATATATATATATATATATATATATATATATATATATATATATATATATATTTTAATTAGAATTACTAGGTTCTCGAGTAGAACTGCGTTTTAGAGTTGTACAATCTCGACGTTTCGTCTTCCACTTTGAAGCCATTTTCAAGAGAATCTAGTTGATTTATTCCGAGGCCTGAATCTGCCTACTCCCCAGAGTTCACAATTAGAAAAAAACGTGAACGGTGCGACCTCTGTATTAATAGGTGCGATTGTGGGTGGGGTGGTCGGTTGAGGGATGGGGGTGAGACGGGAGGTGGATGTTTGACTAGAAGGGTTTCGGATGGGCAATTTGAAAATAAGCACGTTCCATGTATTTGGAACTCGTAAGACCGTCGTCCCTCTTGTTTAAGCAGTCTGGACGTTTTTCGATCTCAATTACTTCACGAATTATGCGGGGTTTGTAGGAATATATAGGTGCGATTACTTTGGCCTTGTCGAAATCTATTTTGTGACCCGTTTGGATATGATGTTCATTTTATATACACGTTATGTGCCGGTATACGATGTATATCGAGACCCACGCAAAACGTAAATCTAGATTCTACTTACGAAGATCTAAAGCTGGGTCCAAATCAATAAAATTTTGCGGGTGTGTTTGTAAATTCAACAGGATGTGTTGAATTTACTGGAACAATTTGTTTGAATTATCTGGTGGACAACAGATGGTTCATGTGCGTGTTGTGCGGCGACAATATTTGTGTGTCAGAGCGTCTACATTGCCGCGCACGCACTCCACATACAAAACATACAGCCCGCACAACGCAAAGTTTTATTGATGTGGGCCCAGCTTAATATACTGTAGCGATTTTGCCGTTTGTACACACACAACTTGTTGCTGTAAAATACCTTGGATATCCCCGAAGCCGCTGGCTCTAGATACGGGGTACATCATTATATTTTTCTGGGGTATGTGTGTACCCCAGTTGGTCGTTAAAGTAAGAAAATAATATACCTGACGTTAACTGCTGAGCGGGGTGGAATTGTATCCCAAGAAATAAAACTATAACTTGTTTAAAAAACAGCAAATATCCATCGTTAGATATTACTTTTTCCCGCCTTTCTGTCAAAGACTGGATTCCGCGCTAAAAGAACATTTGGTTTTTTTAGGCCAACCATTCATGCCTTCAGGCCTTACATTCTTAAGAATGTAAGTGTTATTCTGAAAGTCCGCGCTGCATCGATCGAAATAAGTGATAGTCCCAAGGGGCTAAGTCCGCTGAATAAGGCGGGTGGGGTAGGACGTCCCATTTAACGTTTTCTAAATAGTTTCTTACACATTCTGCAACATGAGGCCAATCATTGTCATATTGAATGTGTTTCATGTATCTGTGGGCGTATTCTGGTACATAATTCGACATATTCAAAGCTATGTTTTTTGCAGAATGACAATTAACCCTCAAGAGAAGCACTGGATGAGGGATACCCAGGTGTGAATTAAAAGTGTTTTCCCTTATAAATGGTCACGTTGAGAGAATGACTATGAGTGGGGGAAAAGATACGTCACCCAGTGATGTTGTAAATATATTTTTTAAAATAAAGCCTAATTATGTAATAAGTACCTGAAAGTACATTAAGTCCCCTTTTAAATGCCGTTGGAAGAAAGTTTTTATCTATTAATTTCGCCTAGATATGATAGTTTGAATAGAACACCTCATTTTAAATTTTTTTAAAAATTTTTGCTGATTTTGTCGATGGTATTAGGAATATATATATATATATATATATATATATATATATATATATATATATATATATATATATATATATATATATATATATATATATATATATTCCTAATACCATCGACAAAATCAGCAAAATTTTTTAAAAAATTTTAAAATGGGGTGTTCTATTCAAACTATCTATTCTATTCTATTCAAACTATATATATAGCACCTAATATTGACTTCTTCTTATGGTAATATTGGATCTTAATATATTCATAGGATGTTTTAAACTTTTATCTGGTTTTCGTTGTTACCCATAGCAACAAGCAGATTGTATGGTCACACCAACGCCTCTGTTCTTGCTTCTGGTGCATCGTCACCTCCCGCCTCCTCTTCGCCTTTCTGGGTTAATTTCAATTTAATGGCTTGCTAATCGGACCATCAATAAATCGCTAATGGTTCCGATTTAATGATCGTCTCATTCGTTGCATCGCTGCAATAAAGTCGACGCTTTCGTGATCAAGGTTTTTTTTTTGTTGATGACTGTGTTGGCAGTGATGAATTGCATATTCGTGTTTAAAATGTATTCGTTCAAAAAAAATCGTTTATTATCTACCATTTTAAAAACATACAATGCAATAAGAAATATATTATACGTTTTCAAAATAAAAGATCAGCCAAAGTCTGAGGAAAAATCATGAGGGAATCGCCTTGAGTAAACAAAAAAAAACAAAGATATTTGTTAATAATACTGAAGTAGATATTCTACGACGGGATGTTAAGTAATAAGAATGAAAAAAATAGAAATATTCAATAATTGGCTTTGTACGAGTAAACGAACTATGTATTGCTCGATTACTACTAGGCAAATATTCATCTACATCTTATTTTTTTCATAATTTCCTATAATTGGTACGTCCAACAAGTAGAAAGTATAGTGCTTCTCTTTGATTTAAGTTTAGTTTATTTTAGTTTACAAGGGTGATCATCTGTCACAAATGTCGCCTAAATTGTCCGATGTTTGCAATTAAAAACCCGGAGTCTGGTTCGATAACTTCGAGAGAAGAACATCCAAGTTTAACTGATGAGTTCTTAGAGAACAAAACCGATCTTAAGATGTGGATGAATTTACGAGACATACAGGATTCGTCCAATAAATATCGGGACTGATTTATTCCTGCCAAGGGGAAGGGGTAGACGATGGTTTTCATAAGCGATATCGAAGGTGGCTGATGAGGTAACCTAGGAAACCATGCTCAGTTGTCTCTGAAACTTTGGAGGGCGTAGATCGTGCAAGAAGTGAAAGTGTGTTCTAAGTTCGCGTCGATGAAGCAAGGAAACATCGAGCAGCGATGTGCCATAAAATTTTGCTTGCGACAAATTTAACTGAGCTGAGAATTTAAATAAGCAAAGATTAATATCTAAAAATTTCCGCTATATTTAAAATTGTATGTATAACAATTGTTTCGACATACACATTTCAAATACAAACTATACTAAACTAACACTGAGAAAAGTAATTACAACCTAAAGGGCCGGTCGACCTAATAATACCATAAAACATGATAGTGGGGAAATCCATTTTTTTGTCAACGTCTAGGAGGACAATATAAGTCTACAATAGAAGTTTAGCTGGTCATTTAGCAAAATTTCAATAATAATTTCAAAATTAAATAATCTATGTATAGACTTAAATGCTGCCATCTTTTGTGAATAAGAAAGATTTATTGTATATAACTAAATCTGTATGTGATGATTTACGAAAAAATACAAAATCATGTTTATTGTAAAAAGTTAATACTATTAAGTTGCTCTTCTTCAACTTTGAATTTAATGTTTTTATGTAAAGAATTTATGTGAGTTATTTATTTATTAGAATTTATTTTAATTGTCTATCAGAACCGATAAAATAAATTAGAATGTCATCCACATTTCTGTAGCAGTATGTCTTTTAGTACATTTTTTATAAATATATATATATGAATGTCACAAAGAAACCTGACGTTATTTTTTTTTTATTAATATATTGTTGTTATAGTACTATCTGTGGCCATAGTACTATCTAAATTAGACAGATGTTTTCGTGTGACAAAAAAAATTTGAATTTTGTAGACCAGTGTTATTTTTTGCTAAAAATTACCCGGTTTGACAGATAATAAATTATAATTTTTGAGGATTCTTCTTAAAAGTTGTTTAAAATAAAATTGAATCTGGCCAACGGTACAGTACAGTCTGTGAAACTCAGACATGCAAATGCGCAATAGTACCATGAAAAAAAGTAAGTCAATGTTGTGACTCTTACGAGTCTTGTGACAATGAGTGTTCTTATAAATGAGTCTTTCATAGAGAAAATAACTCACCGTACCAATTTGCCAGTACAATGTAATATTCCGTGATGCTACACTACACCACTGTTGGCTACAACGTATTTCGCTGTTTTAACATTGTTTAAAATTGCTTATCCATAATACCTGTAATTTGGTTAAAGGAAATAACCGCATATTTACCTGAACTGCAGCGCGGGAAAAAAATTTCAATATCGAGATTGGCAACAAATCATTCTGATCACTTGACACCGGTGATAATTTGCTACCAGCTTATTTATCATGGAGAGAGATTCCCAGGTGTCCATTCGTTATAAACCGATATTTTTTTATATACGTTCGTCCGGCCTGAAATGTGATTAAGATGTTTTCAGACTCGGACTGTCGGGTAATTGAGTAATCATAGCAATTACGATCTTGCTTTTTATTGGTTTTCGATGATGATACATGATTCTTGATGATCTTGATATATGCATATTTTTTCAAGATTGAGTTATAACTTGAAGCTTGTATAATATTAGGATGAGTCATAAGTTCGTTCTTTTTTCCCCCGTGGCGTTTTTAAATGATTTAGTTGATTAAGAAATATTTAAACAGGATAAATATTTATACAGTGTGTGTCGAAAGAGTTTTCTTGTTCCATACTTGTTTTTAAGAGATTTCAGAGTTTTTTCTTTCTTTTTCCTGTGATGCTACAACCCTCCAGTGAGCCTTGATTCTTCTTACATGATCCTGCTACCCAGTTATCCCCTATGAGCATGATTTTTGGTATTTGGCTTTTTGACATTCTCGCCACGCGTCCCTCCTGTCTCAGTCTAACTGAACCCTGACATAATCTCACAATATGCAGTTCTTTGTATAATTGCTTGAGGTCGAAGTTACACCCGATATTTGAATTTCCAAAAATTCTTTTGAGTACTGTTTTTCAAATACTGCAAGGATCTATTCTGATTTATTTGCGAGGATCCGCGTTGCGCAACCATAAGTAACTAATAACCGAATGAGTGTGCATAGATCTTTCGTGTTTGTATAAGTTTAAATCTTGGGACAAATTGCAGGTAGTAACTAGCTTTGTTAATCTTTATAATACGATTTCTTCTGTGATTCTACAAGTGATATAGGTATAATTAATAGAAGTCGATTTAGGATATAATAATTTTATTATTATAACATTATAGTACAATATTTCGAAATTTATTTGACAAAAATATTACTGTCGAGATGGCGGACTTCGCGGCGGTGGCATTCTTAAAGGCATGATCGAAAATGTGCTGTCACCCTACCGCACATATTTCTGAATATCGAGTGGATCTCATGAACAATATTCTCCTTTAGTTGCAATATGGTACGTGATTTATTTTCATAAATTTTGCTCTTGACATAACTCCACAAGAAAAAATCAAGTGGAGTTAAATCTGGTCTTCTTGGGGGTCAATTTATGTCACTTTTACGAAATATCACTTTTCCTGGGAATAATTTCTGTACAGTCTCCAAAGAATCACGTGAGGTATGACACGTAACGCCGTCTTGCTGAAACCAACTCTCCTCGTTATATCCTCCAAATTCTTTACAGTGACTGGTGGAAAAAACCTCGTACCATCTCACAATACCTAGCCGAATTAACATTGACCGCATTACCTCTGGCATCTTTAAATAAATATGTGTCAGTTATGCCTCTAACTGACATTGCAGTCCATACAACAACTTTTGGCCTATGTAACGGTTTTTCGTGTTTTTACTTGGGATTTTCCTCCGCAACTGCAGTTTTACATTTTTTCATTTCGTTTTCGTACGGATTGGGATGGATTTTCTCTAACTGACTCATGCACCGCTTGTTTGTACCTCTGCTTGACCTTGGACGATCCGTAAAAGGAAATTTTAGAGTTGATCCTGTAGTTTTAAACTTTTTTATCCATTTCTTTATTAAATTAACACTTGCCTCGTTGGAAATTATACGTGTCGTGTAAATTATATTCGGTCCTATAAAGACGATGAGCAGTAATATGCGAATTGTTATTTTGATAATACGCGCGAAGACAGAAAGCACGTTATCGTCCAGTGAAACGCTCCATGGAAACTAATTTTCCCTAAACCAAGCTTTGATGTAAAGTTAACACGACCAGCGCGTTCTCCGCCACCTAGGAGCAAACAAGTACCTAAATATGAACGACTTTTTGTACATATACATATATGTATGTATGTATATACATATATATATATATATATATATATATATATATATATATATATATATATATATTCTTTGTATTTCAATAATTTCAGAATTATCTATGAGAATCGTAATCGTAATCTAATTAAATTACTTTTTAAACAACTTTGTAATTTTACGAATTACTCTTGATGTAATGGTTTTGTTTATTGGCGAGCTGCTAGACAGTGTGGCACCTTCTCAATATTATCGACTTAATTTACGCATAAGCGTGAAGGTGACCAGATTGTAGTAGGCGTTGAATAACCGACCGATTCTCAGTTATAAGACGACGCGTCTATTCAGCCTGCTTGGATTATGGATGCGTGAACTATTTTCGCGTCGAGATTGAAGCACACATTTAAATTTGTACGATCTGGCTGGAAATATTTTTGAATCATTTATGATTCATTCATTAATTCTGTAATCGTTTGTAAGTTTGGCTTGGGTTCTATGCGAATCGTTTAAGTATTTTTAATTCAAATGTTCATTGTGAAAAAGTTTCTGGTTCTTCAACGGTCTCATGAAAAAAGAGCTTTTTTTGTTATACTCTGTTTTTTTTTATTAGTAGATAGGTAAGAAAGGGTAGCAAACATTTGTTCTGTGTATCAGTTTGGATACTGCAGATGATTCAACATGCGAAAATAATGCAGATGTTTCCTCATAAGTTCAACCAAAGTTAGTATATATTTTTATGTCGTTTTCGGAATCGCCTCAATTACCCTCGTCACGGCTTCTTGGACTTGTGTAACATTGTCATAAAACGTTCCTTTCAGAGCCAGTTTGTGTTTCGGGAACAGGTAATAGTCACACGGAGATAAATCAGGCGAATACAGAGGATGTTGAAGTACACATATTTGTTTTTCGGCAAAAATTCACGAATTCAGTTCCGTGAGATGGTGCATTGTCGTACAACGAAAACCAACTTCTCAACGCTCAATCATATCTTTGGCCGTATTTAAGCCCTCCCCTATTCATCTCACAGTCGAATTAGCATCGTAGGCGATCATTTCACCCACTTTTTACACCAACTCATCGCGATTTTTGTTTTTTGGTCGGCAGGGCTTTGGGTCGTCTTCCAAAGCATCACAGCCGTCCTAAAATGGCTTATATCACTCGAAATGGCTATATCACTCACGGAATAAACAATCATCACCATAAATCCATTTCATCAATTCAAATGTTTCTCAATTCCTCCATTGGAACCGTCGATGTGAAATACTAAACTCCAAGAGATTTACCACTAAACAGCAAATCACTTTTTGAAACTTCTCGATGCACGTTTCTCTAACCATGTTAGCATCATCAGATGATTGAATCTAATTCATTAGATTATTTAATGATTATATGATGATTTAATTTAATTCATTCTATCTCTAATTTATAATCTAATTCATTAGATTATTTAATGATTATATAATAATTTAATCTACTTCACTAGATTAAATCATCTCCTGATGATACTAACATGGTTAGCGAAACGTGCGTCGAGAACTTTCAAAAAGTGATTTGGTGTTTAGTAGTAAATCTCGTCGAGTTCAAATGTTTCTGTAAAAATTTACCTAGTTTGAAACAAAATTTAATATTAGCTCTTTGTTCCATCGTGTTTTGTGACGAGGTGACAAAAGATACTGTCACTGATCAATTCTAATGATGGTGGTCTCGTTTTATAGATGAGATATACATATTTATAATACTGCTATATTGCTAGCAAGGTCTGGAGATCGGCGAAATCATTACGGTGTAGACATATATCCGTCACTTACGTTTTACGACGTTACGACGTTTTACTCACTACTCTCACTATTTTCTCACTACTACTCTCATGCTTACTGACCGTATATGTACCTGTAGGTGATGTGGCATGCTGTCGATTAAATGATCAATTTGGTCTTGTGGAATTCTCTTCCGTTCTCGCAGCGTAAGAGGAGGATTATTAGGTTTCTTGATGCGTGTTTTCAGAATCTCCCATGTATGAATGACATTCATGTGAGTCATGTGATGTCTCCTACCTTCAAATGGTTGGCTGTTTACCCGTCGGGCTTGTCTACCCGGGGTTCTCCAAACTAATGTTCTTTGTGAATCAAAAACCAAGCCAATTCACAGCTCATCGAAGAAAATCACGTTATTCCAATTAGGACTATGATCCACAATTTCTCGAGCACATTGCAATCTGACTTTTTTTTATGAAGGATTAGTTTGGGAAGATGTAGAGGTCTTCTGCGATGCGAATTTACCGCTTTCAGTCTGCGTGTTATCGTTTGTCGTGAAACATTTATCCCTTCAAGCCTAACAAGCTCCCTTGATATACCACTTGTAGATTCCAAACGATTTCTTCGAGCTATCACTGATATCTGCTGGTCTTGTTCTGCTGTTGTACATCCCTTTAACGGCTTGATTTTTCCCCATCTACTCCTATAGTTATCAACAATCTTTCTATCATTCCGGAAGGTCAATTTAAAGCGTCTGCTCTATATTGGATAATAAACGAGCTCATTCTTACACCAAAAAAAGCCCTAAAAGGGGACCTTCCTCTCTTGCCTCTTCATCATTATAGAGATACCTACTCCCCCATCTCACTAATTATTCAAAACATTGTCCAATTCGACTAGGACCCTTTGGGGTACTTTACCAATCTATACGCCGTCAAACCCAAACTTTTTGAATGTCATCTCCCTCCTCACCTTGAACGTCACCTTTTGGTAAAAGTAGGATACACTAATGATCAGATACTGCTGCTTTTCCCATAGGCACTTCATTAGTGGTGACCCTCCATCGGTATTTACCTCATACGGTGTTCTTTTTGTCCGGTCGTCATGTCTTGCTAGAGTGCCTCTTGTTATCTGCGCTTCTTAAAGACATGGACTCTCCGGGGACTTCCCGTCCATTTTATCCACTCATTACTCCGATTATCTCTTTGAATTTTTTCTTGGAAGTTTTTATTGATTTTTCGATACAGCACAATGTCCGCGATATCATTTTGATTAAAGCCCTGTTGCAATTACTCTTGGTCTGTTAAATGATATATCATGTTTCTAGGCATTTTTAAACCGATACAAAATTGAAAAAGAACTGAAAAAAAGTGTAAATACCAGTATCAACGGAACGGGCAAAAATCGAAAAACCTATGTTATAAACAAAACAATGATTTTATTATTTTCATTTAAAAACGGTTTAAAATAATATCCACCACAATTTTTGAAGTTTCATATGCATAGATATCCTATTTGTAAATATTCCAAACTTTTGGACATATGTTTAAGTGATTTTACTTCTGAATATTCAAATTAAAAGAGAACATAGATCTAGTGTAAATTGTACATTAAAAAAGGTTTCTTTTACATTACAGATGGATCAAAGAAGCATCGATGCATAGGATTTTAACAGATCAAAGGTAAGTACATATGTTGCATATCTCAGGAAACGCCCATCACCCATATATTTTAAAGTATCAGGTCATCAACTTAATTCATCATTGGATGAATTGAGTTGATGTTTTTTTTTAATCTAGGATATTATATAGAAATAAAAAGTCAATAATCATGAACTGATTCACGGACTCTGACCCAAAACAAGATATATCTGGTTGAACTCGGTTTTTTTAAGCCATTTCCATTTCAAATATTCAGTATTAAGAAAGATAATTATTGCTAGGTGATATAAGGCGAGATATTAAAATAAAATTATATTTAAAAATATGCAATCAAGGCAACATTGCTGGAAGGGTTATCTCAACATTCGACTAAGGTTAAGATTATGGGTTGGACCTCGTAAGAAAGAATCGAATGTGACGCACGAGATAACCAACTGTCTAACAGAAAATCAGTCTGTTATCAAAATTATTAATGTAGGTTTGCTAAGCGACTATCATCGAAACTATAAATCATCGAACTACCAAAGATTGATGTTATATATCTATTTCTGTTTTCAATTTTTATGTTACTAAATGCATTTTCTTTTTTGTAATGTTGATATGGGCTTTTTTTCGGTTAATGAGTTCATTAGTTCGTGGTTGATTGCGAAAGGTGCCTTGTCCTGTTTTTTTCACTCTAGCAGGTGATACAATGTTGGTGTTCTTGTTGTTGATGATCTAACTGTTCTAATCGATTGTTCATTGTGGTTCTTACTAGCTTTAGCTGGAGAATCTTCGTAACCTTTATATTATGTTATGTCCCGTTTTTATCTGGCGTGATGTTAACGACACTTTTATAAATTAAAATCTAGTGTTACTTTTGTTACCGTCCTTCTAAAGCAGTTATTGTAAAAGTTCATTAATATATTCAGGTTGAATGCTAAAAATGTTTTTAAATGTATTTTTTATGCGAACTTAAGTCGCCCTATCTCTGAAAATACGCTACCTAGATAGAAAACATTACGGGGAACTGAGGGCGACTAGCGAGGTTCTCTATCTTGACCGGTTTCCGAGATATTCGCAGAAAACCATGGAGAGTATATAATTTCGGCAAACTGACCACTCTTTGAAAAAACCATATTTCGAAAACTAAAAGATATAAAGCAAATTTGCTACCTTATTCTAGACACGGGTGCTTTTGGAGCGTCAAATATCCAAAAATGAGCCGATTCTAATTTTTGAAGTTTTGCATTTTGGTGAAAATACCCTACGAGATGAAGAAAATTACGGGGAATCGAACGGCGACTAGCGCGGTTCGCTGTCTCGGACGGTTTCCGAGATATCCGTAGAAAACCATCGAGATAATGAAATTTTGTCAAACTGGTCAGTTTTTGGAAAATCATATCTCGAAAACTAAAAGAGATAAAGCAAATTTGCGGCCAGATTTTTGATTCGCGTGGTTTGGGGTGTCAAATATCCAAAAATGAGCCGATTTTAATTTTCGGACTTTTGCATTTTAGAGTGATCATTTTCCAGGAGGTACCCTAGAAAAATTTTGAAAAACCGTAGGTCACCCTATTCCTATGAAAATACGCTACCAAATAGAGAAAATTACGGGGAATTGAACGGCGACTAGCGCGGTTCGCTATATCAAACGGTTTTTGAGATATCCTCAGAAAACCATGGAGAGAATGCAATTTTGACAAACTGACCAATTTTTGAAAAATCGTATCTCGAAAACTAAAAAAAAAAATAAAGCAAATCGGCGACCATATTGTTGATGCGTATGGTTTGGACTGTTAAATATCCAAAGATATTTAGAAGTTCTAAGTTTTGAAGAAAGTTAAGAAGGTTCTAAGTTTTGCATTTTGGGGTGAAAATTTTCCAATCTATTTTGGAGAATCGTAAGTTACCCTATCCCATGTGGAAAATTACGGGAAAATCAACGGCGTCTAGCGCGGTTCGCCATCTCGAACGGTTTCCGAGATATCCGTAGAAAATCATCCGGAGAATAGAATTTTGCCAAACTGGGCAATTTTTTAAAAATCATATCTCGACAGCTAAAAGAGATAAATCAAATTTGCGGCCAGATTCTCGATACTGGTCGTTTGTAGTTTCAAATATCCAAAAAATGAGTCGATTCTAATTCTGGAAGTTTTGCATTTTGGAGTAAAAAATTTCCATACTATTTTGGAAAATCGTAAATCACCCTATCACTGTAAAAACACCCTACCAGATAGAATTAAAGGCGTCTAGCGTGGTTCGTTATCTCGAACGGTTTCGCAGAAAACCATCCGCAAACCAAACCAAAAAAAAAAAACCAACAGATCATATCTCGAAAACTAAAGGAAAAGCAAATTTCCGGGCAGATTCTTGATACGCGTGTTTTGGGGTGTTGAATATTCAAAAATGTGTTGATCCAATTTTTGAAGTTGTTCAGTTTAGAGTGAACAGTTTCGAAAGGGAGTGCCCTAAAATTTTGGAAAACCGGTCGAACGGTTTGCTAGATATCCGCAGAAAGCCATCGAGAGAATGCAATTTTGGCAAACTGACCAATTTTTGAAAAATCATATCTCGAAAATTAAAAGATATAAAACAAATCTGCGGCCAGATTTTTGATACGCGTGGTTTGAGTGAATAAATATACAAAAACAAGTCGATATGTTTCAATGACAGGGTTATAGTTCAAATTAATCGTATGAAAATGGGTTTTTATGTAATGTGAGAGGGTGCAAGGAATGATTGGTAAAAACTACGATTTTTTCTATAGTACCCTTCTTATCGTGCATCTTCAAACGAAGTTTGGCGACCATCATGAATAATTTCACTTGACCCAGTTGAACCATTCTTACAAATTTTACTGGCATAATATTGTTAGTCTTCCCACTCTTCTTCACCCCTCGTATATTTCCCTGCATAATCACTCTCAACGACGAAATTGTATAGAAAAATGTAAAAAGGTTTGAATTTTTAAATAAATACATGTCAAAGGTAGTGAAATGGCAGAGATTTACGTTGAGGACCTAATGTTTTATTTTTGTTATATTGTCCATATAATATTGAGAAAGAAAGGAAACTGTATAATTGTTAATAATGATGAATGAAGAGAAAGAGTACTCTTTCTCTAGTAAAAGAAACATTTTTAATGTATGTAGTGGCAAGTGCGCTTTTATACAAGGACGGTGCATCATCAAGATGAAAGTGGGCTTGAAATAATTATGGTTAATGCTACTGATTAAAACTTACCGTATTCTTTATGGAATACATAGTGATTAGGATAAACTGGCAGTCGTGGCACGTTTGAAGATTCTATCGAGAAGGTTCTTTCTACACAACCGTCGAAGGAGACTTGAACGAGATCCAACGAGGAAAATAAAAAAAATCTTTCACGCGAAGAACGTGGAAATAAAGGTCGTTTAGCAACGTGGGACATTTCCATGTAGATGTTAGTTGTTCGGTTAGAACCGTATGAATGAATGGTGGCACTTGGTGGTGGGGGTGCAGATTTAAACTCGTTTATGAACATCATCAGAGATCCATTTCCTTTTTTAATACTATCTATCGTCTCTCCTACTTAGATATCGACATTGCAGTGATATTTTTGAGCTACTTGATTTTAGCTGATTTTTTGGTTTATTCAAATTACTCACATTTTCGGGTTATATAAGAAATGTAATTTGAATAACGTAAACTTTATGAGGTTTTGCGCATTTTGTTTTGGAATGAATATAACTAATTGAAAATTTGAAACAATTTTAGCTATGCGGCAACGTTGTGAAACCGTTTTTTTTTCTACTTTAGTAACACGTTTACTATTAATTATAGCTATATATCAACAAAGATTTTTTAAATGATTTTATAATTGAGTTTTAAAACTATTGACTTTAGGAAGACATTCGTTGAGATTACTCTAACAAAATTGTATTCTTAGCTAGCAATGTTGGAAATATTTCTTTTGTGTTAATAGTTAGGGTAAGATGGTAAAGGTGTGAGCTCATGTAATGTGGCAGGTGCGCCTGTAAAATCGGATGATGCAATTGGATTCTTATGGGTTTGAAATGGTTGTAGTTAAGGTCAGTGAAAAACAAACTCAAGTTTTTGAAAAAAACTTACCACATTTTTTATGGAATATATAGGGATTTGGATAAATTGAAAAATAGGCATTTATAAACAATCCGCACCAAGGCACAGCAACTGGGAAGCAAACTTGAACGAGATGCAACGAAGAAAAGTTTTTGGGCAACGTGGGGCCTTTTTGTGTAGCTGCTAGTTCGCAATACCTCACTTCTAAGCTCTAGTGATACCGTATGCCCATTTAAGAACCGAGGAATTAATGGTGTCACGTGGTGAAGGTACAGGCTTCATCCCTTTTATGATCATCCTTTCTTTACTTTTTAACACATTTCTAATTAATTATGGATATTCCAAAGATACTTTTCAGTCACCAGTTACGATTTTTACCGCGGTTATTTTGAAGCTTGTCCAATGGAGTGCTTAAAACATTTTCTAGAATGGGAGAACTATGAAATCACGTAAAATTTACCGAAAAATTGAGAAATATTCTTTTTACGTCAGTAAAAAGTTAGTAAATACATTTTAGAGTGACAGGTGCACCAGAAAAGTTGACTGATGTAATTAGTTGTAAATTTCAAACAGTTTTACTTAATGTTATTGACAATAAATAATTTTTTCAAAAACAAACTTACCATATTCTTTATGGAATACATGTTGACTTGGATAAACTGAAAACTGCGCGTGTATAATGCTACGTGACTACAGTCGCGATAACGTTCGTATAAAGATACAGCAACGTAGAAGCAAACTTGAACGAGATGCAGCGAGGAAAATTAAATAAATCTTTCACTGGAAGAACATGGAGAAAACGGTCGGGTAGCAACATGAGACCTTTCCGTGTAGCTATTAGTTCGCGGTGCCGAATGGATCAGTTCTGAGCTCCATCGATGCAGCACGCCCATTTAAGAACCGAATGAATGAATGGTGGCAACTGGTGGTGGTGCAGGTTTAAACTCGTTTATGAACATCGTCCGAGAGCCATTTCCTTTTTAAATACTGTCTCTTTTACTTACATATGGATATTGCAGTGATACTTTTGAGCAACTTCTTAACTGTATTACAGTGTTTTTTTTGTCCATCCACATTAGTTGTATATTTTAAAGATGATGTATGCAGATATTCACGTGGAAGGTTTCAAACTTTCAAAAGCAACATTAAAGTCGTATTTTACGTGACATTTTAGTTTTTATTAGGGCGGTGATTGTTTAGATTAATCGCAAGAAAATGAAAATATTTAGAATATGTCAGTTTTTTCTAAAACGTGCTAGTAAAAGGAATATTTTCGTGTTATAAAAGAAACGTAATTTGAATAACGTAAACTATATCAGGCTTTGTGGTTGTATTTTGTTTTGGAATGAGTCTAACTAACTGAAAATTTGAAACAATTTTAGCTATAGTGCAACGTTGTGAAACCGTTTTTTTCTACTTTGGTAACAAGTTTACTATTGACAGCTGTAGCTTAAAAAAAGATTTTTTTAAAGGATTTTATAATTCAGTTTTAAAACTATTGACTTAAAGATTCCTCTAACAAAATTGTATTCTTAGCTAGCTAGCAATATTAGAATTTTTTTTTGTGATAATAGTTAGGGTAAGACGGTAAAAATGATTGTGGTTAAGGTCGGTGATAAACAAACTCAAGTTTTCGAAAAAAACTTACCACATTCTTTATGGAATATATAGTGATTTGGATAAATTGAATAATAGGCATTTATAAACAATCTGCATAAAGGCACAACAACTGGGAAGCAAACTTGAACGAGATACAAAGAAGAAAAGTTTTTTTTCAGTCGAAAAACATGGCAAGAACAGACGGCTAGCAATGTGGGACCTTTTTGTGTAGCTGCTAGTTCGCAATGCCTCAGTTCTAAGCTCCATCGATACCGTATGCCCATTTAAGAACCGAGGAATTAATGGTGTCACGTGGTGAAGATACAGGCTTCATAACATTTATGATCATCTTTTCTTTACTTTTTAACACATTTCTAATTAATTATGAATATTCCACGATACTTTTCCGTGACCACTTATAATTTTTCCGCGATTATTTTAAAGTTTATTCAATGGAGTGCTGAAAACATTTTCTAGAACATTCTAGATGGGAAGACTATGAAATCACGTAAAAGTTACCGTAATAGTTGAGATATTTTCTTTTTACGTTTAATAAAAATTAACATTAATATATCTTAGAGCGACAGGTGCGCCAGAAAAATAGACTGATGTAATTAGTTGTAAATTTCAAACAGTTTTCCTTAACGTTAGTGAGAATAAATAATTTTTTCAAAAACAAACTTACCATATTCTTTATGGAATACATGTTGATTTGGATAAACTGAAAACTACTCGTCTATAATGTCACGTGACAATCCAGTCGTGAAAACAGTTCGTACGAAGGTGCAGAAACGTGGTAACAAACTTGAGCGATGAGGTGCGAGCGAAATAAAAAATCATTTAGTCGAAGAACAAGGGAAAAATGAGCGATGAGCGACGTGGTACCCTTTCGTGTGACTTGGATCGCGGTGCCGAATGGTCGAGTTCTGTGCTCTGACGATGCGGTACGTCCGTTTAAGAACCGAATGAATGAACTGTCGGTACGTGTTGCGTCAGCCTGGCCAATTGTGACGACGCTCCGGTGGCGGTCTCGATGCCATTTCGACGCCGGCTGTTGGACGAGTCGTTATTGGTCGTCGGTATGGGTGCTGTTCAGGCCAGGTAGCGTTATCACCTTTGAAATATTTTAATTACCCAGATAGAAAAACGGATTATTCGAAAAATCTTAATTCATATTTCGTGTGAGGTGAAACGTGCATCGTTTGCAGCGTGGCCTCACATACAGTGAGAGAAAAAAGTATTTAAACCAACTGATTTTATTTTAATACCTTTAATTTTTTTAACGTTATACTACTACTGATTGTCAACAAAATTTTACCATAATAAAACAATAAAAAGAACACCCAATTTTTTTTTTAATTGGCAAAATATTTTCAGTGTTTTGTACTATATACACTAATCTTTTAGGTCTTCAACTTAATTATCTTACTATAACTTATTATAAACTCTCTCACTTTCTATACATTCATTTTCGTCATCTCTGGCAACTACGGAATCTCAGTCGATAAAGTCATTGAGGCTTTTTTCGGCTCCTCAAGAGATAAGGAGAGCAAACCAGGTGATGTTGCAAAGATTAGAAAATATGTTAATCCGAAGAGGCCAAGTCTGGAGAATACGCCGGGTGTTAATAAAAGGTGTTTTAGTTAATATGTCGACTTTTTCGCAAAATTTGAGCATCTATTTTCATACCAAAATAAATTACCTTAATAAGCAAAATATTTCTCAAAGAATAAATATAAGTAAGTATTTCTGAGAGATGCTAAATGAGACAGGTGAGGAAAGAGACTGGGGAGAACATGATATGCATGAAGATGAGATTGTAGTCAATAACGAAATTATAAATGTACCTACAAAAGAAGAAGTAGAATTTTGTATAAAACAGTTAAAAAAATACCAAAAGTGCTGGAGAAAACAGTAAACAGCAGAAATTTTGAAACACGGTGGTGATGCGTTGGTGGCAAGAACATGGGTGTCAATGAAGAGAATTGGGGAAGAATTGCACTGCAAGACGTGATTTACAAAATGATGGCAAAGGTGATTCAAGATCGACTAGAGAAACACCATAACGAACAAATAGGGGGATACCAAGGAGGGATTAGGACAGGAAGATCAACAATCGACCAGATATTCGTCATGAAACAGATCCAACAAAATACTTATGAATAAAATTTGAGCTTGCATTTGCTGTTTATACATATCGGCAAGCATATGACTCCATTAGCAGAGAAAATGTGTTCCAAGCAATGAGATAGTTTCGAGTCCTGGAAAAGTTGAGGAAGTCAGGAGAACAGAAAATAAAGTAAAATATAGTCGATGGGGCAACATTTGAGGTGTTCATTGTAAAAAAAAGGACTGAGACAAGGCGATTCACTATGTACACATTCTAGTGCAGGAAGTGATTCTGAGGGAGAGTGGCATCAATGTCAAGGGGTTAATACATGGTACTAGACAGCAATGCTTGCCAACGACATTGTATTGATGGTAAGATCCAAGCTGGCAAGCAAAATTTCACAAGTGGTTTTTCGTTTCTTTTCGTCCATTTTCCATTTTCCTTCCTTCTGGATCTTTTCCAATGCGTGTATTGGACAACACTCAATGTTTCAGCCAATTTTTTCAACGTATGAGTTAAGGTTGCAAGAATACTTGCAAATCTGCATCTTCAAACCTTTTCGGCTGCCCTGGACGTTCCTGTCTTTTATATCAAAATCACCACTCTTAAAGAAGCAGAAGGGCTTTATAAAGAGTCGATTGTTAGCTCCCACACTAAGGTAGAAATAAAATGTCTGGAACATGTAGAACGACATCGGAAGAGAGAGAGGATGTCAAAATTAGGCCTCTACAGAAACCATATCGGTAAAAGAACAATAGAAAACCGAGAAATGTGATCATGGCCATGTAATGTCTTCAGCAAAAAAAAATGGAAGTTAAATTTCTTATTTGTTCTCTGGTCTACTCATTTAAGAAATACTTTAAAACAAACATTTAAAGATAAGAGTCTTTTCTGATTATTAAATAATTTGATAGTAAATAAAACGCGTGTCAAATATTCGTTAATAAATAATTTCAGATAGAGATTTGTACTTTTTTCCGAGACGCGATTGTTTATACGTTTTCCTGGAAGGCAGTTTCTAAAAATGTGTTTGGTTTTTCACATTAATATTCGAAGAAAAGAAGATTAAAAAGATTTTTAAGTTCGTTCCGTCTCCAGTCTGGAAATTTGGCAATGATACAAAAATTTTGAGTCACTAAGTTTAATGCAGCATTAGGAAAAACAGATTCTAACGACTTAATTTAAGGTAAGGTAAGAGGGTAAATTTAAGATAAGGTAATTCAGGTATTAATTAGTTTTAGTAGGTGCCTACAACTGGACAATTCTGATGTTTCTTCCACAAACTTAGAACACTAGAAACAGCACTGTGCAATCGAATTATCGTTTCTCCAAAACTTAATCTTGTGTTTTTTTCATGCCACTGGATTCTGATAATTGTCTGCAAGGGCGTTTTGTACGAACTTGTAGCATGTTAGCACATTTAACAGAATCACAAGTATGCTGTTTAGCTTAGTTATATGACAAACATCTACGAAGGTAGTCCTCAGAAAAAGTTTTTCAAAAATATTCTGGAAATATAATTGCGCATCAGTGGAAAAATAACCTCGAAAATTTCAGTCATATTAGATGGTAAGTTGTTGTTTAACTCTTATTTATATTCGTCGATGTTAGTTTTTTTTTTCGAGCCGTTATTAAACTTTTGCATTTGAAAGACAATACGCCTACGTAAATTAAAGCCGCGATGGATGGTGTTTACGGGGACTCCGCACCATCATTTTTACCGTGAAACTTTAGACAGCTGTATTTAAACGTGACCATACCAGTTTGGTCGACGATGAAAGTTCGGGAGGGCCAAAAACTGCAACCAATACCGATAACATTGAAAAAGTTCACCAAATTGTTCTAGACGACCGTCGAATTAAGGTTAGAATGATAGCAGAGGCTGTGGGCATATCGAAAGAACGTGTTTGTTATATATGACTGCGCGTTGGATACCGCAATTCCTCACTCAGGACCAAAAACGCATTTGAATGAACATTTCCGAAGCACAGTTGAAGCAGTTTAAGCGAAATAAGTCGAACCTTTGAAGTCTATTAATAATTGTAGATGAAACTTGGATACACCACTATACTCCTGAACCCAAGGCACAGTCGAAACACTGGGCTGCGACGGGTGAATCGACTCCGAAAAAGGACGACTGTTCCATCGGTCGGAAGACTGTTCTATCAATATTTGACTAGTCAAAGGCAGAAATTGCGGAATTGATTGACCAGCCACCGTATTCACCAGATCTAGCCCCCAAGGACTTTTTTCCTCTTTCCTAGGCTCAAAGTTTCGCTCGGAGGACAAAAAATTTCTTCGATGAGGCCAAGCATGAAACCAGCAAAAAAGTCTTAGGTTTTGGGTTTGAAATCTTTATTATGGTTATTTTCTTATGGCAAAAGATCCGACCATTTTTCTTTGGATGCAATACTTTTATTGGTCCATTTCCGAGCCTTTTTGCATCTCGTCAAAAAACAGTAACCTGATGATGAGTATGAAGAATAGGCCGGGTGTGGCGGATGCGTATTGACAGCCATTTTTGCATTAACTCGCCGTTCAGTTGAAACAATACTGTTTGTAATGTGTGTAGAAAGGGTTTGGTTGTAATAGCTGATTCATTTTAGCAGCAACTGATTCTTATTAGTGAACGCCCTGGAGAAAAAAGGCCTTATACTGGCAAGGGACCACCACATACAGCAAAAACGACTATGGAAACGATTACAGGGTTACACTGGTAGATTTTATCGCAAACGGCGTATTCTCCAGACTTGGCCCTTTCGGATTTTTATATCTTCCGATCCCCTTGATACATGCTTCATCATGCAGAGAAAACAGCACTTGTGATGCAGAGAAAACAGCACTTGTGATGCAGATAAAACAGCGACAGAAAGTTTTGAACAACAATCTTTTTTCTTCATCTTCCTTCTACTGCCAATGCCAATTATATAACAGTTCCTTCTTGCTTTATTATATCAAACTTGGGATAAATACTGCTAAAATAACTCATACATGTTGTAGCATTTGGAGAAGAGTTAACTGTTGCTGGTTCTTTTTCCTGTGGTGCTATAACCAGTCAGTGAGCCTTAACCTTTTCCAATCTTCGAACTCCATCCGGATCGATCTCCAAAAGCCCCTTGCCAGTTTTTGATGTGCACAGTTCTTCAGCATCTCTTCTTACCTTACGCCCATCTGAGTCGCTAAACCTTTATACAGTCTACAATATCCAGAATATTGTATAATTTATTGAACTCAAATTTATACCTGCTCGTCCAATTTCCATTATCATTCACAGATCGAAAAATTCTGTATTCTCCTTTCAAATATTGCAAGCTCTTCTGTTTTCTTTGTGAGGGTCACGCCTGGCAGCCATAAGTATATGTTTTCTCCGTTATTTAACTCACCGTAGACAACTGGTCTATTATGGAACCTCTCATTCTAAACCCTGCCTGACAAACATTTTTGAAGTGAAAACTACTTTAGCCGCATCGAGCGATTTTCGGTAGGGGTAAAACTTATGGGTTCGCGTCACCGACATGCTAGTGACGTGTTGCACCAAATTGGCGACGCCAATTGTATTTTAAATATGTTTTAAATTAAATTGTGTTTTATATAATCATTATTTTAGTTGTTTAATTGAAGAATCACTGTACAGTACAAGAGTGAGTACTCGATATGCTAATATTTTCATGTAAAAAATTGAATAACAAAGACAAAGCATTTGTTTTCGAATATTTCCAATATTGCTATGAATATTTACGTTGAAAAATTAATATTATTTAATATCTGTAATACATCGTACGATGAATATTTCATAGTGGCTTAGGAGTTATCTTACTAACGTGGTAACGTGATAGTATTTTTATAGGCGGATTTTAAAATTAAAAATTCCATAAAATTTTGTAATAAATTTAATATCTCAAAATTATTGTTTATTGGGTTAAATTGTAAGAAATAAAATACGTGTTTCGTTTTTTTTTTTGCAAAATGATTATTTATAAACTTATATCATTCAATTTCACCATTAGAACTTTACAAAAAAGTCTTGTAATATAATTAGTTTTTCTAAATGTCCATTTTCTATATTTGTTTAGATCTTCGATCCTACGTGAAAAACATTATACATTTAAAGAATATTTAATTTAAAAATTCAAAAAAAAACACAGTTATTCCAAAATTTCAAGTTTTCACTTCTGTCGGCAGTCCCCATGACTGCCTACCTTTTTTTTTAATTAATATTTTCAATAAGGATCATTTTATCAAATCACAGTTGATGTTAAAACTACGCCATTGGTGTTTGGTGCGAGGAATAATCTGGTTCAAACTAAAATATTTTTTGCTGTTGCGAAAAAACGAACCAGAAAGCCGCCAAATACGTTTTTAAGCGGATCTCCGAGATCATTTTTATATTCGCTTGGCAATAAATCAACGGCCGCAGCTCAATTATTTATACATTAACGAGAAAGAAGAGCGTTAAATTAAAATGCCGAATAAGGCAAAGTGCATATCAGAAATGAAAGCGCACGCTCGAGATAGAAATTATACCAAGATAATTTCATTTTTTTTTCCGGGGAATGTTCGAATTTCGAGTGCACCAGTGCAGCCTTTTACGAGGATCAATCAAAAATGTTTGCATTATTGAATATTTAAATCAGGTGGACAAAATATTCATAATTATTTAAAGAGAACTATCTTCTTTTTCTTCTTTGCAGCCTTCCAACAGACGAACTGTGACTTACGGAAACTCATTTCGCTTGCAGACTTTTCGAATTACTCGCTAACGTTATCTATCTCTGGCTTCCTTGGTTGCATGTTGGAGATATGTGCCAATCAGAGGTCTTTAATTTGGTCTGTTCACCTTTTTGGACGTCTGTCTAGAACCCCCCATCTTTCCATGTACCACCAGCTTTTTAACACGCTTTTATTAACTTCACCTGTATCTATCTATGTAACGGAATCTTTGAACGTCCTTTTCACCCATCTATGTCAGATGTCAAAGACAGTAATACCAACTAAAAAAAAACAAATAGTTGTATCGATACTTAAGGCGAGATCATTTTTTCACACTAGACACTTCACCTGTATCATCTATCTATCTATCTATCTATATAACGGAATCTTTGAACGTCCTTTTCACCCACTTCAAAACGTCAAATTAAATTGAAACTTTGAAAAAAAATTATCCTGAGCAGGATCGTCAGGATCAAGAATTTGCTTTCGGAGAGGGAACCTGAGACACGGTTACGACGCTCAAGGAAGGCAGTTCGAACAGAAAATTTTCTCTCTCTGAATCTCTCTCTGAAAAAATCTCTACCTTCAATATCGAAGAATATTAATATTTGTGCGTGATATTCTTGAAATTCTTCTTATTGTTCGTCTGTCAGTCCTTTCCAGCACCAGGTTTAAAAAATCACTGCATTTGAGGTCCTGATTCTAAACGGTCCATGTTTCAGCAGAATACAGCAATACTAGAAAAAAAAGCGAATTCGTATCTCCTCTATATTGGTAAACTCCTATGTCGATCCATATTTAAGAAGCCTTCTCTCAACTTTAGTGATATTTCTTCAAAAAGTTCGCCTTCCTTAATGTTCGATCGTCACTGAAAGCATCCTGTTTCTTTCGTGGGATGAAAAAAAAAGATATATTAGGGTCTTAACTTAATGTTCAATCTTTTATTAAACTACCTTTTACATTTATTTACGAAAATAGTATACAAACTTAATCTTGCAAGTAATATGCCCCACTTTCACGACCTTTCAGATAATTGTCAAATCCCAGGTGGAACGAAACTTGTTTGTTTTAATGTTATAAAGGCATGGGGCCTTTTTTCGACTTCCTCAAGAGATATGAAGCAGGTAACAACGGAAGAGATGAACATCCGAAAGGGCGAAGGGCGAAAGTCTGGACAATACACCGAGTGTTACAAAATATTCCAGGGCGTTACTAATACGAATCAGTTATTGCAATCCCTAATATTCATACAATATTATTTTGATTACTTCTGGTAATTTTTGTAATTATTACAAAATTTCCATAATGTAAAGAAACATTTAATATTTCACTATCAGAAATTTCGGCATCAATACATCTAACATGTCTTGTTCATTCGTGAAGTTGATGTTAGCGTCTTGTTTTTTTTTTAGGTTGGATAAATATTCCACAAAAACTTTTGAAATGATTTAAATTGTGAAAACGATAAGTACTGTAGTAAGAATGATTTCGGAAATTTTATAATAAAGAGAGAGAGCATTGAAGAGTAAAACAGGTTCATTTGTAACATCTGTAACTGAAGGATACACCTTTAAAGTGGATGGAGCTTCAAAATGACTGTTCCACATCTGTCAGGGTCATAATTGTATGTGAGTTCTTAGCCAAAAATTGTTCTGATGCTCGACTGACCGGCACCCATATTCGTCTGATTTGACTCCATGTGACTTGACTGAAATTTGCGATGAAAAAACAAGGTTTCGACATGATTTAGGACATCCAGCAGGTTTCTACTGCGATTTTGGTCATCAAGTTACAGAAAAATAACTACCAGGAGTGCTTTAAAAATTTTTATATTGATTGAAAATATAGAATTATCAAAGAAGAGCTATATATTTTTAATTTGGAATGAAAACAAAACGGTATAATATATCAACGTGACTTTTTTTTGTCTTTAAATATTGGTTAATGGCATTTTTATTTAAAAGTAATCTCATGTAAAATGATTTTTGATCATCTTACCACATAAATCGGCATTTATTTCTCCAATGACACGAATAATGTGGGTTATTGAGTGTGTGATTTATTGATGTAAACCAACGAGTTCACATAACACCCGAGAAAAAAATCCATTGGAGTTATATCGCATGATATTGGTGGCCAGGTCACATAGGCATTTCTTGAAATTACATGGTCATTGAACGTTTCACACAATACATTAATTGTTGCGAGATGTATGCCATGTTGAATCATCTTGTTTAAACCACGTGTTGTCCAGATCAAAATCATCCAATACATTCCAGAAAAAATCAGTAATCAAATCTTTATGAAGAATATTCCATGTAGTGCCATAAGGAAGTTCAAGTTTTTGAAAACGACGTCTAATTGTTTGTTCTGGATTGTCATTCGCACTTTGGTTCACAGCATCAATGTTTTCAGCAATATGTTGAAATATTTGACGGTATGTACGGTATGGCAGTCCTTGATAAGTGTGCAAAGTTTCAATTTATTCTGGCGTTTTGAGTGGGTGAAAAGGACGTTCAAAGATTTCGTTATATAGATAGATACAGGTGAAGTGTTAAAAAGTACAGTGGCTTTTGTTTCAAAAATGATCTCGCCTTAAGTATCGATACAACTATTTGTTTTTTTAAGGTTGGTATTACTGTCTGACATCTGACATAGGTCCCATATCAATTTCCTTATAAAATAATAAAATTCCTCTCCGTACCAAAGGACAGTTGCCTTGATTTTTCGTGCTGAAATTGTCTGGTTGGCGGCCATTTACTGTTGCTTGGACATTGGACTGTTGTGAAGAGTCCTGTGAAACACCCCCATCTTATCTCCTGTAATAATGTGGTATAATAATTAATTTCCTTCCTGATTGTATCTAGTCGAAAACGATAAAGCACAGGTCAATCTCTTTGTTTTGTGATCGTCAGAAAACAGTCTTGAAATCCAACGAGAACACAATTTTCGATAATGGTGTATAAAACTGACCTTGAAATATGTGGAAATTCGCTTGATACCTTTGAAACTGTGAATCGTGGATTCTCTTGATTCGTGTTGTCCACATCACGAACCAAATCTTCAGAACTCAGAGAAGGTTGGCCAGAGAGTGGCTCATCATGCACATTTAACCGCCCGTCCTTGGACATTCTCATCCACTTTCGAACTTTACTGTCACTCGTAGCATTATCACGGTAAACCTCACAAATCTGACGGTGAATTTCCACTACTGCCAAGTTTCTTGCACTCAAGAATCGGATTACAAAAGGTATCTCACAGTCGGCGGTTGACTCAATTTTCTTAAACATCATAAACTTTTACAGCTCAGCACACAGGCAGACGATACGACTGCAAATGGCGCCTAAACGCGCGCAAAGCCTACTGGAAACAGTTTCTCACTCTTATTCACAAATTCTTATTCAGCAAGCTGCGTATAATAATACACCCAAACTGAAGCCAAAAATACCAGAATTGAACTACGTCAAGGAAATGCGAGACCTGATATACGAAAAAGAAAAGGCTCGGAAAACATGGCAGCAAACTCGATCGGCTTGGAAGAAATCCCGGATATTAGCAATAGAGATGGCGTGGCAATTAAACCAATCACCACAGCAGAGATTGACACAACCATTGGCAAACATCTCAATCCAAAGAAAGCTCTAGGTTATGACCTAATAACAGTGCAAATGCCCAGGGAGTTACCACGTAAAGCTATTATGAAACTGGCTCATCTTTTCAATGCTGTATTACGGATCAGGTACGTGCTAGTGCAGTGGAAGATTGCTGAAGTTATAATGATTCGGAAACCTGGCAAAACACTTGAAGACAAAACATCATACCGCCCAATATTCTTGTTGTCGATTATATTCAAGTTGTTTGAAAAGCTGCTCCTACAACGCCTCAAACCCATTATAGAGGAGAAACATCTTATTCCAACGCATCAGTTTGGATCGTATATCGAATCACTAATGTAATCGAGAGCACTAGAAGAAAAAATATCTGGGCAACGATATTCCTCGATGTGGCCCAAGCATTCAACCGAGTGTGACACCAGGTCCTCGAATACAAGCTGGAAAAATATCTACCACAACAAATGAGCCAAATTCTTCATTCATAAATCTCTGACCGTCACTTTAGAATCAAGCATGGTGAAGAATATTCAGATCTTAAAAATATATGCGCTGGAGTGCCACAAGGCAGCGTTCTCGGACCTGTCCTTTATTTACTATAAACCAGCGATATCCCGCAGGGCAGTGGATGAGTGACGGCAACATTCGCCGATGATACTGCTTTACTCGCTATTGGAAATTAAATTAATTCAGCTTCAAAAGAACTCCAAACAGCTATCAGCAATGTCACCATTTATACAAAGAAATGGCGCATTAAATTAAATGAGGCGAAGTCGGCCCCTATCAATTTCACCAACAGGAAATTTAACTATATACCAGTGATAGTCAGCCAGAAAAGAACCCCGCATGTCATCGAAGCAAAGTATCTGGGCATGACTCTGGATGCCAAGCTAAGATGGAAAACGCATATGGAGAAGAAACTTGAGCAACTGGGTCTCAAATTCAGAAAAATGTATTGGCCACTAGGGCACCACTCTGTGTTGTCAAGACATAATAAACTGCTTCTTTATAAGCGAATTCTGAAACCTATATGGACTTTTGGCATCCAGTTTTGGGGATGCACTAAGAAATCTAATATAAAAGTCATTCAAACGTTCCAAAATAAAGTAGTTCGCAGTATTGTCAATGCCCCGTGGTACATCCGAAATGAAGACATCCATCGAGACCTGACAGTGCCTATGGTCGAAGATGACATCAAGAGGTTTGCAAGCAAACACCAGAAGAGGCTGGAAAGCCATGAAAATGTCGAAGTGATCTCGTTACTCGACAACAACGGACTTATTCGGCGGCTGAAGAGACTGAAACCGTTCGACAATGAAGGATGCCCGGAATTTATTCTGTACGTGTGTCAATCACTTGAAAAGAGTGAAAAATGTGCGGCTAGTCGATTGAAAAAATGTAATGAAATTTCGATGAAATTTTAAATTGGGGTTAAAAACAGTCGTACGTTATTTCTCATAAGCAAAAAAACGATTTCTCGAAAAAATTATTTAACTAAATCACCACGAAGTTTAACTTAGTGTATTAAAAAAAACATAACCAAAGAATTCAAAAATAATTAAAACGAAACAATCACATGTAGAAGACTTTTTAAACCAATGTCCTAAAACTGCATCACATTACTGTAGAAAATATACTTCAAAATTATACCTGAATAATTTATATAATTGATAATCGATGCGAAAAAGTTTTAAAATTGTTTGCAATTATAAATGAATTAAAATTCATAAAATTTAAAATAAAATCACGTGGCTACGAAAGCGTCACGATTGGCTGCCATGTTTGTGACGTCATTATGTTACAGTCATTATGTTTTTACGTAAATACTGTCAACGGCGTTTACCTGTGTATATGCTGTCAAAATTATTGAAGTTTAGTGCAAAAAATATTGTGGGTTACTAATATAATTCAGTAATGTGTGACAAAAGGTTCATAAAGGCCAATTCTGATAATATATCTGGTGTGGATATTTTTATGGTCACAGATTTTCTGAAAAATGATATTCGGTTCAATTCAGCTGAAATTCGAGATGAGATCAAGAGGTTTGCAAGCAAACACCAGAAGAGGCTGGAAAGCCATGAAAATGCCGAAGTGATCTCGTTACTCGACACCAACGGACTTATTCGGCGGCTGAAGAGACTGAAACCGTTCGAACCAGTGTAGTGACAATGAAGGGTGCCTGGAATTTATTCTGTACGTGTGTCAATCACATGAAAAGAGTGATTAGTGTATTGTGGAGCACGTCGCTGGACATGTATCTACCAAACAGACTATGATTAAGATAAGTTTTAGTTTTTAGTTCAGATAATAGAAAAATATTGTTAGTTAGATATATTTAATCTAGTCACAATTTGTAATGTCTATACGACAGAATTAGAGAATAATAAAAAAAAATCACAAACGGACCTTTCAATTCTATTTAATCCAATATTATGGAATTGGATATTCTTATTCCAATCTCTATTTCTTCCAATTATAATGAAACCTTCGGTGTGAAACACTAAACTGTAAGAGATTTACCACTAAACACCAAATCACTTTATTTAACTTCTCGACGCGCGTTTCGTCAACCATGTTAGCATCATCAGGATATGATTCAATCTCAGACAACAACGATTCCAATAGAATAATTGTTTTTCAATGTAGTTTTATATTTTTTTAGATAAATTTTATTTACTAGGACTTTAAATAATACATTTGTAGCTTTTTAATGTTTCAAACGATTGTTATAGATTTTGCTCTACATATGTGTCGCCTTTTTAGGGCTTTCTAAGCTTTCTTTCCTTGTTAGGACATTATCATTTAAAATGCGGAATCCATAAACATTATTAAATTTTATTTAGTTGTTTACTAAATTTATTTTGTACCTTTTCTTTTGGCAGACTGAATTGAAAATGATAAGATATGTGACTAATGCAATTTTGTATAAAATATAGTTCGATAGCGACGTAACCATCTGTATCTGAATGCATTTTATGGCGAATGTCGAGATATGGAAATCGACCTCCGCGAGCTACGTGACGTTTCTTTCTTACCTACCCCATTTGCATAAAATAGTTGCATTTGGATGAAATACAAGACCAGGCGACTATACCGTAGGTACTACGTGCACGAACTCATGTCTATCGATGGAAAACAGTCTTTTTTTTTCGAAAATGCACCCACAGCGTGTCACTTGTCACGATTTTCATTGCCCCAGCCGTACCTGTTGTTCTTGATCCGTTTATTACGTGGTGTAATATGTATTGTTTTTTTTTGTCGTTAATGTGATTGTATTTTATTTTTTCAAAATATGTTGATATTGAATGTACAAGGGACCATTTCAACAGCTTTTGTACTGTAATAAAGGATTGTCCAATAAGGCTGTCAAGCCTTTACAATTAGGCACAATGATAATTATAAATAATAATCAGATACATTTTATTTTATCAAAATGAATTTTAACAAAAATGAAAAATGTGGTATTCAGAATACCGTATCTCGAAATACCAGATGGCGCAGTGCTAAGTATGCCTGAATTATATAGCAATATGTCGTAACCGTCCCATCAATGTGATTTTATTTCCCTATTTATTTAATTGTTCAAAGACGAACGTAAAATAAAATCAGGATGTAAGTCAAAAAAATGTGCGATTAGTCGAGTGAAAAAATGTAATGAAATTTCGGAGAAATTCTTTAAATTGGGGCCAAAAACAGTCGTACGTTATTTCTCTCATAAACAAAAAAACGATTTCTCAAAAAAATGATTTTACTGAATCACCACGAAGTTTAACTTAACCAAAGAATTCAAAAATAATTAAAACAAAACAATCGCATGTAGAAGACTTTTTAAACCAATGTCCTAAAACTGCATCACATTACTGTAGAAAAGATACTTCAAAATTATACCTGAATAATTTATATAATTGGGTTTTTGAATAAAAAAATAATTATCGATTTTTTTACTTTATTTTAAAACTTTATCATAAATAATATTGATAATCGATGCGAAAAACTTTTAAAAAATTGTTTGCAATTATAAATAAATTAAAATTCATAAAATTTAAAATAAAATCACGTGGCTACGAAAGCGCCACAATTGGCTGTCATGTTTGTGACGTCATTATGTTTTCACGTAAATATTGTCAACGGCGTTTACCTGTGTATATACTATCAAAATTATTGAAGTTTAGTGCAAAAAATATTGTTGGTTATTAATATAGTTCAGTAATCTGTGACAAAGGCTTCATAAAGGTCAATTCTGATAATATATCTTGTGTGGATATTTTTATGGTCACAGATTTTCTCATAAATGACATTCGGTTCAATTCAGCTGAAGTTCGAGGTGCTAAAGCATCAATTTGAGTTGATAAGTAAAATAAGTAATGTAAATGTAAATAAGAAACAAAATATTTCTATTAAATATAATTAAATTATTAGTAGGGTGTCACGCGAAAGTTACAAAGCTATAGGTTATGTTCAATTTAATCTCAAAAATTGTATTTGCACGATGGACACATGTATGTCCAGAACATAAAGTTCTGAGTAAAGCTTATATGGTTACCATAATTATTAATGAAAAACGAAAAGTTCAAGACACTCAATGTCACGATTCAGTCAGCAGGTAATAAATACTCAGTAAGAAATGTCAGTCATCAGGTAATAAATACTCAGTAATAAATGTCAGTCATCAGGTAATAAATACTCAAACATAAAAAAAATGATAGAATTTTATAAACAATAATCTTTTATATATATTTGATGTCAGGTGGTTAAAAAAAAATGATGTTTTAGGATTAATACGTCGTGTTGCTTGAAACCATTGATTTCGACGTTTAACATCTTATGGCACTTTTAAAATAATTTTTTCGAGATTTGTTTTTGTAGTATTCGTACAAAATGGTACGAAACAGTCACGATAACTAATTAGATTTGACATTTTCAATAAATTTATCAATACATTGATGATAATAACAGGAATAAGTTGATTAAAAACCAAAACACTTGTATCAGCTGCCTGTAATGTTGAGGGGAAATAAACATTGTGACGTCACACGTGCTCGGGTTTTTTCGAGAACTGTCTGCGTGTCATCGGTACTAGGTTTAATATTTTATTTTCAATTTGATATAACTTTTAAATTATAAGGAAAAAATTAAAATCGTTTTTATAGAAAACTCATGTATGATCTTTCCATTTATGACATTCCTAATCATCCTATTGCGAAGCGTTGGAATAATTACACGATTCAACAGCGCGTAGAATTTGGAAAGCGACCACCCACTGTGGGGAAAATGGATTTTTTTTTGATTTTTTGACGAAGCGAACTTCTGGCTTAATGGATTTGTGAACAAACGTAACTACTGCATTTGTATCTCAAAAACCACTACTTTTCAGGGGAGACAACAAACGTTTTATAACAAATTTGTGGTTTGGCAGGGGCCGAGATTTCCTGTATAAATTCGAACTCTGTAATCACAATTGCTACTTGATGGTTTTTCCTTTTCCTCGAACTAACAAAATAATGAAGATTCATATAGGTTACAGAATTCTTCTCGGTGTTTGAAAATTATCATCTACCATTCAAGACCATTTTACGAAAACAAAAAAAATCCAAAAAAAAGCAAAACAAACACGCAGCGAAGCCTTGAACTTCGATTTTTGTAGTGCCACACCCCCTTTGAAAATATTTACATACAAAATGTACGGTTCCTTGTCTATCAACAAAATACGCGATGATATATCGTTCAGTTATTTTGGTTTTTGATATTGGAACAATTATTTTGATGTTTACGTAAACAGTTTTAGCTTTTTGTGGATTCTTGGTTGGGAACGTGATTCCTGTTTTGTTTTAACTGTAAGAGATAATAGAAATTAATAGTTTTGTACACGCGTATCGATTTTTAAATGTTGTAATACATTTTGGCAGATAATATCATTTAAAAACAGAGTAAAATATGTCAATTTTACACTACAGAAACGATTCCTTTACAAATTTTATTTTTTTTGTTCAGTTGGTACCAATGAGTGTTGGACCCACCTATTCAACACTCAATCATTCATCAATCATCAATTTGTTAATATCTACTGTTGGTTAATCAGTTGAATATATATATATATATATATATATATATATATATATATATATATATATATATATATATATATATATATATATATATATATATATATATATGTATGTATTATAACAGTGATAGATCAGGAAAGCAGCAGATCTTTGTAAGCTGAGTTCGTAGTTACGCCTGATGGTCCAATTTTCACCATTATTAAGGGCAAGTACTATTACTCTTAGCGCGATGGGGCTTCTGTCCGGAGCTGCATCACACTGGAACCCCCATTAAATAACACTAATTTTTTTTTTGCTTATTTTTGCCTACGCTAATAAATGTAGTATAGTTCATTTTTTGTAGTGTCAGTAATTAGGCAGGAAAAACTATATTGTTCAAGGCAATGAATATTGATAATAATACGAATAATTTCTGAAACTTTATTAACTTCAGTGCTTCCCAGACATAATCAGTGCCATGGTTTGTAGGTTAATTTATTATGTAACTACCTAAAACTACAAACAATTTCCATTAAGAGACGATTGACTCGACACCTTAACCATCATAAACTCGCTGATACAATTATAATTCGTTTCAGTAACACATGTTCTAAGACATTTGCAGATTGTCAGAAGAATCTACGCTCCATATAATCGTTTGTGGTTTATATATCGTTTGTAGTGAGCTTCTGAAACTTTATCAAGATCAGTGCTTCCCAGACATAATCAGTACCATGTTTGTGGGTTATTTTTTTCTTTAAGTACATAAAACTACAGATAACTTCCATTAAGAAACGATTGAGTCGACACGTCACCTATAATAAACTTGGTGAAGAAGAACTACCGTTTCAGTAGCACATGTTGTATAAAATTTGAAAATGGACAAAAGGATCTATATTCGATATAATCCTTTGTAGTTTATAAATTCTTAATAACAATTCAATCGAACTCTTGTTGAAAGGGGTGTGCTTACACTTTTGAAGATTATGTTACTTCCTTAAAGAATTAACTGAATTTCGCGGTTATTTTTCTATGCTGTCCACGATATTGGATGGAAACAGTTGCCCCATAAAATATGTATATTTTATGCTTTAGTGTTCCTTGCTTTAGGAAGTCTTATAAGCCTTATTTACTGACTTACATATGTGCATGTATGTATGTATGTATGTATATATATGTACACTAGTTCAAAAAGGTACAAACGGTTTAATTTCTTGGGCTTTAACATTTTTTGATCAGTTGATTCTTATGTTTGCAGTTATAACAATAGTTTAACAGTCACTACAAATATACACGTATTACTACAAACATTTATATCATTTGGAGTTTCTGGGCTAGGGTCGTTTTTTCCGGCAACTTCGTTAATTTCGATTTTATCCGATATTTATTTACATGAATTGAGTAAAAAAAATCTAGTGACTACAATAAAATACAAACAATTTAGCACTAATTTGATTCCTATTTTTCGTATTATTATCAATATTTACTGCCTTGAACAATATCTATTGTTTTTCCTGCATAATTACTGACACTTCAATAAAATGAACTATACTACATTTATTAGCATCGTTTGTAGGCAAAAATAAGCAAAAAAAACGAATATTCTTTAATGCGGGTTCCAGCGTGATGGAGCTCCTGTCCGGGACTGCTAATTGCTGCAACTACTAGTTTCATTTTCATCGCTGTAAAGCTGTAGGATGTATACATATTATGTTTAGGCTTTGCAGCTGTTATATTGAATGAATTGATACAATTTCCATTTATCAGTAATGTTAACACGGGCCTTTTTTTGCCGCAGGGCCAAATGGTACTATTGCCGTCAAGGCCCCACTGTTTTATAATCTGCCATTGATATATGTGTATGATCCGAGTAAAGTGACTCTTGTTTTGTTCAAAATTAATTGCATTCAAGGGGAGCACGTGTGATACTGTTTAATACTGATTGGATCAGTGAGCCTCGACCGCTTTCAATCTTCGCTTCCAATCGGATCAATCTTTTACAGCTCCTTGTCAGTTTTTATGGTGCAGTAGTTCTTCTGCATCTCTTCTTACATTGTCCTGCCGTCGCGTCTTTGGTCTATCTCTTTTTCTGTTGCCCCCTATTCTCTCCTCCATGATTTTTCTTGGTATTCGGAGATTTGAGTAGTGAGTAAACTAATATTAAGATTTATTTTCGAGGCAGTACAAGCTGTAGCGTCAACAAAAAAATTACGCCCTTACATAATACCTTTATGTTGATCTCATAAGCAAGAAGTTTGAGATTCTGATCCTCAATCCATCCTATCCATGTCCTCATAACGGTAGAAGCAGCAATGTCTAATCATCTCTATTTCACGAAAACGTAAACCTGCCTCTTTCATATCAATAATCCAGCCGACCATAAAATGTTAATAGTTCTGATAAATTTAGTTCAGAGAGAAAATTTCGTGGATATTAACTGGACAGCCAAAAAAAATAGGACGTCCAAAATTATGTTAACAAATGGCTACGTGTGAATCTTGGATTAGCTTAAAAAAAATTGAAGTTATCTATATTTATTCTGAACTTTGCCCGTGTGACCTTTGTTATGGAATAGTAAATCGCATTTTTCTTTTTCGATTTTATAATTTGCACGTCGTCTAAAATAAATCTACATACGATAAGTTTTATAATACGGAATGATTTAAAAAAATTGCTCATGTATTTCAAACGGAACTGTTGGAATTTATTTATAAAGTGCATTGAAAAATTCAAATATGAATACTTATTAATATAAAGCTTTTCAAAAGTTAGACAGGGTGAACCATAATACAGGACCAATTTGATTTTTGTGTAATTTCTGTAACGAACGAAAAATGAGTTTTCGATTCACAACTTAGTTTTAATCAACTCTTGATGATGTTGACTTCTTAAGCGAAAAGCGCATCGATTTTTTTCATTGCGTTTCAATGCATTTCTTTCCACTCAATCATTTCTACATGTTTGGAAAGAAAAAGAAGCCGGTGGGGGGCAAGTCCGGAGAATAGGGTGGATGCGACATCAAATTGATGAATTTCGAAATCAAATTGACAAATTTTTACCAATAGTGGGCGTCTTCGCCTTCTTGCGAGCACATTCCCCAGGGTAAAATTAACTATTTTGACGCGTGTAGTGCGTGGTAATGTATCCTAGTTTCATTAACAGTTACGAATCACTGAAGAAACCCCGGATTGCGCTTATAGATGCCGAATAATCGCTATGAAGTAACTATTGCTTTGATTGCTTTCTCATGACCTAATGTCTTGAGGATGTTCCGTACGCCTTTATCTAAGATCGTTATTCCCGTCAACAATATCTCTCATTTTCGCTAAGCGATCGACTAACACAATATCCTGGATTTTGTTGACTATTTCCTGAGTGGTGACCTCAACGGGGCGTTCTGAGTACAGAGCGTCATTCGAGTTGGTTCTTCCACATCGAAACTCAGTAAACTACTTCATCACAATCACTCAGCCTTTCTCCATCCACTGCAGGATGAAGGCCTCTTCAGCATGCTTCCAACTCTTGCGGTCCTGAGCTTTCCTCTGCCATTCGGGTCCAATATACTTGATGATGTCATCAATCCATCGTGTTTTCGGTTTTCATGGACGTTTATGATCAAGTGGTATCCACCTCAGGATTGCCTTGGTTTATCTGTTGTTACATCGCCTCGCTATATGGCCTGGCTACCCCTATTTCATTTCCTTTATTCTTCCATTGATGGCACATAGTTTTTGTTTGTTGTTATTTTCCACGTGCAAGTCTTTCTGCCCCACCTTGTAATGTCAAGCATTTCCAATGTCAGACATTCACCTTTCTATTTTATTGAACTGATTGTTAAAAATGCAAGTGTTTCACTTAACCGAAAAGGGAATGTAACATTTTCAAATTTTTACAAAGTGGAAGGATCGCTATGTGTCTGTTGTGATATTGATGGTTAAATGAATTAGCCTAATACGGAACGGAATTGAATATAATAAATAACACATGGGCTGAAAAGTCCCGGGCCTAACACATAGATGGCGCTAGTTTTATTGCACTCACCTTTTTTTCAGTTAATACTAACCTTCAAAAGACAGCTGTTAAAATTTCATGATATTCTATTCATTAGTTTGTGAGTTCTTGTACTAAGAGTGACGCTACTTTTGTTATTTTCAAAACAATGGATCAAAAACAATTTCGTGTTTTAATTTTACACTGCTTCTTGATGGGAAAAAATACCGTTCAAGCGAAGCAATGGCTTGAAAGTGTTATGGGGACTCCGCTCCATCAGAAACAACAATAAAACGTTGGTTTGCTGACTTCAAATGTGGTCGTAGAGACACCGATGATGCAGAACGCAGTGGACGTCCAAATGAGGCGGTAACACCAGAAAACATAAAAAAAATTCACAAAATCGTTTTGAATAATCGAAAAGTGAAGTTGCGTGAGTTAGCTGACATCGTAAAGATATCAAAAGAACGTGTTGGCTTTATATTGCATAAGCATTTGACTATGAGAAAGCTCTGTTCAAAGTGGGTGCCGCGTTTGCTCACTGTTGACCAGTGTTTGGTCATGTTTAAACGTAACAAACCGGAATTTTTGCGTCGATATGTGACAATGGATGAAACATGGATCCATCACTTCACTCCGGAATCAAAACGATCGTCATCTGAGTGGACAGCAACTGGTGAACCTCGTCCAAAGCGCCCGAAAGCACAACAATCGGCTGGGAAGGTTATGGCCTCGGTATTTTGGGATGTGCGTGGTGTAATATTCATCGACTATCTTGAGAAAGGAAATACCATTAACAGTGAATATTATATAGAGTTATTGGAGCGTTTGAAGGCCGAAATTGCAAAGAAACGACCGCATATGGCAAAGAAAAAAATTTTGTTTCATTAAGACAACGCACCGTGTCACAAGTCAATCAAAACAATGGCAAAACTACATGAATTGAACTTCGAATTGCTCCCACATCCACCGTATTCGCCAGATTTGGCTCCCAGCGACTACTGGCTGTTTGCAGACCTGAAAAAAATGCTCGCCGGTAAGAAATTTCGCACGAATGAAGAGGTTATCGCTGAAACTGAGGCCTATTTTGAGGCAAAAGATAAATCATTTTACAAAAGTTGTATTGAAATGTTAGAGCGGCGCTGGAATGATTGCGTTGCTCTTGATGGAGATTACGCTGATGAATAAAGCTAATTTTGGACCAAAAAAACTGTGTTTTCTTTGTTAGGCCCGGGACTTTTCAGCCCATTTGTTATTGTATATAAAGTATATAATGAAAGCAATATGAATTAAAGAATGTATTATTATATTCCAATGGATATCAAATGTTAAACGGCAGTAGACCGTAAATGAAGGAACAGCTACAAACAGTCAGATGTAATGCAAGGAATAGCTCAATTAAGAGTAGAGGAGTTGGTGAAAATTTTAAGGGAAAGAGGAGTTTAAAGATAACAGAGATGGGTTATATCAAAGGAAAGTAGTAAGAGGATCGGAGGAATACAAAAAGAGAACTGGAGTAATGAGGAGACAAAATAGACGACAGGTCCCTGGGAAGTATATGTCTTTGTGCAAGAGTAGATAGCGAAGGGCACTCTAGTAAAACGGGACGAACAGAAAGAGGAGCACCACATAAGGTACATACAGACGGAGGTTCGCCACTTATTAGATGACTATGTGAGAAGCGACAGTGCCCGATTCTAAGCCTATTCCACTTTACAAAAAGATGACGGTCGAGAGCTGGAGGGGGACTACATTCGAAAAATTTAGGTTTCACGGTATATAACTTAGAAGCATAACCCAAAGTATCCCAGTCGAATTGAACAATATCTTGAACAATTACTGAGATGCAGCAGAAAGCATCCCGGTGATGGTAAAGGGGCAAGATTGTATCTTTTTTTATGGTCCTTTTGGACAACCTGGAAGTGATCTGTTATACTGAAACCATTTCTGAATCCTGCTTGCTTTATTGGTTGTGCAACATAATCTTGCATTCCTCATGTTAAGTTTATATCTAATATTGCTGTTGTATATGTGTAGACGTGAGATTTAAGGCTAAACAGAACCATACTGAAATTTTATCTCTCTATATTTATTGTACCGGTAATAGAAAATCTAAAGGTGGTGGTGATTGGTAAACACATTTTTTTTTTCAATTTAGTCATAAATCGAAAAATATCTTAAGGAATTATTACTATTAAAAACAACCAAAACTACGATGAATCATCCCTTTAATTAACATATTCTTCTCAAGAAAAATTATCTCAATTTATTGAGGCAACGATTTCGAGACGATGATGCCGACGTGACTGATATACATGACGATTCCGCGATTTCGAGGTTAAACAGACACACATTAATATAGATTTCAATGAAACGTCGTGGGAAATATGTGTCTTACGTGCAAAAAACGAATATCTTGTTGCGCAAATCCGACAGACTGGTCAACGAGATAGAATATTTGCGAGAGGGGATGGGTTTCGAAATAGAAAAAAAAATTACGACGAAATATTTTTCGGAAATTTACGAGCTCGGTTTTGTTTTGTCTCGAAAAGTGATTTAATTGACCCATTATGTGTATTTATGTTTCCGTATGTCTGCTACGATAATCATGTGATTTTTTTACCAGTAATTTCAAAAAGTATCCGGTCCGAACCAATTTTAATATTTATTTGTATCTAAAATAAAACCCCTACCATAAAACCCACATCTACAACGAATGCATTCTCCCTGGAATAACATATGGTGCAGAAAAATGTACGCTCTCAATAAAAGGACAATAAATAAACTTCAGCTGCATCAGAGAGATATTGAAAGAAAACTACTGAGAATAAAGTTAAAAGACTAAATAACGAACTTATGGGTAAGTCTACAAACCAAGGTGGAAGATGTGAAATTTAATAGGTGGTTCGGCTAATATGCCGGTTTTTTCGCAAAATTTGAGCGTTTATTTCCATAACAAAATAAATTAACTTAATTTAATTAATTAATATCAATATTTTGATTAATAATCACAGTATTGACCATAGTTATCAATTACTTTTTCCGATCTTTCTGTTAAAGAATGGATTCTGCGCCAAAAACCAAAGAATTTTTGGATTTTTAAGCCCGACCATTCATAAAGCCAAATTTTCACTTCGTAAAAATTTACGTGTTGTTTTGAAAGTCCGTGCTGCCTCAATCGAAATAAGTGATAGTTCGAAAGGGACTAAGTCCGGTGAATACGGCGGGTGGGGTAAGACGTCCCATTTAACGTTTTTCAAATACACAATGGGCGAATTCTGGTCGTTTTTCCTTCATTGATTGGTTCCATTTTATCAATTGTTATCGGTATCCATTGCCAGTAATCGTTTCATCAAGTTTCATCAGTTCGTAATACATACACACTCCCCTGCCATCCAACCAAATACACAGAAAAGCCTTCTTTCCTTGTATGTTGCGCATTGGTTGTGATGTTGAAGGCTGGCCTGAGTCCTTTCGCCTTTCAATATATTTTTTCTTCAATTCAGATGAAACCCATTTTCCTTCTGGATCTTTCCCAATGCGTGTAGACGTTCGGAAATGGTGGATTGGGCCACATTCAATTCTTCTGCAAGTTCTTTCAACATATGAGCTGAGTCTTCATTCAATAATGTTTGCAAATCTACATCTTCAAACTTCGACGCACGTTTCGCTAACCATGACATCATCATCAGGAGATGATTTATTTAAATTCTAAAACTAAACTTTGTTTTATTTATATGACAACCGTACCTAATGAACCAAATCAGCATTATTAATCGAAACACATATATGCACATTAGAATAGAATTTGGCGGGACATGCTGCAAGACATAGAAAACAATGGCGTGGCAAAATCACTAGATGGAGAGCGAAGGAGCCTGGGAAGACGGCCACAACGTTGGTATTTTGAATTAAAATGAGTAGCAGGTTTGAATTGGTTTGAACTAGGGCAGGAAACAGAAAGATGGAAGAATATGAGAGATTACATTTACCGGTAAAATCGTTGATGGATCTCTGACACCGTACGTCAGTACCGGAAGGTCAAACGAAAAGTCTTCCTTTTTTCTTATTACAAAATAAATCCAACATACATTCGGTCAAAAAAGTACCGGGAATTGGTGAATAAAACACAAAATGTTTATCCAGAGCCATATCAGGTGAATATGATGATTGTTCGATGGTATTTGTTGAGTTTTTGGCCAGGAATTCGTTCACAATGATACCTTTGTGAGATGGTGCATTGTCTTGATGAAAAATGATTTTTTTCTTCGCTAAACCAGGTCTTTTCTCATGAATGTTTGCATTCAATTGATCCAAAAGGTTTGAGTAATACAGTCCTGTTATTGTTTTACCGGTTTGAAGGTAATCAATGAAAATGTTTTCTGTTAGCTGCTTCGGAGTTGAACAACCGGGTTCAGTCCACTCTGCGGTTTGTTGTCGCAGTTCAGGATCATAGTAATAAACCCAAATCTCATCCATAGTTACAAAACGACGTTAACATCTATCGTATTCTTTCGAAAACGATCCAAATGTTGGTTAGACAGTTTTACTCGAAGTCGTTTTTGATGGGAATTTCATAAATGCGGCGCCCATCTTGCACATAACTTTTTCAAGTTCAATTTCCTTTTCAAAATATGAAACATCCGTTCATTTCAGATATTCATGGCCTTAACAATTTCACTCAGTCAGTGAATCCATGAGTCTGTCATCCATAACCATATCATGTATAGAATTCATTATTTGTAATTGCACTTATTGGACGTCCAGAACGAGGATCATCATTCAGGCTTATACGACCACATTGAAACTCACCTGCCCACTTACAAACCATTATTTTTGAAGAATCCGACTCCCCTGCTACATTAATAATTCACTATGAATTTCCATTGCCTTTAAACCTTTTTGACAAATAATTTAATGACTGCACTATTTTCAATATTTTCCAAAAAAAGTTTACAGTTTAAAAAAATAACACTGATACGTTTACTTTAAGCTGCTGCTTTTGCACGAATAAATTGATAGATCGACTTGAACCTTCACAAATGTTCATGTGAAGGATGAAACTTCAAAATGTAGTAGATCGTATAGTTCTTATACTGCTTATAGATGTCGCTCCGCGAACTTATCAATTAGCATAATACATTTCTCTATTATAAGTCATGCCATCAAAATACGGAATTAAAAATTAAATTCCTAACTTTTGCCGGTGCATAGGTTGTTTATTCGCAGAAGAATGTCAAAATCATAAATGCAACCCTTGAATATTCCAAGAACTATATTTTTAGAATGATTTTTTCCTGGCATCCGCGCCTAATTTGTTTTTAAATTGGTCTGCCTCGATAATGCTTTAATTTCCTTCTGTTCCCCAGTTTTAGCCTTTCCCAGAAACGACACGACCGACTGATCGTTTGCCAAAGACACGATGGCGAGTCAGCCAAAAAGGTGTCGCGCTTTCGGAGAACAATTTGTTATGTCGGAAAAAAATCAATTTGGACCTGTTCATTGAATCAAATTATTTCGGAGATGATGGCCGAACAGCGTAGACAAAAAAATCGTTTTGAATTGATGCCAACATAGTAAGGCGTGTAGTACAGGTGTGGCTTGATCTTATGTCAGCTCGAGGAAATTTTATATATAAAATTAAGAGGTCCGAAACGTGAATGTATATATATATATATATATATATATATATATATATATATATATATATATATATATATATATATATATATATATATATATATATATATATATATAATTATTCACGTATGGGTCCTAATGGACCTCGCGAAGCACAGTTAGAGGCGTTTGTTGTTGTTAGCCTTTGCGCCCATAGTGATCTTATTCTTTTACAATGAGCTTAAGCTTTTTTCATATCGTCAGTCCAGGTTGTTCCGGTTGCCCAAACCTCCCAAAAGTCTGAAACTTTGTCTGAAACAGTTTCTATCCTAAATTTCACTTTGTGTAATATTTGCTGATTTTAGGTCCTCTTTAATTGCCGAAATTCATTTAATTGTTTCTATTTTAGCTCTACTCTAAATTAATGGTATTATTTGCTTTTATATATATACCAAAAACAAACGCAACTGCCCTTTCAAAATATACCATAGATAATGAATGACCACAACTTTAACATTAATAACATAACATTTTTAAAAAGCAATATAAAAGAAGAAATGTTGCTTCCACTTTGAAGTCATTATCAAGAGAATCTAGTTATTTTGCCCCGAGTCCTCAATCTGCCTACTTCCCAGGGTGCACAACTAGAAAAGAATATGGTCGGCGCGACCTCTTCATTAATCGGTAAGGTTATGGATGGAGCACTCGGTTGAGAGGTGGGGATGAGACGGGAGGTGGTCCTTTGATTGGAAGGTTTTCGGATGGGCAATTTGGAAATAAGATGTTTCCATGTATTTGGAACTGTAAAACCGTTGTTCCTCTTGTTTAGGCAGTCTGAACGTTTTTCGATCTCAATTGTTTCACGAATTATGCGGTGTTTGTAGAAATACATAGGTGCGATTACTTTGGCCTTGTCGAAATCTATTTTGTGATCCGTTTGAATATGATGTTCTACTAGAGGTGAGGAGATATCCGATTTCGGACGGCGAGAGTGCTCGAATATGGGATTTTGCACATCTGTTGTTTTGGGCGATATATGATTGGCAGCAGCCAGAACAAGGGATCTCATAGAGATATTTATTTCTGTTATAAATATCGTTTCGATATTACGGGATTTTAATACGTGGCAAATTTTAATTGAGATAGATTATGACATGAATTCGCATTTAGATAACAGTTTATGTTAGTAGGTTTACGATAGACTGAATAGGAGAAGCTTTGGTTTGGTCTTTCGGTGGTTAAAACTTCAGTCACAAGATCTTTAAGATTGTCCGATAAGGAACATAGGCAAACAGAACTTAATTCCCTAGAAACTGCACTGCAATTCAAAACGGCTATGACAGGCGTCAAATAAAAATTTATACTGATAGATTTCAGGCAAGAAGTCAAATCTACCAATCCACTAGAGGATTGTCCCAAAACTCCAAAGTTCTTCTGCCATACATCAAGGAAGTTATCGATACCTTCCAATCAAACGTCCACCTCCCGTCTCACCCCCATCCCTCAACCGAGCGCTTTACCCACAATCTTATCTATTAATGAAGAGGTCGCACCGAGCACGTCCTTTTCTAGTTGCGAATCTTTGGGAGTAGGCAGATTGAGACCTCGGGGCAAAACATATATATATATATATATATATATATATATATATATATATATATATATATATATATATATATATATATATATATATATATATATATATATATATATATATATATATTAGTTGTAGTTCCTCGTGATTTTCTTAAGAGAAGGAGAAACGCAGATAGTTTACGTAAATATGTATTTGGTTTATTATGTTTTTGTTGTAAACAATAATTACCATCATTTTTATTGTCAAAAAAATGTTAACATATTACTTTTCACCCCTTTCTTTCAAAAGATTTTCCATTTAAACAATTTTGGAGGAAGCGGAATAGATAGTACTCCGGGGGTGCGATTTCCGGTGAGTAAAGTAGATGGGGCAAAAATTCGAGTTGAAGTTCCATAATTTGTCCCTTTCCTGATTGAAACGTGTGGTCGTTCATTGTCAGAATAAAACTGACGCCTTTCCTGTTTGCTAATTCTGACTTTGTTTCTTCAGTTGTTGTCTTCAGCCGGTCTAGTTGTGAACAGTAGAAGTTGATGTGTGGTTACGTGGAAGAAGTTTAAAGTGTATCCCTTTTAATTTTAATATAATTGAATGTATAGTATAATTTTCTTCCGATAAAGGTCGTCTTTCGTTGTACTTCAAGCCCCGACATGTTCTAGTATACTATCCACTTTTCATCATTGGTTCCCATTCGCTTCAGAAATGGAGCCTCAGATTTTGTTTTTCAGCAAAAGATCGAACGAAGAGATCCGGTCTAGCAGATTTCGCTCACTAAGTTTGTTAGGGACCTACGCATATCGGTATCTACTTTATTTTTCAGATGGTCAGAAATGGCCAATTGTCACAATATTTTACTTATTTGTTATCTCACGAACTATGGTACGTGGATCTTAGGTTGTTATTTCATCGGCATCAATGCTTGAAAAACGGCTAGAGTCATGTCACTGAACTGAACTAACCTAACCTAAACCACTTTTGCATCGTGATCTACCCAACAGAACCCCCTCTGTAAACGACTCAAATGTCGTTTTATGTTTGGACATCGTTCTTGCTCTTTTTGATATAAAAAACCATAATATGAAAAGTTGACGAAAGTTATTCATTCGACAAAAACAGCATCAAGTATTGGACACTCTATAAAAATTCAACTATTCTGTTGCAGTTTTGGGTCAGATAAAATAACATTTCAAAAACAGATTAAATTATATAAATAAAATAATCAGTATTTGGTTGATCCCTTGGCAACAATAACAGCATCAATTCTTTCACGATAAAGTGAAATATAGAACTAAGATTTGAAACCGAAATCGAGGCGACCGTTTGTCCAGTTTCCAAGCCTAACACCGAAACACGTACGTTTTTTGTCTAATTCACTTTTATTTCCGAAAATAGTCTTGTAATTCTATACACTTTTCCCAGAGATGCTCCCATCTCTTTAATCCGCTCAAATCATAGTTGACATCTTGTTGACATCTGCAAAATAATCGTTTTCGAATGTGATGGTCTCCTCATTCGATGAAAATCTGTCCTCCGAGAGAAACTGCGAGCCTAGGAATGAGAACGAAATCACTGGGGGGCAGATCTGGTGAATACGGTGGGTTCTCAATCGGTTCCAATCCCAATTTGTGAATTTTTGCCATGGCGGTGACGGTGCGTTATCTTGGTGGAACAAAACTTTCTTTTTCTTCAAATGCGGTCGTTTATTCGCCATGTCTGCCTTCAGCTTGTCAAATAATGATGCGTAGTATGCCCCTGTTATTGTTTTTCTGTTTTCAAGATACTCGATTAACACAACTCCATGACTATCCCAAACAGTTCCCATCACTTTCCCAGCCGATGGAACAGTCTTCGTCCTTTTCAGACTTGATTCAATCTTCGCAGTTCACTGTTTCGACTGTGCCTTGGAGTGTAGTTGGTGTTGTGTCCAAGTTTCATTTACAGTTTATAATCGACGCCAAAACTCTAACTTATTTCGCTTTAACTGGGCAACGGGGCTTCGGAAATGTTCATTCGAATGCATTTTTGGTCCTGAGTGAAGAATTGCCGCACCCAACGCGAAGTTAGCTTTTTTATGATTAAATCTTCTGTCGTTATATAACAAACACGTTCTTCGAGATGTCCACTGCCTCTGCTATCTCTCTAACCTTAATTCGACGGTGGTCTAGCACGATTTGGCGAACTTTTTCAATATTATGGGCAGTGGCTGCAGTTTTTGGTCGTCTCAAACTTTCATCGCCAATCAAACTGGTATGACCACGTTTAAATTCAGCTGTCTAAAATTTCACGGTGGCAAATGATGGTACAGAATCCCCGTAAACAGCATCCATCTTGCCATTAATTTACGTAGGCGTATTGCCTTTCAAATGCAAGAATTTAACGACGTTTCTATATTCGATTTTTTTCCATCTTCACAGAAACACTTACATCGACTCACATAAACGACTGTTAAACAATTGGGCATCCAGTATGGCTGATATTTTTAAGGTTGTCTTTCATCGCATGCGCAATTATACTAAGTGAAGTAGAAAAAACACCCAGTAAAAGTTTTTATATTTTAATTATATACTTAAAAAAAAAACTGTAAAACCTTAGTTTTAAAGTAGTGTTTGGGAATGTAAAATCGTTTACGAAACTATAGTCACACAAATTTTGTTTAAAAATAAAAGTGATAGATAACAAGGCCGGATTATCTTTTCGGGAAATTGGAAGAATAAATAGGACTGTTCACACAGTGTTGAGAACTTGGCGGGTGTGGGCCGAAGAAGGTCAACAAGGAGTTAGAGGCACATAGAGGCCATCCAACCACGACCGAACTCCAGGAGCCTTCGGTTTTTGGCCATAAGAGACCGTTTTTCAACTTCAAAATCAACTGCTAACCAGTGGTACGAAGAGCATGGAAGGTTAATTGATATGCGAGCAATATACCGCAGAATCAGATCTTTTGCGCTCGTTTCTTACCTTCAACGCCGTAACATCGGCGTCAGCGGCTGGAGTAGTGCAGAAAAAGGCGTCAGTGAGATGCGGAATGGAATCGTGTTGTTTTTAGTGACCAGTCCCGCTTCTGTATAGGCGGTCATGACGGCCGTGCTCGTGTAAGAAGATATCGCGGAGAGACACGTACATCGCATAATGGATGTTATGCTTTGGGGTGCGATCGCACATGGTAGTAGGTCATCTGTAATTTTTACCTACCTACGAACACTTCCAAATCTACTTTTTCAGCACGATAATGCACGCCCACACGTTGCACGTGTTACTTTACGTCATTTTGAAGGGGCCCAAATCAATTTACTGCCTTGACCACCGAGTTTCACAGACCTTTCCGCATTAGAGCATGTGTGGGATATCATAGGTCGAAGATTGTTCAGAGTGCCACACCATCCACAGACTCATTCAAGTAGCGTGGGGCACTATACCTCACGAGGAAATTGACCACCAAATTAGATCATTACCTAGGCACCTCCATGAAAGTCGATCCATCCATTACTGACTGTAGCTCCCTAACCCGTAGTAATTAGATCTTCAAATTTTAATAAGTTGTACTGTTTAACAATAATAATAAATTTATAAAATAATTTTTAAAATTTTATAATTTTTTCTTGCTGTTCCTTTTTCTATTTTACTTAGTATACAGGGTGTTTGGTGCATCGTTTGACAAATTAAAATGGCCGGTAGGAGGGGGGTCTTTTGCTGTATCCTCAGCCTCCATAAAACATTATTGGGCCCACAGGTTTTTTTATGTTAATTTTTAAATATTTTTTTGAAAAATTCCAAAAGTCAGCATTGAAACTTGAATTAAAAACAAAGTTATTAGTATATCCTCCAAATTATTTTTCTATTTTAATGTGTAATGTTGTAGTTCTATGAAAATCAAAATTACATACCAGCGACATCTAGTTTATTTTTATGGACTCGCAAAGTTTTTGGAAGAAGTAAAAATAAATTTAAAGCTCAACTTTAAATTACATATTAAAAAAAAAACTAAAAGGTATCATGTTCTTCGAATTCTTTAAAAAATCTCTGTTTTATCCTCTTTCTAATGGTATGCATTCATGCCATAAAATGTTTTACTAACTTCACTAATTGCCAACTCTGTGTATCGGGATGCATTAGGCTGATATTCGATATGAAGGGTAAAATTGGAAATCATGTAATTGAACCACATTACTTATCTGATCGTCTCAACGGGGGTAATTACCTTGAGTCCCTGCAAAACGTCTTACCCGAATTATTAGCTGAAGTTCCAAAATTTAATGAAGACAGGAGTATTGTGTTTCAAAATGAAGGTTGTCCTGCACACTGGAGCTTAACAGTTCGGTTGTATTTGGGGGGATGGCCCTATTTGATGGCCTCCACGTTTCCCAAACCTAACTCCGTTGGATTTTTACATCTGGGGACGAGCAAAAGAATTTGTATACGTCACAGAAGTTGAAATTAGAGAAGATCTGTTCCACGCATAGAGGCGGCTTTCATCATAATTAAAGAAGAAATTCTGTTACGTTCTACTACGGTAGGAATGGGGCAAAGATTGCGCGCGTGCATACGCAACGGAGGTCAGTAATTCGAGCAAGATTTGGGATGAATTCAAACATTGATTGTTAAGATTTTATTTTTACTTCCAGTCCAAGGAACTTTAGTACTCTATGTAAGAAAGATATAGCAGGCAGACTTCACTGCGCAAGAGTGAGATAGTCTTTTCTACCTACTTAGCGTAAGTTATTTACGCAAATAAGTAATATCGAATATAGCCTATATGTAATATCGAATACAGCCTAATGCGTCCCGATACACGAAGTTAGCAAATTAATGAAGTTAGTAAAACGTTTTTGTGGTATGAATACATACCGTTAGAAAGAGGATAAACCAGACATTTGGTTTTAAAGAATTCGAAGACCATAATCGCTTTAGTTTTTTTTAATATGCAATTCAAAATTTAATTTAAAATTTATTTTTACTTCTTCCAAAAACTTTATTTTAGTTTATAAAAAAATATAGATGTCGCTTGCATCTAATTTTGATTTTCATAGAACCCTACACACATTACGTATTAAAATAAAGAAAATATTTGGAGGCTATACCAATAACTTTTTTTTTAATTCAAGTTACAATGCTGACTTTTGGAATTTTTCAAATAAAGAATTAAATAATTAACATAAAAGAAAACCTGTGGGCCCAACAATAATGCTTAATAGAGGCTGAGGAGATAGCAAAAGATCCCTCCTATCTGCCATTTTAGTTTGTCAAACTATGCACCAAACACCCTGTATACTACCAGAATATTTTTAACGAGTAACGCCATCTTCGTGTTGAGATTGAAAACTTTTTAGACTACCGTAGTACTTCCATCATAAAATCAATAAAAAAGTCATTTTACGAAGCATGAAGGATATATTTTGATCAATAATATATTTTTACCTTAATGCATGTCAAATAAATTCGGACAAACCGTGTTACAAGAACTTTGGATTAGGGGCCGAAGTTCTTGCAACCAATATTTCTTCTTTCTTCATTTCATAACAATGAAATTTAATGATAATGTCATTGAGAGTCTCTTTTTGGCATTAAATAAAATTATACAACGCAGAAGCCGCGACATAAGTTGCGGTGGGACGCTCGTTAATTATGAGGATATTTATGTTGAAAAGGCAGACGAAAATAATTGAACAGCTGCCAGAAGATCCATGGCTAATGCAGGTATTATAATTCCATTTTTCCGTTGAAAAACCATGTCCCCCCTTAAGAGGCCCAAACTCTTTGCCTTGATTTTCTTTAACGTTATTGAAAGGCTTGTTGTTTTTTGATACGGGGAGAGATGGAAAAGTTCGTAGAATTAGCATAGCACAGAGAATTGCTTAATGACAGCAAGAATTTCAATACTCTCCCAATGAAACCAGTGAGTCACTATTTTAAAATCGTGTCACTTTTCTCACTATTTTCGCCATTTGGTCACTATTGTCATTATTTCAGACCTCAGAGATGGGCTTAAAATGTACGACGGTCGGTCAGATTTTGTCCCCATGACAAAGAAGCTTCTGTCAGCTGGCCGTAGCGCGTATCGAAAGTGTGAAGAGTACTTGCAAGAGCAGCGCGATGAAGAGACGATACGAGTCAGAAAGCAGGCCAAGGATGAAGAACGCCGTCAAAGGGAGGCGAATGAGCAGCAGCAACGAGCAGATAGAGAAATAATCGCGAATCTCGAAAAGAAACTCAAAGAGAAGCAAGAGGCAGAGAGAGAGCAGAGGAAAGCCGCCGACCAGCTATTGGAAGACGCAGCCAAAAAGCTTGAAAATGCATTGAAGAGAGAACGATAAGACAGCCGCGAAGGTTGTTCAAGGAACCTTAGCAGGAGCAAAGGCTATGAGAAAGAGGGCTGATAAGTACTATAAGGAAAGTGCGCCACCGCAGAAGAAAGTAAAGAGAAAATCAGATCACTTCATTTCAGAAGTTATTTTAAAATCACACTGGCAAGAGAAGAAAACGCCCCGAAGACCTTGACCCGGCCACTCTGCCTTAATTTTAGAAATTGTGATGTTTTCCAAAGCTTAGCTTTGAAAGCTAGGTAACATTTTGAATGTGAAGTATAGTCTACAGAGTATAGACCAAATAGTACGAATAATAATATAATAAAAGGCACATATTGTCGACCGAAGCAGGAAGTGCGGTACAGTGGGGGGAAACGATTGAGGCGTTTAGTTGGGAAATACTTTCGCATGCGGCTTACTCACCAGACTTGGCTCTATCCGATTAATACTTATTTGCATCGAGCAGCGATTCACTTTTTACGAAAATGACTCGATGACTGGTTCGCCTCAAAAGAACAATAGTTTTTTTGGCGCGGCATCCACAAATTGTGTGGTGGGAAAAATGTATAGCTAGCGATGGGCAGTACTTTGAATTAAATATTTTTATCATTTTTATACAATAAAAGTGTATTTTCTATACAAAAATTCCGGTTTCATATTTACATACCTCGTAAATTTGTATTGGTTTTTTTCAAAAATAAATGTCAAAGGTAGTCAAAAAGGCGGATCATTAAGTAGAGGGCCTAATATTCATAATTTATCACACATAAATAGTTTAAAAAAAAAATTATAACTCTTTATTTTGAAATATGTTATGGTAATGTCATTGTAAATATTCGTTATCTTTATTGAAGTAATCTTTTAAATGTTTGCGCATCAGAATGGAAAATGTCCAACATTTTGATCTAAATATATTCATCGGGCAACTGATAACATAACATCTTCGTTGGGATCTCACTGTAATTTGAATTGAGCTTTTTGGAAACGCCTGAACCTGCCTGATAAGCCTATGTATATGTTTATAACTGATACTAATTTATTATCGTAAGAGGTTAATCTTTTTATGTAGTAATATAGAATATACAGTTGCTTAAGGAGATATAACAATTTTACCCTAGACGATCAAGTACAAGAAATGTTTATCTCGGTCTTTGACGTCCAACTTAATTTTTTCCTCATGTTTTCATTCTGTGGATGTGTCCTCAGTTATCTTTCTTATCTTTCTATTGGTTTTGCTTCCAGTGGTTTCATTACTGTCGTATTTCTTACTTTATCTCTTGTAATTCTCTCGATTTTGCGTAGGAATCTCAATTCTGCAGATGTAATTCTACTTTTATCTCTCTTTGTTAAGGTCCAAGATTTGCTGCCACATATCATTGATGGTCTCGGTAGTTTCTGGTACACCTGCGCTTTTATCTCGTTCGGTATCTCCCTCCCTATCTCTCTTTTTCCTAGAAATATCATTTTTAGGGTGTTGTAAGTTTGTCTTTCCCATTTATTCGTTCATTTTACCGTTCATTTTTCCATTATGTTTTTTTATTGTGCCTAAATACTTACAGTTTTTGACTTGCTCCATTATCTTTCCATCGAGGAGAATTTTATGTTTTATTGTTTATGCCTGCAATTACCATTGTTTTTCTTAGCTATTGGTTATATATCGCTGAGTTATGTTGTAGTTTTTCTTTAGTATCTGCCATTAAGACCATATCATCAGCGACTAGTAAGTTTTGTGTAGTTACTGTTTTGAATTTGCTATGCTATTTTTTGTAACATCGTCAATAACTACTGAAAATAATATTGGACTCAATACATAACCGTGTCTTAGGCCTATTCCTGTTTCAAATTATTTGGATTCATCGTTATGCCTTCTTACTTTATTATTTTTGTTGTTGTATAAGGCCTTGATAATTTCTATTTCTGCCTCTTTACTCCTCTTCTCTTGAGACTTTTTCAGACATCTCTTCTTTTTAATCTATCAAATGCTTTTTTCAGGTCAATGAAAAATCTGGATTTCGGTTTCGGATTTCAGTTTCTAGTTTTTCTCCTAGGTGTATGTAATTATAAATATCAGAACTTGTGTGCTTCTAAAACCGTGCTGTGGTTCCTGCAGGGTTGCTTCTAATTTTCTCAGTATGTGCTCTACTCTGGTAAATAGTTTTTCCAAGTAAACTTGTTAGAGTGATCCCTCTGTAGTTTTTACATTCTTTGATATCTCCTTTTTTAAACAAGGACAATATTATACCCACATACCAGTCTGTTAGAATATGAATATAGTATTTATAAATATATATATATATATATATATATATATATATATATATATATATATATATATATATATATAAACACACACACACACATAGATACATACATACAGTGTACTTTTTTTAGAACCTGACATAGGCTAACTTTTTTATTTCAACTGATAGACTATTACTTCCTAATGCAAAGTTGTAGGAAATAACTTGACTAAGAAAAATTTACAAACAATGTTTTCCGGTATTGCCAGATTTATTCAGTAGCTACTAAAACAATATTTTTTTAAATGGCAACACCACATTTTTTTAACATAATTTCACAAATCTTAAAATTCGAAATAAAAAATGTTATGTCACATTTTTTTATTGGAATAGCCATTTTAGAACCATTAGCAAAAACAACTAAAATAATCAGCAGTCGGCAGAAACTAAAATGAGCTAACATAGCAATAGTAGACCTTGGGAATTAAACAAAAATCGTGTTGTTTGAAAGGAGTCATCATTATTGTGCTGCCATTGTATTACTTCAAAGCTATTGTATTTGATGTGTATAAAAGTAACGTTTTAATTCAGTTGCTGAGATGAATCAATTATTTAATCAAAAAGAGAAAATTGAATTTATTTTTCTTCATGTTGATGACTTAAGTCTACGCGATGGGTGCGCTGAATTCCACGCAAAACATCCTGATATGTCTTCCAAATCCGGAGTTTTTAAGAAATAACTTAGTAAAAGTAAAAACAGCTAGTAGTGTGTCCCAAGGATCCGCAAAAGACGCAAAAATGTTACTGAAGGAAATATTATTCTTTGTAATGTGGAAAATCTTCACAAGTCAACGCACAAAATTAAATTCTTCGTTTGCTGTTTCTCCCATATATTTCAGCATTTCTGCTGTGATTTCGTCTTGCCCCGGAGTTTGCCAAATAATAATTATTACTTTCGAAATTATAAATTAATGAGAATTTAACTAATATCGATATACTTTTTCCTACACAATTTGATTTTAGAAAGGACTATAGTACGGAAAGTTCTTTGCTTTCTCTATGTTACGATGTTTGTCGTTCTATGGGTGATGGAAAATCAGCTCTTTTTGTTTTGTTGGATTTTAGTAAGGCATTTGATACAGTTAATCATGCTCTATTGATTGCTAAATGTAGATGTCTTGGCTTTAACGAAACATCGCTTTATATGTACTTGAGCAGTCGTACTCAAAGAACATTTTTAAATAACCTGCTATCTTAAAGCTTGAATACAAGTTCTGGTGTACCTCAAGGATTCGTATTGGGTCCGTTGCTTTTCTTAATTTACACTTTCGATTTACATGCAGTTATTGTAAATAGTAAATCTACATTTTTTGCGGATGACACATAGCTGTACAAGGAGTTCGTGTGCGATGATTATGAGCGTACAGCCAAGACCATTAATGAAGATTTCTGTAACATTTCTGCATTCTCTGCAAATTATTACTTACTTTTGAACCGTACCAAATGTAAAGCTATAATTTTTAGCTATAGTACGAAAAGACAGTTTCTGTGTTCTCAAATAAATTTGTACATTAATTATCAAAATATCCAAATTATAAATTGCGCAAACATTTTGGGTTTATTTGTTGGCGAAAGGTTACTCTTTTGTGATCATATAACTTATTTGACAAGACAAAGTTATGCTAGCCTAAAAAGTTTGTCCTCTGTTAGAGATGTACTATTCTTTAATATGAAAAAGACTCTACATGAAAGTCTTGTAAGTTTTCCAATTGGGCCAAATTGTTATTAACAATAATTGTCGAGGGGGACATCTGGAGAATATTATTTTTAAAACATAATTGTCATATTTCTATTTTTTGATATAATAATGTAACGTAATTTTTCTAAAATTGATGGATTTTTTTAAAAATGAAATCCCGAAGTACCTACTGCGATACTCTTTATAACTAAAAAATCGATTTCTTCATTATAATCAATCAGATCATCCATTTCTGTAATGTTGCAAAGCACAGGGTGATGCAACTGAAATATCCGATAACCGATTGTTGCATCAGACGAGATATTGGGACGAGAAAATTTTTTTTCCGCAGAATATAATTTATCGGAGAGGCCATATGTAAAAAATCAGATTCCAGTGAATTCTCGAAGGCAAGATATCTGAGAGGATGTCCAAAAGTATGACGCAATTTGTTGGGAAATGTTATGCAACAGTTGAAAACATTGGCCTGGCGTTAAAAAAGTGTTACTACATTATCCTTGAGTAAAATATTTGTTTAAATAGTTAAAATAGCATGTAACACTAAAAAGATATTAGGACGAATTTATCTGAACCTGAAATCAGCAGGTCTACTAGACATAATTGACGTGATGAAACCTGAGGAACAAGCTAGACGAAAACAACATCACAGGAGATATCTTATTATCAAAGTTAACAAGCCTATTTACCTGCTGTCCTTGCAGTTTGCCCTACAATCTAAACGTATAACGGGTCTTTCAAATTGAGCGTTTTTTTTTAATTTTTGAATAAAACACAGATGGCGTTGTGAATTTGCCTAGGTCTGGTTTCATTTCAGAAGTGTCACCTATAACATATAAAAATGATGTGGTACACAATACAACAACGTGTTAAATTGTTGAATTATTTTATTAAAATCGACGTTCATTCAGTGAGAAATGTTTTTAGAAATTCCGTGATATTTACGGCTTGCAGAATCGTCCATCTGACAGCACCGTCAATCGAATTGTTCAAAAATTTCAAGAAACTGGTTCGGTGGAAGATAAAAAAAAGTGCAATATATAGTCGTAGTGGTTGTTCACAAGCGAATATACCGAGCAGAATGATGAAGGGATGAATATGAGGTAAGAGAAAGAGAGGTAAACTAAAGACACGATGGTAGAACAATGTAAAATTATATTCCGAAGAACTACTACACATCAAAAACTGGTATGTGGCAGCTGAAGATTGATTCAGATGAAGGCGAAGGTTGAAGGTAGTCAAGGCTCACTGATGAGTGTAGTACCACACTCTAGAAGAAGATATGAAGTACCAAAGAATAACCATCAAACTGCCATGAGTCAGTCATTATTTTTGTAACGTGCCTTAACAGTTTTACAGATTCATAGTCACACATGCTGTGTGGAAGCAATCATTGTATATACATACAGTGTACGTACATACAGTACAATATACGAAATTCGCACGGGAAGTTTGATATTGAAAATCGCTCATTTTTGTACTGCACCCCACGCTGAATTCCTTCCTTATTAGACTAGGAAAAGTACTTCATGAATCTCCCTAATAAATGAGTTAAAAAAAAGTTCGAATAATATCTTTCAATCTCATTGGAAAAGAACCAACAGAAATGACTAACCTGACCTTTAAAAGTAATCTGTACAACCTATTTTAAAACTACTTCAAATATATTTTCTTATCGTTTAGAATAACGATTAATCATCTAAACTAGAAAAACGCGGTTCTCCACTATCAATATCTCAGAAGTGAGAAAAGAACCTATCATGATCGTTGCCTAATTTCTAACAGTTCCCTTTTGATAAGACGGGTGTGCGTACAACGTTTGACGTCAGTTAAATCGAGAAAACACAAATATATCTAACAAGAAAACAAACATTTTTTTAAGGAAAAACAAATATTTGATAATAGTGACAACACGAACACTCGACATCCGAACATTTCTTTACGTAAAATATCTAAATTTTTCAGAAATTCTGAAAAATAATTAAACTTAAGAAAAATAATTTACCCCATACACAATTTGCAATTGGGGTTTTGAAAAAAAAATATCATAAATGGAAAGATCATTATAAGTTTTATAACAAAACTATTTATATTTTTTCCTTATAATTATAAAGCTATATCAAATTGAAAATTCATTTTTAAACCTAGCACCGATGACGCGCCCATAATTTCGGAAAAAAACCCGAGGGCGTGTGACGTCACAATGTTTATTTCCCCTCAACATTTCAGACAACTCATACGAGTGTTTTAGTTTTTAATTGTTTTTAATCTAGTGTTTTAGTTTCGTACCATTTTGTACCAATACTACAAAAACAAACTCCCGAAACAAATGAGTTTAAATGTACCACAATATGTTAAACGTCGAAATCAATGGTTTCAAGAAGCACTACGTATTAATCCTAAAATATATACAAAAAATTATTGTTTATAATATTTATTGATTTTTTATGTTTGAGAATTTTTACCTGATGAAGCTACACAATCATGACATTGAGGGACTTGAACTTTTCTTAGCAGCAGTTTTACTCAGAACTTTATGTTCTGGACATACACATCCTTTCACCGTTCAAATACAATTTTTGGGGCTAAATTGAACATAACCTACAGCCTTGTGACTGAAAATCTGTGACCATAAAAATATCCACACCAGGTATATTATCAGAATTGTCCTTTATGAATGGTTTATGACGCATTACTGAACTAAATTAGTAACCAATAATGTTTCTTTTGCGCTAAACTTCAATAATTTTAACAATATATACACAGGTAAAAGCCGTGAAAACACTTTAACATAATGACGTCACAACAACGTCAACCTGACAGCCAATCGAGGCGCTTTCGTAGTTACGTTATTTTATTTTAAATTTTATCAATTTTAATTCATCTATAAATAATTACAAACTAGACTTTATCATTTGGATCTTACAGACCACTGAGACTACCGAATATCGCCATTTCGAAAAATGACGCTTCCATATAACACATGGCGCGATTTTATTGAAAAAAACATACTATTAAGGTGCATATTATCAAATTGAGGCCTTAAAAGTTTTTCAAGATATTGCGGTAGCATTCAAAACAAATTGCAGTAGCGTAAACTGTCCTTATAACTCCTCCAGCCCAGAATTCAGACCATACTGTTACTCGAAGAGGATGTAAAGTTTCTTCTGCAATTAGTCGAGAATTTTTATTTCCCCAAATCCTCCAATTTTGTTTGTTCACATAACCTGTGAGGTACAAATGAGCTTCATCGGAAAACATAATTTTATTGCGTAATTCTGTATTTATTTGCTGTGATTTTATAAGCAATGTTATGCCCCTGTAATTTTTGTATTCTAAGGGGTCTCCATACAATTCCAACACACCATTTATCAGGCATTTGCTCTTCAGCTTATATTCTAGTTATGATTTTTTACAATTGATGTGTTACGTTTTATCCTTCAATTTATATTTCATCTGTCAGTCAATCTATCGCTTTCAAGGAATCTGTTGTGCTTCAATATGTACAATGCAATCCTAAAGCTGGATCCACACCAATAAAATTTTGCGTGTGTGTCGAGTTTACTTTACGGCGAAAATATTTACGACGCAAAATGTCTACACACAGTCAATAAATATTTGTGCTTTACGCTATGTACGTCCCGCTCCATCTGTATGTGCTGTGGGATATTGGTAGCTTATGTTTGATTCGGTAATTTCAACAAGCGTTAAAAATCAGTGTTTATTTTCTGTAGTTTATACTTTTCTGTTGTGGTACAAATGCTTCATCTAATAACGCCTTTCTCTTTCGTTTTCTTTCCCTTTTTCTTGATTAAATTGTTCCTAATTTTGAATGCAGCACACTTTCAACATAATAATATGCTGATAGATGCTTTGACTACAATCAGTTACTCAATAATTAATAAATTACTAAATAATAAATTTCAATATAGCCACGTCACGTATATACCTATTTGAAACTAAAAACATTAATTTGACTTCGACAACGCGTCCACACACAAATGTGCGTGCTGTGCGGCGAAAATATTTGTGTGTGATCTTGTGTGTCAAAGCGTCTACATTGCTATCCACGCTCACCACGTACAAAGCTAGATCCACATCAATACAAATTTTCGTTGTGCGGGCTGTATGTATTTTATGTGGTGTGCCTGCGCGGCAACGTAGACGCTCTAACACACAAATATTGTCGCCTCACAAAACGCACACGAACCATCTGTTGTCCACCAGATAATTCAAACAAATTGTTCCAGTATATTCAACACACACGCACATTTCTATTGATGTGGGCCCAGCTTAAGGCGATGAACCGTGGCCAATCTGGTAGCGGGTTCGACTCCCGTGCTCAGTCGGGAAAAAAGGAAAAATACCGCACCGACCTAATATAAAACTTTCGGACGCCGTTAATATCCATAAAGTCATGGGCCTAAAATGGGCTGTTAATCTTTATTGTAACCGTCCTGTATGGTAATGACGGTGCGCAATTTAACATTAATAAGAGAAGAAATCTGCAACGAGATGCATCAGCCTTGCTTGAAATTGGAAACAATTGAAAAAGTAGAATTGAGAAACGTCACGTTCTTTTTTCATTTCTCGCAAAGCGGCCCGCGATCGACAATCGCATCGACATTAATTGGTTCAGAGTTTTACCACTTGTATCGAAAAGTACTGTTGTGTTAAAAAGTAAACAATACTAATTACGATCAATTCTCAATCTCAAAAGAGTCGATGTGAAACACCAAACTCGAAAAGATTTCTCACTAAACATCAAATAACTTTTTAAAATGTTTCCTCGTTTCGCTAACCATATTAGCATCATCAGAAAATTCTGATTGAAATATCAGGAGATTGATCAGTATCAATTGATTGATGACTCAATCTGTTTGAATCATCTCATGATGCTAACATGGTCAACGAAACGCACGTCGAAAAGTTGCAAAAAGTTATTTGGTATTTAATGATAAATTTCTTCGAATTTAGAATTAATTATAATGTTTGATTTTCTTGATGTCGAAGAATGACTGGATTTTACCATGCAAGTCTTTTAAACCAACTGGAAAAGCGAAACCTCCTTAAACTCATATTCGTGGATATTTGGCGGTAGTGGTTGATGGCTCACCAGGTTGTTACCTCTTTGGATTTTGACAGAGCTTCCACTTTTCGTAACATCACGTATTTTAGGGAATCCTACATCACGTATGCAAGAAGTTTTTTCCTTAAATCAGGAGCGCATCTTATTATCAGCTATGAGTTCATAAGGGATGTTTTTTTTGGCTGCCCCCAATGTTCTGTCAAAATTTCCAGTTCGAAATTAGTTGGAATCACCTTTTTTTTTGATTGATTACTTTTTTTACATAATCTGTATATTTAATTGAATCAGTCCCAATACTTTTTAAATTAAACAATTAATTCTGGCGACGATTCTCCGAATCGTAAGGCGACGTCGGTATTTGACTTGAACACCTGTTGGTCGCCGATCGTGTCAGATTCGAAATTTTCCAACTAATGTTAGTGAGAATGATTTATCATTTATACAGGATGGATCAGTACAGGTGTTTTTTTTTCATTGTATCAAATTTTAATCCAGGACCTCTCCAGTGATCAATTTTTGTACTGAAACGTTTCAAGAATCAAATCTGTTTTTTTTTACTAACCGCGTTAACATCTTCATTGATAAAATCTGACACACATCCAGGAAAAACTAAGCTGGTACATATTTAGCAGGTGTATATTTGTTTAGTGTGGGTTATAAATCCGGAGGAATTATTAATACATATTTTTTGAATCTGAAACGTACAGTGTTTCAGCAGGATGGCATTGCATCGAAGATAAGAATCTCAGAATCGGTGGAAGATTGGGAGAGAACATTCTCATCCAACATATATGTATTGACAAATTGATCCCAGTTCAGGTTTATTTTCCATGAATGACGATGAAACAATCTTGAGATTTCACGCCGATGAATTTCCGATAGGGTCTTTCAAACTGAACGGTTTTTTTAATTCTGGGATTTTTTTTTTTTAATTCTTGGATTCTTTGGATCTATATTAAGGCAGGGGTGTGTAGAAATAATCTTCATATGATCCAGGAGATCCACCAACACATAATTTGAAAAGTTTAATAGAACCCAGTATAAGAAACAAAGACAAAAAGAAATGTTGGAAAATTGTTGGATGAAGTACATTGAGCTAAAGGGATATTATGTCGAAGAATAAATTAAAAAAATTGACAAAAAATGGTGACTTTTGTTTAAACAATTCATGCGCTTTACGTATCGATACAGCCACTTGTTTTTATAAATTACTATGACTGTTGATGTGACATCTGGCAGAAATTATATATCATTTCGCTTGTTTAATTAGAAATCTTTTGTAATCGAACAGATTTACCACTAAACAAAATATTTTTTTATGAGTTAATCTTCTCCTGATGATGGTAACATGGTTAGCGAAACGCGCGTCGAGAAGTTTAACAAAGTGATTGGGTATTTAGTGGTAAATCTCTTCGAGTTTTGTGTTTCACGCCGAAGGTTCCAATAGCAGTGGCCTTTTGTAATTGTTGAGGATTTAAAAAAAAGTTGCATTAAATTTTATCTAAAAATAAAATTTCTTGTGCTGCGGCATTATAAATGTTACCAAAGTGTTGGAATGATGAAGTTAAGTCACTTTAGTGTTGTTAGAAGATGAATCTCGTTGAGGAAGACTTTGCATGTTAACCAAAGAAGAAAACATTGACGTCCAGACTTTGTAGATATTACTACAATGTTTGTGGTAAAACAATGCATGTTTTTTTTTGCACACTTCAATAATTAATCGTCAATTTTCTATAAATCAAATAAATATCGTTTCAAAAGCACCATATATGGCACCGTGAGATTTTTTCTTGTTTCCTTGATTGAAGAAACTTCTTCTTGGACTCCGTTTAGAGTCCATAGAAGTTATTCTATGCATAGTTATAAAATTCACCGGCCTCTGAAGGAAATAACGTTGGACTAAGTTTGTTGGAGTGAGAGGAGATTAATATGAAGGAGATAAAATAAAATTGGACGAAAGAATAAATATGATTTACATTCTGTCAAAAAGTACCAGGAATTGATCATTTGAAAAACCCGCTTAAAGGCACTGTCAAAATTCTTTTTATCGCCAAGTTGGCACAACTGTCCTCGATACTGACGCGGAGTTTGAACGTCATCTGTCATTTAGTTTGTTTACAGTGCTCGATTTTGTCCTCTCAAGTGCGTTTCGCGATTTTACAATGGATAAAAGCATCGAACAAAGAATTTGTCTTAAGTTTTGCATTGAAAATAGAACTTCGTGTGCCGTATCGCTGAATATGTTGCAGAAGGCTTGTGGAAAAGCGGTCGTGATGTGGTGGAAGATTTGCCTCACTCTGGTCGCCGATCAACGTCTTCAACTGAAGTTAACATCGTTAAAGTGAAGGAAATGGTGATTGAAAATCATTATTTAAGTTTGAGAGAGATAGCCGCTAATCTTTCTGTGTCTCATTCGTACCATTTTAAGCGATTGTTTGGGCATGAAACGCGTTGCCGCTCGACTAGCGCCGAACGACCTGAATTTTCTTCAGAAACTCAATTGCGTGAAGGTCGCTGAGGACATGCTAGAACGAGTCAATTCCGACCCCACATTCATAAAATGCATTGTAGCTGATAATGAGCCATGGGTGTATGAGTTTGATATGCAAACCAGTCAACAAGCTTCGAAATGGCGCCTTCCAACTGAGTCAAAACTGAAAAAAACCACGTCTAAGTCGATCAAAAGTTAAGGTGACGTTGACTGTTCTCTTTGATTATCGCGGTGTTGTGCACTCGGAATTCTTGCGAAAGTCAGACGGTAAATAAAGAATATTATCTGAGCGTTATGCGGCGTTTGAGAGAGCAAATTCGTCGAAAAACTCTTGGATTTTACATCACGACAACACACCATTTCACAAGGCTGTCATTGTGAACGAATTTCTGGCCAAAAATTTATCAAATGCCATGGAACAAGCACCGTATTCACCTGATATGGTTCCGGCCGACTTCCTTCTCTTTCTAAAACCCAAATTACCACTTCGAAGCACCCTTTTTCAGTCGATAAAAGACATAAACGAGAATTCGCGGCGACAACTGGAGTCGATTCCGAAAAATGCGTTTAAAAAATGTTGTGACAATTGGATTATTCGTTGGCATAAATGTATTATTTCGGAAGGGGCCTACTTTGAAGGTGATAATTCCCGGTACTTTTTTGACAGAATGTATATATAAATATAATGAGTTGTTTTATTAAAGAAAAACAACTTTTTGATCATTGTCGTATATTATAACTCCTAAAATATATGTTTTGGGTTTGTAGACCTATTTACTGACTAAAAAACGGTTTGACGGTGGTTTCTTTGGGTTCTTTACAGTTTATTCATACCCCCTGGGCCATAAAGTAACCCACAAACCTATTTGAACAGGTTTGTTTGCGGAATCCCAATTTTTTCGTAATTTTACTTTACTCATTCGATATCTAAAATGGAGATCCGATGACCTAATTTATCGTTAAACTCCTGAATATGTATAAGGTTTATTACTTTTATATGTAATGAAATACAAGGTGCGTCTCACGAAAAACAGGATTAAAAAAAATACAGATGTTAATTTTTTTTGCGAAAATCATTATTTTTATTCAAAATAGACTCATTGCGCGCCAATACAACGTTTTGCACGGTTAATTAGGTTGACGAATGAATTTTTGAGCTCGGCCAAAGATATGTCCTCTAGGATGGCGGTTGAGCTAGAAGTCGCTGGGAGCCAAATCGGGCGAGAATGGTGAACGTTTGATTGGCTAAAATACCATGTTTAGTCAAAAAATTAGTGATGAGTATCGAGCGATGGGATGGCGCATTATCCTGCAACAAGCGCCAGCTGCCTTGTTGACGGTATTTAATCAAGTCCTTGCATTGTTGATTCGGAGCAATTTTTGATCTTCAATCAATTTGTATGAAACAAAGCTTGCACAAACCTTCCAAGTCCCAAATGATGGTCACAATGCGATGAATTGAATCTTTGAACATGTTCAATTCCATTACCATGTATCACAACGAAGATTTTGGCTGATTTTTTATAAATTTACGCACAATTTCATTGTTACTTTGAGTAACCACGGAATTTTTCAGACCAGGACGTTCGTCGTCCTTGATGTCGTCATGACCTTCTTTGAATCGTTCAAACCACTCGTGGACTCTGCCACGCAACAAACAATCCTACCATACACTTTTTTTTATTAATAGAAACGTTTCAGTGAATGTTTTACCAAGTAAAAACAAAATGTAATATTCGCTCTTTGTTCGATGTTCATTTTTCGACTGATGGTATAAACATACAGTTTAAGCGCGATAGTCTGGCTTCTAATGATCCGAATGTCAGTGAAGGATGTGAAGGATGCTTTCCAATGCTTACTCTCGTTGAAAGATTGTGTCACTAGAAATGGCTATTTTGAAAAAGTCCTGTTTTCCACCTTGTATAATCATGTTTCTTTTAAATTTAACTGAGGGCCGATACTTGATGGAATTATATATTAAATAATTAAGCAAAGACTAATATCTAAAAATTTCCACTATGTTACAAATTGTATGTACAACAATTATTTCGACACACAGTATTTATCCACGGTATAATAAATACTAAGGTAAGATATTGCGCATGGTGGGCGGGGCTTTGTTGACGGGAATACGTCATCCATTGAGTAAAATTCGAACATCATAGTTTTGACATATAACAAGTTTACTAGAAGTTTATGTTTGTGTGGTGTTAATCTAAAATATTCAATAGTAACAATGCGTTGTGCTGTATTTGGGTGTAACTCCAACAATCAGTCGAAAAAGAACTCTTATGATGTGAAGTTTTTTTCATTTTCCCAAGAATGAAGAAGTGGATCCATGTCACAAAAAGACAGGATAAATTTAACCTGAAAAGGGCTTGTATTTGTTCGAAACACTTTTTAAATAGCGATTTCAAGGAAAATCTTCAACGTAAATTGTTAAATTACACACCAAAAAGTTACCGAGGATTGAAGGATGATGTATCGACTCAAAATCTGGCAGTTAGTTCTCAAAAACCAGTATCGAATAAACAATCTGTATGAATTGAAAAAGCGAGAGAAAACAAGTCGTCACCGAGTTATTGACCAGGTAATTATCACAAGAGAAAAATAATTGAAATAGAAATTAAACCGAAAAACATTGAATCATGTTTATAAATTTGTTGCTTTAAAAAGTAGGGTGTTTTATTTATTTATGCTTGATTAGATGTTGGGATGGTGGTAGAAATAGTAATAATGGTGATGGTAGTAATATTTCTAATATTCCATGTTTATACCCCAGAGGACCTTCATGAACTCGAATATGATGGGCTCGAACATTTAACTGGATATATGTATACGTTTCAAGTTAAACGATTCCAGTTTAGAAAGACCCAGCATATCCAAATATACCTGAACTGATCATTTAAGTGAAGGAGGTTTACACAAACCTTCTGAAGACTCTTTCACAAATGAAACAGCTTGAACAAATTTTTAGGTCTGTTAATGGAGAATCCTTGACCAAAAATTCTTGACCTTGACCAGAAAAAACAAAAAAATATTTTTTCGATTGCGAATGTAAGTGTAAAATTAGGTAAAAGAAAGATGATTAAAATTATTACATAATTACACTTATAGCTAATTCAAAATGGACATAAGCTTAAGAAATATGTACAATTTAAATTTAGGAAACAAAATGTTGTCATCTTTAATACCAATATAAAATATGTCTAGATGTGTGTTGAATAATTAATATTTTATTTGTGACAAAAAATATCGAATTTAGCTGAATATTACATTTAAAAAACAATATTTACAAAATTTTCAATTTGCATATGGCAATTTTATATAACCAATGTATATTATTTTTTTCATACATTTTTAAACTGAGAAACAAAATGATTTGTTTATATATATTTCAAATACTTATAATAAATAATATTAATCTATAAAACGAAATGTTTTTGTCGATAAATAAAAACTATTCGAACTATCGAAGTTTTGTTATGTAAATAGTGTCTAAAATTCAAATAAAATTGTGTACGTGTCTGTTATATACAATTTTTTAGTCTTGCCCATACTGATAAACTATTTGTCCTCAATATAAAGCCTTAATTCCAATTACAATGCATTTAAATTGTATTTCAAAGTCTAGCAACGAAGATATTTGAATTTTACTCAACGAGTAACGTCATGCGTAAACAGGACGCATTGGTATACGGGAATATCAGGCCCTGGTATCTATCTATGTAACGGAATCTTTGAACGTCCTTTTCGCCCACTTCAAAACTTCAGATTAAATTGAAACTTTGCACACTTATCAAGAACCGATGACACTACAATAATTTAATACGTTCGTCCCATTATCCTGAACAGGATCGTCAGGATCCAAGGATTTGCGTTCGGAGAAGGAACCTGAGACACGGTTACAACGCCCAAGGAAGGCAGTTCGAACAATTTTCGAAAATAAATAGTTTAAAAAACTAAAAAGAAAACACGCTTTTATAGCAGATCGAATTAAAAAATGAAAAATAAATTATAGTTTAAAAAACTAAAAAACACGCTTTAATGGTAAACCGAACTAAAAAGTAAAAAATAATTTTTAGTGCAAGAATAAAGTGTTGAACGAGAAAATTAAATGTGTCATTGTAAAAAAGCGTGGGGTGCTTTGTACCATATTTTCATACCAACTCTGCTTCTAGAAACGGCACTGATGCAATATTTATAACAAATGACATCGAGCACCTCACGCCTTTTTCACAACGACACATTAATTTTCTCATTCATCAGTTTATTCTTATACTAAAAATTATTTTTTACTTTTTAGTTCGATTTACCATTAAAGCGTGTTTTTTTTAGTTTTTTTAACTATAATACATTTTTAATTTTTTAGTTCGATCTACTATAAAAGCGGGTTTTTTTAGTTTTTAAACTATTATTTTTTTGCAAGCATAGTGTGTATTTAAAAAAGGCACTGTGTCGAAACAATTGTTATTCATACAATTTTAAATATAGTGGAAATTTTTAGATATTAATCTTTGCTTGTTTATGTTTTTCTTAATTCGATATTAGTTTTCTCCACCAGTAAATGTTTTCTCCCTCACAGAACACTATAAAGACCCTAATAACTGATAATAGGAAGGTGTCAGGTCCGGTGAATATATGAATAAATAAAAAAACAGGCATTTTTTGTTCTGAAGGGTAGACGCACACAAATTTTCAAGCGAAAACGGTTGCAACTGCAGGAAGAGTCATAGCTACGGTTTTCTTTAATTTCATGAAGTGGTACGCGGCCAGTATTACGTTCCACAAGTGGACCAATCGAAGGGTGTTATTCCCATGATAATGAAGGATTTCCCGTGTTAAGAAAGTCGTCATTTTCAAAGAACAAGGTATTTTTTTCTATTTTGATAACGATATACGGTATATAAGTATGGTAATTTTGGATGGTGATCTCTAGTGCTAAACAATTTTTGCGGGGCTTTGAGTTGTTCCACCTTGTACTCATCCGTGCTTAATTCCAGCGTTCTTAAAATTCCTCTGAACCTTGTGAGCGGCTTTTTTCGCATAGGCTGAGTCATAACGTTGCCTGATATCGCATTTCAATGGGCAGTTACGCAAATACGGTCGTAATCTGATATCTTTGAAGTTTTTTTTTTTCGATATGTGGTATTTCCGGTTTGGCATTTTAGTTACAAGTTTTCAACTATTTAAGAAATGTTGCGTAACATCGTGAAATTCTTACAATAAGCTTGGATTCAAACGACAACTGTTTGCAACGTAGACTCGTAAAAGGTGTCAGGTTACAGAAATATCGTTTTTATACATTTTTGAACTTTGGAACGAGCTAACTTTCGATTCTATTTTTTTACAATTTTTTATATTTCATACGATAGGCATGCAAAAAGGTCTTTCAAATAAGCGTTTTTTTAAGGGGGCAGACCTGGTTGGGACGTCCAAAAAACGCTCTTATTTAGCTTTTATTTTTATTTTATCACACATTAAAATAATTATTAACAAATGTTTTTTCACATGAAAGATATATATTTCTAGAAGATATTATACATTTTTTATGACTAAATATTGAGAAATACGTGGAATATAGCAAATTTGTGAGGGGTCCAAAAAATAGGGTTTTGCCGTGATCACTGCAGCTCGTCACTGGATCATCCGAAATAAAAAAAGGGATTAAGTCAATGACATAATGCTCCGGATGGACGAAGGGATTTGAAAAATTTTGATTTATCGAAAAATGGCGGATGTTAAAATTCAAAGTTGTTTATTCGACCAAAATTTCACTCACATTTTCGGCTATATAAAAAAATAATCGTCCAAAGAAAATCCTTCGTCCATCCGGAGGACAATTATAGTTAGACAAAAATCCAGTTATCATCTCATTTTCATCTCATTTCTCATGAATCAACCGTGGATTTTCCTCACCCCAAATACGACAATTTTGTTTATTAATATAGCCACCAATTTCAAAATGTGTCATCTGAAAAGATGCTTTTTTGAGAAAAATCATCTGTTCTTTGATTTAAATGACATATGCAAGACGTTTTGAATGATCCAATGGCTTTAGTTACTGTGTTATGTAAATATTATATACCTTCAGAGCAAAATAATGTCGTAAAATACGCCATGAATTGAATTCACTGAGTTTAAATTGTTGTGAAGGTCGACCAGTGGAAATGTCTGGGTTTTCAGCAACACTTTCACGTACACACACACACATCTATATATATATATATATATATATATATATATATATATATATATATATATATATATATATATATATATATATATATATATATATATATAGAGAGAGAGAGAGAGAGGGGGGGGGGGGGGGAGAGAGAGAGAGAGAAATTAAAAAACCCTCAATTTGAAAAAGACCTGTTACAAAGAATGCCAGAGGACAGAATACAATTTTAACATGACGGAAGCATATGGAAGCAGTACAAGAAGTAAACGACAAACTGGAGACAAAAAAAATTAAATAAAAATCTTTCATTCTAGAGTCTTTGATTGAGGACGCAGATGGCGACATATTAGGCTTTCAGGCTTTTGAAATGAAAATTCCAGGCGGCAGAAAAACTTCAATTTTGATATATACTGTATTTCGTCATTTGTCGTGGCCAAAAAGCTACAGAAGCAGTTTGAGATATTTCCAGGTCCCGCTCTTATCAACCTTTCAACATCAACGAGAACCATCTTAAAGCGTTTTTGAACAAGGACGGCCGTCAAACATAACGAGAATTGGCTGAGAAGATGGACTGCGGCCTTGTCACAATCTGCAATTTGTGGATTTTACTCAAAAACTCGAATCACAAACTAGCCGTCGAAAAAAGGAAAATCGCCGAAACAAAGTTGGCTAAAATCTCGCCGTTACCAAATAACACGTGACTCCAAGCAAAGATTCTTCCACAGAATCGCCACGGGAGATGACAAATGGTGTATCTACGTCAATATGAAACAAAGGAAGGAGTGGGTGGCCGCATGAGGCATGCCAAAGTCGGGAGTTAAGCAAGATCTCCATCCCAAGAAGACCAGTCCTCTAGTCCCCCGTTTGGCGGGACTGGGAGAATCTCGTGTTCCACGACAATTCACGAGCTCACACCGCAAACATCCTCAAGGAGACTCTGAATAATCTCGAATGGGAGGTTCTTCCGTATCAACCGTACTCTCCAGATCTTGATCCAACGGATTTTCACCTCTTCCGCTCGCTGTCCAACCAAATGAGAGGTGTAACCTCCGCCAACGATGAGGACCTTAAAAACTGGCTTAACAATTTCTTCGAGTTCAGGCCCGACAATTTCTGGCGAAACGTCAACAGATTGATCGAAAGGTGGGAACAGTTCGTGAACCGTAATGGAGAATAACACAACGATCATATGTCCCCGGTCTGACAAAAAAAGCACTTTTTTTGCAAATTTCTACTTTGTTCATCCATATATTCTCCTTGAAGAGCAATACAATCATTCCAACGCTTTTCTAACATTTCTACATCTTTTTTATAGAACGATTTCTTTTTGCCTTCTAAATATCCTACAGTTTCGGCAATTATCTCTTCATGAAAACGACGACTTCTTTCCAACGAGCTTTTTTTTTAGGTGTGAGAACAGGAAATAGTCGCTGGGGACCAGATCAGGCGAATACGGTGGACGAGGAAGCAATTAGAAGTGTAATTCAGGCAATTTAGCCATCGTTGCCAACGATTTGGCATACGGTGCGTTGTCTTGGTGAAAACAGAACTTTCTTTTGTTCATTTGGAGCTTTTTTTGTGATCTCGTCCTTGAAAAGCACCTATAACGCTATGTAATATTCGCTATTGATGGTTTTACCTTTCTCGAGATAACGGATGAACAATATCCCATGCGTATTCCAAAATCCTGAGGCTAGGACCTCATGCATTATTTATCACCCTGATCGAAGAGGCTTGTATATAATACTATAGTTTTACCCCATGTTACTTATTGTATATCTGTGCTGATATCATGTAATAAGGAGAGTATTGGTAGACTCTAAATCCAGCAGAACAAGGCTATGCGTGTACTATTGAACTGTAATAAGTATACAGCGATAGAGGTAATGTTGCGGTCATGGGACTGGTTTTCAGTTGCGCGGGCCATTGAAGGGGATAACATTCGATTAATATATAAAATAAAACATAATTTGTTGCCCCATTATTTGAATACTTTTTTGGTACAAAGAGTAAATATGCATTCTACGATGTCTGTTCTAAGAACAATTATGATGTACCAATTGTGAGAACTACTGCTCTCGAGAAGGCATTGTTTTGGGAAGGTGCCTCGTCAATGCTTTACCCGCCCACATAGGGAGCGCTCCTAATGTGCATGTATTTAATAGACTGTTAAATTATTATTTGAAGCAATAGAGTGTTTTATCATTTAAACAGTGTTAATTATTTCCTTTTTATTGTATTTTCCTTTGTTAAGATTTCTTAGAATTTTTCTTACTTTTATTTTTTTTACTATTTAGCTGCAAATGCTAAATAAAGTGTATATTTATTTATTTATTTATTATTTATGCAAGGTTATGACCCCTTGCCTGTGTTTTTGGTCGCTTTGGACGGTTTTCACAGGGTGAAAAATTCTTTTTATTTCTCTTAAACAGCTCCAAATATTGCTCAGAATCATTAATACGTTGTTGTTTTTGGTCCGCTGTGAACATTCTCAAATGTTCGTGCAAAATGATGCAAACACTTCCTTTTGATATCTTCATGATATCAGCTTTACTTTACTTTGTGATTTTTTTATTTTGTGATTTTTTCTGATGTCTGCTCTAACCGGCCAGTGCTTCTACGGCCACGGTTTGAATTCAGCATACCCATCAATTATGGTTAATTTTCCTCAAGCAGAATCCGGATAATATTTATTAAATCATTGTTTTGCTTCAACAATATTTTTCTTCATAAAAAAAAGCAATGCTTAAACAACACACGAAATTCGTTTTTCCCATTGTTTTGCAAATAACAAAAGTAGCGTTACTTAATGCACAACTCAGAAACTAGTAGACAGATTGTCGTAAAATTTTGACACATGACATTTGGAGGTTGGCACAATCGATCAGTGATAAGGATTTTTCGTAAATGTTGTTTTCCTATATGTCAAACCTATAATTTATTACTTTGTTGTTATAATTGTTGCTTTTTTCAATACAAATGGTTAATAAAAAAACGTCGGAAACTTACGAAACAACTCAACATGTTTGAACTTTAATGTGAATTTTTCAAGCTCATGTTTCTGTAAACTATACTCCATTCGTCGAATGTCTTTCGGCAGCTCACGATTTAAATGTGAGTTATAAATAAAAAATAATCCAGTTAATGACTGTTATGTCACTCACGCCTCGTACATTTCGAGAACAATGTTCAGCTTTATAAATTAAAAGAATTTATTGACCGTTAAGGGTTACAGAATTGGAAAAATACAGCTAAAACCTTTTTAGTTCCTACGGATTTTATTGCTCTTAATTATACGTCTCAAGAAGCCTTTTTCTCCGATATGATAGTAATTTCGGTACGGTTCTATTTTCATCTGAAAATTACTGAAAATAACGCGACATTAATGATATTCTTTCTGATTGAGTTCGTGGGGATGACGCTTGAAACCGTAAAAAAGCCGTTTTTCTAGTAGTTGCTTTATTTATTGAATTGTCCGGAAAACACTTTCTGCTTTCAACAAATGGATGCAATTAATTGGTTTTTGTAACTGAATGGTCATTCAGTAAACATATTACGCTAGTTGTGTTATGTTCTATTTCACTTAATAAATGTTTCCCCATATGTTGGGGAGAACAAAAATGGTATGAGGAATATAGAATCATTGGATTAATTTTATAATTTTTGTTTGCGGTATGATGATAGTCGAAAACACTCAGTCGGTCAGTGGTCACTTATGGCTGCGAGACGCGGACCCTCACAAAGAAAACTGAGGAGATGCTTGCGGTTCTTAAAAGAAGATTACTCTACGATGGAATTGGCAGGATCAGGTATAACTTCGAACTCAACGAATTGTCCAAGGACTTTTTAGACCATCTGCGGGTTCAGCGACCCAGATGGGCGGGACACGTGGCGAGAATGCCAGAAACGGAATACCAAAGAAAATCCTGGAGAGGCGAATGAGGGGTAACAGAAAATGAAGTAGAACAAAAGACAAGATGGCAGGATAATCTAAGTAGAGATGCTGAAGAACTACTGGACACCAAAAATTGTCAAGGGGTTGTAGAAGATCGGTCCGGTTGGAGGCGAAGGTTGAAGGAGGTTAAAGCTCGCTGATGGGCTGTAACACCACGGGATGAAAAATAGTCTTGCTATGTACTTCAATTCCTAGTATTCAATCATATCTATTTATCTTTGATGTCAATAAGGTCGTTAGTGCTAGGCTTATTGAAAAGTTCGTGGAGCGACACCTATAGAGCAGTAAAAGATTCATTCGCAGTGTCAATTCATTCGTACAAAAACGGCTGCTGAAAGTAAACATATTAGTGTGTTACAATGGAAAATATTGAAAATCGTGCAGTATTAATTTAAAAAAAAAGGTTTAAAGGCAATGGAAATTCATAGTGAAATGGTAAATGTATTAGGAGAGTCTGCTTCTTCAAAAACAATGGTTTGTAAGTGGGAAGGTGAGTTTCAACTTGATCGTACAAGCCTGGATGATGACCCTCCTTCTGGACGTCCAATAAGTGCAACTGCTAAACAAATAATTAATTCTAGACATGATATGGTTATGGGTGAAAATGAAGTGAAATTGCTAAGGTCACTGATATCTCAACTGAAGATGGGTGCCGTATTTGTTAAATTCTGATCAAAAACGATTTTGGGGACAACTTTCTAACCAATATCTGGATCATTTTCGAAAGAATAAAATGTATTTTAAACGTCGTTTTATAACTACGGATGAGACTTGGGTTTACCGCTAAGATCCTGAACTGCGACAACAAATCGCAGAGTGGACTGAGCCCGGTTGTTCAGCTCCGAAGCGGCCAGAGTGGTCAAAATCGACCAAAAAGGTTATTAAATCAATTTTTGGGATGCAAAGTGTGAGAGACAGAGAGAGACTTAGTGTGAGAGACAGAGAGAGATCGTCTCAAAAGAAATTCAACAATGTAAAATTTGCATAAACAACGCGCGCAAGCGCGACACTATCTTATTCTATCGCTTTGTATCGTTGTGTATACGTCACTCTCTTTCGTCCACGCGTCGGGATATAGCTCTCTTTCTCCTTCTCTTTGCGTTATATCTTCTTTCTCATGTAATGAAATGTGTCTAAACGTGACGCGTCCTTGAAATTTCACTCTCAATTCTCGTCCAATTATCGATTATGGAAAACTCAGAAATTCGATTTGTTACTCTAGTAAAAAACACATTTCTTAACGTAACAGACCCCATTCAATCCACTGCCACTAGTTTCGCAAAGTTATCTCCGACCGCTTCGGAGATAAACGCAAAAATACAAAAAAAAAAATAAAAATTTGCGCGTGCAGCATTGTACACGTGATAGAAGTGAAACTTCTCAAAAAATAAAGAATAAGAGAGATTTAGTGTGAGAGACAGAGAGAGATCGTCTCAAAAGAAATTCAACAATCTAAAATTTGTATAAACAATGCGCGCAAGCGCGACTATATCTTATTCTATCACTTTGTATCGTTGTGTATACGTCACTCTCTTTCGTCCACGCGTCGGGATATAGCTCTTTTTCTCCTTCTCTTTACGTTAAATCTTTGTTCTCTCTCATGTAACGAAATGTACCTAAACGTGACGCGTCCTTGAAATTTCACTCTCAATTCTCGTCCAATTATCGATTATGGAATCGCCGAATATATATATATATATATATATATATATATATATATATATATATATATATATATATATATATATAACGTAACACGTAGCAGATCCCAAATCAAAACAAGTATTCGCGTCAAATCAGCGTTTAAAACGAATTACTGATACGCTCGGTTACAGGAAATCTACGTCCAAATCCCATGTTTTAGAAAGCAGTTAAACCCCCCGAATTCTGACAACCAACAAAACATGTAATGCCAACGACGAGAGAAGATGACGTGTCGTACGGTCGCTGGAGGTAAACGTCCGACCAATGATGTAAAAATTGTAGCGGGAGGATCGAATTTTTATCCGCGTTATTTGGTGTGATGGGTCGACAGACGTTCTTCTACATTTGGAAATTTTAATTTTTAATACTATCTTAAAATGAGTTAAAGGAAAGAAATTGAACGGAAATAAAATATAGTGTTTTGCTCTGAAAAATTGTTTACTGTGATAAATGCTGGGTGGGGCGGCGCCCTAACACCCTCCTTACTAGTCGCTATTGGCATGTGGATACAGTGCTACTTGAGAATCGTAGAACGGTCAACCCTGAATGTACCTACATAACCATTTGTTTGTCTGAGACTTTGAAGAAATAAGAAAAAAACAACCAGCGACTTAGGATCATTCTTCACCATGACAACGCGAGCTCTCACACATCTGGACTGAACAACTCAATGACCGGTCAAAAACTCGAATTGATGGGTCATCCACCGTACAGTCCTGATTTGGCAATCAACGATTTATTTTTGTTGCAGAAGAAGCAGTTGACGTACAAAATGTATGTTTTGGAGATACCTCAATCGGAATGGAAAAAGTGCTGTGAGGTTCAAATGTGTATCGCAAAAGTGTATCGATCAACGTCGAGAATATTTTGAAAAATAATAAAACCATTTTCAATGATAAATATTTGTTTTTATTTATTATTCCGGGTACATAAATAGCAACTCTCGTATATTTACAAACAAAAAAAATGGAGAATTTATATCCCTAAAAACCAGTGAGTGCAAATAGTTTTTTTACGTACTGTATGTTATTCATCTGAATTATTCTTGATAAATACCACGTTAAAAAATAATCTTACAAAAGACAGAAAGTAAGATGGCCGCTTTACCCTCCGCTGATAAATCGAATCGAATCTATCTGTATTGATTTATTGATGATGACATAAAATTGACAATTATTCTTTCTCGATTAAACTGCAAATTTACATAAAGGAATCGCTGTATCTGTATCGAGTGGTCTTTTAATAACACGTCCGTGTCAAAGTTTATAATGTTCATGATATTTTATCGACGATTAGAGCGAGAGACCGACTGAAAAGAGAAACAGAACAGAAACTTATGAATGAAATAAAAATAGCTGGAGATTGTTTTCGGCGTTGCGAAACTTGTCGTGCGTAAAACTTTGAACTGTCATATGATTATTAATCAATTCATTGTGTTGTTTTTTAAAAAAATAACGAATACATTGGTCGCCAGAGAGTTTACACTGACAAGGTCTTTCAACAAGAAGTTTTTATCTTTGATTGCTTTACAATTATACTAGTCTAATTGAAATGTTGGCGGAGCGGAAATGATAAAACAAGTTTATAGTTAAAAAGTGCAATTTTTTTTTCCTGCGGTTCTCCAATTTATTCCATCTTTGAAGTGATTTTCTGGAAGTCCTTCTAAATACTACAGCTGCTATAACTTCTTCATTTGATGACAAATGCTTGCCGCGTAGGAGTCCTTTTTAGTTTTGGGAACAGATGAAAGTCAGTGGGGGTCAAAACTGGTGAATATGGTGGATTCTTCAACAATTCGTAGTGATACTCCTTCAATTTGGTTATTGTAAACACCTTTGTGAGCCGGTCCATTGCCTTAATGAAATATGATTTTTTTCTTTGCTAAACCAGCTCTTTTTTCACGAATTTTTGTATATAATCGGTACAAAAGGTTTGAGTAATACTGTCCTGTTATTGTTTTACCGGTTTGAAGGTATCAATTAACAAAATGACCCTTTTATTCTTTCGAAAAAGATCCAAATGTTGGTTAGAAAGTTTTACTCTAAGTCGTTTTTGACCAGAATTTAACAAATGCGACACCCATCTTGCACATAACTTTCTCGAGCCCCATTATTTTTTCAAAATATGAAAGACCCGTTCAGTTGGGATGTCCATGGCCTTAGTAATTTCACTCAAAGCCAATTGTTTGTCATCCATACCAATATAATGTATAGAATTAAATATTTGTTTAGTAGTTATTATTGGACACTTATTGGACGTCCAGAATGAGGATCATCATACAGGCTTCTACGACCACGTTGAAACTTACCTGCCCACTTACAAACCATTTGTTTTTGAAGGAGCATAATCCTAATACATTTATCGTTTCACTATAAATTTCACTCCATTTCCTTTAAATCTGTTTTACAAAGTAATTAATCACTGCACTATATTCAATATTTTCCATTAACAAAAAAGCACTGATACGTTTAACTTAAGCTGCTGTTTCTGTACGAATGAATTGATACATCGAAAAAAACTTGCAACTTCACATATGTTCATATGAAAGATGAAGTTTTAGATTATATAGTTCTTTTACTTCTCGAACTTTTCAATTAACCTAGTTACTGCAAGGTGTGGCGGTTAATCATTCTTATTTTCCATGGGGAAGATCCAGAAGGCAGGAAAATATGTACTACATTAGGTGATGACGTCGTGACTGGAGACGAAAAATGAATATATTTCGAGAACTCAAAACGGAGAAAATCATGTGCTGACCCAGAACAACCATCAACATTATCATGAGCTTCTGAAACCAGATGAGACAGTTTATATCGTTAGGTACCGTCAACAAATAATTAATTTGAAGCATCCACTGATCGAAAAGCGACCAGAATGAGGCTACAAGTCGCGGTAAAGTGAATTTTCAGCACGACTGCTTTAACACTTTTTCTGCGCTTGGCTGGGAACTTTTGCCCTATCCGCCGAACTCACCAGACTTAGCCCCTTCCGACTCCACTTGTTTTCATCGATGTCTTACGTACTTTCCATGAAACAGCAATTAAGGAGACTCATATTATGGTGCCTACTTTGAATAAAGCATTTTTTACGTTTCTCCCAAATTAAACGTTTTTTTAAGGTAACTCCTAAGCCACTATGAAATATGCATTGCACGGTGTATTACAGAGAGTAAATAGAAAAATAAATAATATCTCTCTATTTTTTCAACGCAAATATTGATACCAATATTGAAAATATTCGAAAATAAATGCTTTGTTTTTGTTATTCATTTTTCTGCCTAAAAATATTAGCCTATTAAGTTGTATTGTACTGCACAATGTGATTCTAGAATTAAACAATTAAAATAGTGATTATCTAAAATACAATTTACTTTAAAATACATTAAAACACAATTGGCGTCGCCAGACTGGCGCAACACGTCACTGGCATGTCGGTGACGTGAAGTTTTCACTTCAAAAAACTGATTGAAAACCATCCCACGAATTTGAAACTGAAGTAGAAATTAGTCTGACAACAGACCCGATAATATTGGAATGGGTTATGAAGGCAATTATAAATAACAATTGAGAGGGTATACTATGGAATTTGATGAAGAAATTCGAGGATTTAGATCTTGCAAACGATATATGTTTAATGTCCAGCAAAATCCAATATTTCAAAAACATTATGAATAATCTAAATAGTAGGAAAAAGATTAGGAATAAGAATTAACAAAGATAAAACTAAGGTAATGTACTTAAACAAGAAGGAAGTGTGATGGAGGAAGTGAAGAAATTCAACTACTGGGGAAGCGTAATGGCGGAAACTGACTTCATGTTACTGAATTAAACTTGGCGTTCAAATAAAGTAACGACACAAACAAAAACCAAAAGATGTAACTCAATGGTAAAGCCGATCCTACTCTAAAGCTGGGAATCTTGGACCGAGGAAATAGAACAAAAATTACAAGAATTTATAAATCGGTAAATGGTGGCCAGAGAGGATCAGTAATGAAGATTTATGGCCAGGAACGGGGGAAGAACCAATCGGCAAGTAGACAAGAAGAAGGAAGTTTGATGGGTGGTCAAACACTAAGAAAAAAAGTCGAAATTTCCAGAACAGTGCTACAATGGTATATGGAGGAGAGAAGGAAGTCTGGCCGCCCTAAAGCAACGTATATAAAGAGGAAACAACGGGAGGCTGGTATGTCACTCGCGAAAATGGGATTTCTGGCAATAAATAGACGTAATTAGAACCAATTCATCAATATGTCCAAACGGATATAATGGGCTTACTATTACTACATATCCATGTCTGTTTTTATCTATGTTCCATTAACTAGGCTAATTAAAAATTTCGTAGAGCGACACCTACAGAGCAGTAAAAGAACTACATATTCTACTACATTTTGAAGTTTCATCCTTTATATAAACACGAAGAAGTTTCAAGTCGATCTGTCAATTCATTTGCACAAAAACAGCAGCTTAAAGTAAACGTATCAGTGATATTTTTTAAAATGGAAACTGTTGAAAATCGTGCAGTAATTACATTCTTTGTAAAAAAAGCTTTAAATGCAATGGAAATTCATAGTGAAATGATAAGTGTATTAAGGGAGTCTGCTCCTTCAAAAACAATAGTTTGTAAGTGGGCAGGTAAGTTTCAATGCTATCGTACAAGCCTTGATGATGATCCTCGTTCTGGACGTCCAATCCAAATCAAAAGGGGTCTGGTAAATGTATTAAGGGAGTTTGCTCCTTCAAAAACAATGGTTTGTTGATTCATCCAAGTCTGGATGGTGATATTCGTTCTGCACGTTCAATAAGTACAACTACTGAACAAATAATTAATTCTATACATGATATGGTTATGGATGACAGACAATTGACTTTGAATGAAATTGCTAAGGCCACGGACATCTTAACTAAACGAGTGTTTCATATTTTGAAAAAGGAATTGGGCTTGAGAAAGCTGTGTGCCAGATAGGTGCCGGATTTGTTAAATTCTGATCAAAAAGGACTTTGAGTAAAACTTTTTAACCAACATTTGAATTCGATGTAACTATGGATGAGACTTGGGTTTACCACTATGATCCTGAACTGCGACAACAAACCGCAGAGTGGAGCTCCGAAGCAGCCAAAGTTGTCAAAATCGACCAAAAAGGTTATGGCATCAATTTTTTGGGATGCAAAAGGCATTTTCTTAATTGATTACCTTTTGGATCAATTGGATGCAAAAATTCGTGAGAAAAGACCTGATTTAGCGAAGAAAAAAATATTTTTTTTTATCAAGACAATGCACCGGCTCACTTGACGCAATGACCAAATTGGGAAGAGTTACACTAGGAATTGTTGGAGCATCCACCTTATTCACCAGATCTGGTCCCCTCTGAATGATAAAACATTTCCGCTCCACGAACTTTTCAATTAGCCTAGAACACACTGTTCCATTTACGTCTATGTTTATTTCCCTAAATCTGTGTACGGAAAAGACGGAAAACTTTTCCCCCGGGGTTTGGCACATTGGAACTTGTACACCCCGTATAATAATAAAAAAATCGTTATCATTATCGTTACGGAAACTTTTCAAACCATTCACATCTAAGAGTTCTGTTCTATAAATTAGTTTTTAAAATAGCTGAACGAAAACAAAACCATTTAAAATATTTCCTTAAAGAATTCTTGAAATTTCCAGATATTTCTTCGACGGAACTATGGAACTGTGAACCTAATTGAGTATACTTTCTGGGACAAACAAGTCTATTTGAAGTTTGGAAATTGTCAGTTTGGCTTTTGTGATGATGTGAATTTCTTTTATCTGTTACATCGGCAGTTTTGCAATAAGTTATTGTATTCATGTTTTGTTTTATACTATATGTATTTCAAATAAAGTTCATTATTTTTAATGGTGCAATAAAAAAATCAAATCAATATTCATTCACACGTAATAGAGGGTAGTTTTGAAAAGTTTCCAGCCTACCACAAACAAGTGTTTTTTGTCCAATTCAGTTTTATTTCTCAACATAGTCGCCTTGTAATTCTATACACTTTCCCCAACGAGTCTCCCATATTTTTAATTCATCCAAATAGTAGTTGCCATCTTGTTTTGCAAAATAGCCGTTTAAGTATGTGATGGCCTCTTCATTCGATGAAATTCTTTGTCGTCCGAGCGAAGCTTTAAGTCTAGGAAAGAGAATAAATTACCTGGGGGGCAAATCTGGTGAATATGGTGGGTGGTCAATCAATTCGAATCAAATTCGTGACTTTTTGCCATGGCGACCACTGAAGTGTTAGACGGTGCGTTGCCTTGGTGGAACAAAACATTCTTTTTCTTCAAATGCGGTCATTTTTTCACATGTCGTCATTTTTTTACACATATCCCAGGTGTTGCGTTTAATAATACTTGATTTTTTTCTCAAAAAAACACGTTCAATTTGTGAGAAAGTTAAAAAACGGTTTATTCAAAGCATTTGCCATAGCAGCCGTACATTTTCCCCATTTATCTGGCAAATTGTGGATGCTCTCCGTGAAAACACTATATATTTTGAGGTGGTTGAGTCATCAAGCCATTTTTTGACATCAACGTAATTGTTGAAGTGTTTCATGGTGCGCGAGACATCAATGAAAACAAATGACAGTCGCAAGAGGCCAAGTCTGGTGAGTGCGGCGTGTGGGGCAAAAGTTTCTAGCCAAATACAGAAATTGTGTCTTGATCGCTTAACTGTGTGTGATGAGGCGTCCTCGTGCTGCAAAATCGCTTTTCCGTGTCTTGTAGCCCATTCTGGTCGCTTTTCGATGCAGTGGTGTCTGTCTGTATATCTGTCATGCATATTTGTCTTCAGCTTGTCGAGTAGTGTTGCATACTATGCCAAGTCAAATAATAATGCGTAGATGCCTATTTTTTAAGGTAATCTTTCAGCGCATGCGCAATTATATTACAAGAATATTTTTAACGAGTAACATCATCTTGTTGAAGCTGGAAATTTTTCAGACTACCCTCCCTACCCCCCTTTTTCTTCTTTTTTCTGTGGTGATATAGACACTGATGGAGTGGAGATCGGGATATATGTGTGCGATATGGGGATGGATTGGAACTAGTTCTGTTTAACAAACAATTATTTTAACTAAGTCAACAAAACAGACAGGCTTAAATGGAACAGGGATAAAAAACAATGGCAAAAACAATTAAAAGGACATGGAAAAGAGAACTAATTCAAGAAGAGAACTGAATGTAGTATTTGAATGAAACGTTCCCAGAAAAATATATAATGTTGTGACTGATAATGAAAATGGGAGAATCAGGTATAACTTCAAATTTAATTAATTATATAAAGATCTGGATATTGTAAATTGTGTGAGAGGTCTGCGACTCAGATAGTGGTACACGTGGCAAGAAAACCGAACACCAAGGACAATTATGGAGGGACAAATAGGGGATAACAGAGAGTGCAATAGTTCTCACCAAAGACACGGCAAGATAATGTAAAAACAGACGTTGAAAAGAAATACTGTACGTTAAAACTTGCCAAGAAGCTGCTGGAGATCAACCCAGATGGAGGCGAAGGTTGAAGGAGGTCAAGACTCAAGGTAGCATCACAGAAAGATGAAGATTTATCAAAATAAACAAAAATAAATGATTTAACCTACATCACTGCTAAATTAAAAAAAAAAAATAAAAAAAATTTAAAATCCAATGGCATATGGAATATAGGTATGATTAGCATATTGATATAGTTCTTACACCTCATCAGTAAAGTAAAATCTAAGTGGAAGATCTAAGATCACATGAAACTAGAACAAACAAATTTTAGTCTATTAATTTTTTCTGTTATCTTGCTGCTTGCTTCATTCAGTGGTACTTCACCCGATTCTGTTCAAGTGAGACATGATATAATAAATGAAATTAGACATTTTTAAGTTAAAAAAGTCTAATTTTTATTAAAATTAATTTATTTATATTATATAACTGAGGGTTTTAAGTTTTACTTGATGAAAATCCATTACAAATTACTTTAAAACAAAACTACAGTTTATTCGATTTGAAAATTGAATTATATTAATATGACATGTTTCGTCAATATAGTGCCTTCTTCATAACTATAATTTTATTTTAAAATAATTTATTTTATATTCTAATATATTAATTATATAATATATATATATATATATATATATATATATATATATATATATATATATATATATATATATATTATATAATAATTGAAATAACAAATATTCAACAAAAATAAATAAAAACGCTAATGTTGATATAGAAGTTAAAGTAATTAATTCATGAAATAAATAAGCAATTAAATAATAATCTTAAAAAACAAAATATAAAAAAAAAACTGCATCATATAGTATTATGAAAAATACTTTAAATAAGAAAGATTTTAAAGAATATATTTATTTGAAAAGGGCAATATTTTTTTTTTCATCCTGACAATATAAATTGAAGATATTGTTTATATATTGATGTCTTAGAATGATAATTTAAGTTTGATTGGAAAATGTCGAAAATATTATGGAAAACTTCAACTGGACTTACCATTTTGAAGCGGATACTTGACACAGCACAAGTGATAAGGCACAACCCTTGATTATTTATATATGGAAGTAGAATTCTCGTACACAGGATCGGACTGGTATCCGGCATATTCTCATTTTAATTCATACACAATTGTTTCAATATTTTTTTTATGGCACATGTAAGAAAATTGTTTTATGTTAAATGTGTACGGTGTGAAAATTTTTAAAAGGAATCGAAAGAATTTTATGTCGTTGTAGTCTTATTTATCATTTTTAAAGATCCTATTGATATTTAACACTGTTCATTTAAATTCGTATACCAGGTGTGGCGGTTAATAGTTCTTAATTTTTTCTTAAAAAACACATTTAATTTGGGAAAAAGGTAAAAAATGGTTTATTCAAAACATTTGCCATCGCTAGGTGCACATTTTTTTCCATCTTTCTGGCAATTTCTGAATGCCCTCCCAGAAAAACCGTACATTTTTTGTACGGTGGTCGAGTCATCAAGCCTTTTTTTAACATATCTGTAATTATTGAAGTGTTTTATGGTGCGCGAGACATCAATGAGAATAAATGGTAGTCGAAAGGGGCCAAGTCTGGTGAGTAGGGCGAGTAGGGCAAGAGTCACCAGCCAAATGCAGAAATGTGTGATTTTCCTGTGTGTGATGGGGCGCAAAATTATTTTTCCGTGTCTTGCAGCCCAATCTGGTCGGTTTTCGATCAATGCATGGTTCAAATTGATCATTTGTACACGGTAGCGAACGGTATTAACTGTTTCATCTGGTTTTAGAAGGTACACGACATCCTCCCGATCCCACCACTTTTGATTCTTCTAAACCAACGCCCATAAGCGTCTTGCGTTGGGACATTGTCACCGTAAGTTTCCACAACTATTCCACTACTTTCATTCGCGCAAATGCTTTTTATTTAGCTCGAAACTCGACATGTTTACCACACGAAAAAATATAACTCTACTCGAAATCGTTTAAACATCAATGGCGCTTTGAAAGGTACTGTCGTAGCAACAGAATGACATAAGAGATTATACTGTGAACCGACCATTGTTTCCAGCGCATCTCTTTAAAAAAATATGAATTATTAACCGCCTCGCCTGGTATAATATGTATAATATATGGGAGTATTATACACAATTCATATTATGGCACATTGCTGAACTTTTTCGTAAATAGAATAATGAATGTCAACAAGGACATGGTACAATCGGAAAAAAAATGGCATTCCGATGGCGTCTAGTTTGGAGAGTACGCTGGGTGTGGAAAAAACCAATTCTTACGTGTTTGATTGAAATTTTTAGTAATGTTAGACTGTCACATATTGAGAGAAATTCCGGTGCTGTAAAAAATGTAAACTAGTGGATAAATATAGGTTTACATATAAGTTAAAGAACGAAAAACGAATGATACTTGAATAGGTCATATGTTTGTCTTCAATATTTAAATACAATCCACTTTTACAAATAAAAAATGGCCATAATATATATTAACAACATTAATTCTTATTTATATTGAAAAGTCGAAAATGGGTTTAATATTTATATTTACTGCTGTCTGTTGATAAAGCCTAATGTTTAAGGTTAGTAGCAATCTCAAAAAAAAATAAATGAAAGAAATACGAGGTGTGACTATTGAATAACGAGACCGATGCTGTAAAACATTTTAGCAATCGGAATTTCAGCAATCGGACGAATACTTAACCGAGTATTAGATCAAACCAGATTACCAATTTTTTCGAAATTGTCATTCGTATTTGACGTGGAAGGGCGATCCGGGCATGGATCATCTTCAACGTCTTCTCGGCCATCTTGAAAACGCTTAAACCGCTCAAAAACACGTGCACGCGATAAACATTCATTGTCATAAACTTCTTTCGATAAATTATAAGTTTCAGTAACGGTTATTCGTTGTTCTATTGCTCTTTGCAAATCTAAAGCTGGGTCCACACCAATAAAATTTTGTGTGTGTGTGTTGAATTTACTGGAACAATTTGTTCGAATTATCTAGTGGAAAACAGATGGCTCGTGTGCGTGCTGTGCGGCGACAATATTTGTGTGTGACTTTGTGTTTCAGAGCATCTACATTGCTGCGCAGGTACACCACATACAACACATTCAGCCCGCATACTTCTTCTGTAGCAGCGTCAGTCTCGTTATTTTCACATCTCCTATAACTATTATTATTATTCACGTATGGGCCCTAGTGGACCACGCGAAGTACAATTAGAGGCGTTTGTTGTTGTTAGCCTTCCTTTGTGCCCATACTAATTTCATTCTTTCGCTATGAGCTTTTTTCCTTTCGTCAGACCAAGTTGTTCCAGTCTTCCCACATTTTTCTCTCTGGCCAACCTTCCAAACCTTCTGGTCAACCTTGTGTCTGAAACAGCCTCTATCCTGAATTTCACTTTGTGTAATATTTGCTGATCTAAGGTCCTCTTTAATTGCAGCAATCCATTTAATTATTTCTACTTTAACTTTACTCCTATTTTCATAAAATTCGACTATTTGTCTAGTTAATCTACTCGGATTCATCCGTTTTATGTGTCCGTAAAACTGAAGTCTTCTTTTTCTCATATCGCTATGTATATCTGTATATTGTTTGATTTCTTGGTTTTCTCGAAGTCGGTATGTTGTGCTATTTATTTGTTTGGGGCCTGGGATTTTTCTTACGATTTTTCTTTCCTTCTTTTCAATGTCCTCGATGTCCCTCTTTCTATTCAAAATGAGCGTTTCCGCAGCATATAGACATTCTGGCTTAATAACTGTGTTGTAATGTCTCAGTTTTGTGTTTTTAGATAGGCATTTTTTGTTGTAAATGTTTTGTAAGTCTCAATGCCGTTTCCATTTTTTGACATCTACCCTTATTGGCCGCTTTTTCCAACCCATTTTCCATGATTATTTCACCCAAATATTTGAATTGAGAGACTCGTCTGATGTTACCATATTTTGTTTTTAGAAATGGCGTTCTTAGTCTGTTGCAGGTCATGTATTGTGTCTTTTCAAAGGAAATTTGGAGTCCTACATTTTCTGCTGTTTCTTTTAGGATTTCAATCCGTTTCTGTGCCGTTAATACATCTTGAGCTAAAATTGCTAAATCATCAGCAAATGCCAGACAATCAATTTTGATGTTGGTTCTCCCCAGTTTAATAGGCTGGTCAATATTCAGGGCCGACTTTATTCACGCCACTCCTGTATTACTTTTTCTAGAACACAGTTTAATAAGAGTGGCAAGAGTCCATCCCCTTGTCTCACTCCAGTTTTAATTTCGAAGGGCTCTGAGATCTCACCCATGAATTTAACTTTTGACCTTGTGTTAGTTAACGCTGCTTTAATAATTGCCAGCGTTTTCAGATCTAGTCCTTGTTCTTTCAGGATTCGGAATAAAGATTCGCGGTCAATAGAATCATATGCTTTTTTGAAATCCACAAATGTACAGACGAGATTTTTATTGTACAGTTTTTGATGTCTTAGAATCAACTTCAGATTCAGGATCTGTTCAGGGCAGGATCTGCCCGGTCGAAAACCTGCTTGATATTCACCAATGTTAGGTTCTAACTGTCCCTGTGCTCTGTCTAGTAGACATTGAGATAGAATCTTGTAACAAACTGGGAGAAGAGATATCCCTCTATAGTTGTTTACATCCGTTCTATTTCCTTTCTTATGTAGTGGATGGATTAGAGCCACTTTCCAATCTTCCGGAATCCGTTCGGTTCGCCAAACTTCTTGTAGAATTTTGGTTATTTCCTTGATTGTACCTGGACCAGCGGATTTCAAAAGTTCAGCAGTGATTCCATCTTCACCAGAAGCCTTGTCATTTTTAAGCCGCTTGATTTGCCTAATTATTTCATCTTCATTCGGTGGTAATGAATCTGGGTTTGTTTGTTTAGGTTTTAGTGGTGTTAATTTGTTTAAGGGGCTCTGAACAGTATATTTATATATATTTTATACAACTATATTTATTACATATATTCTTAAAGCTGTTGGTGTACCATTTGAAAAAAAACGAGTTGGTGCCCAATGCGCATCCTCCTAGGGCTATGGTGGGACGTGTATATCTTAAAGATCACGAAGTTGATTTGCGATGGCCTGCGCAATCACCAGATATCAACCCCATCGAACATTTATTGCGCACATGTTAGATAAATGGCTTTTAAGGCATAATGTAGTGTTAACCCTGAAAGAAGGATTTCAGCGGTTCCCGAATCAGGAGCACATTAATATATTTTGATTAAATTATCCAATTTAATATATATTTTTTTGATTTAAACCTCAATCAGTATAGAAAAAGACTATATCTATAGAATGTTCCAAAAAAGAATAGTATTCTTAATACCACCGAAAAAATCAGCAAAAATAAAAAAAATGTTAAAACAAGGTGTTCTATTCAAACTATCATATCGAGGCGAAATTAATCGATACAAAGTTTCTTCTAAAGGAGAGTTAATGTACTTTCAGATACTTATTACATAATTTAGCTCTATTTTAAAAACATATTTATTTAGTTAGGTAAAGTTCACTAGTATGATGCTCTTCACAAACCTATTCGGTCTCACTTTCACTCTCTTTGTCGTCGAAAATATCAGCTGCCTCATATAACGTTTCTACTTCAGACGCACAGCAAGTACGAGAACGGGTGTTCATTTTGAGCTCAATAGAAAATTAAAGAAACCGATAAATGTTAAAAAAAATTATAAATCAAAGTTTTCAATAAAAATACTATAGAAAATATATTTATGATTTACTTATCAAAAACTGTATCAAGATCGAAAACACACACTATTTGTGCAAAAAGATTATTTAAATAAAAAACCAAAACAAAACAACACTGACTCGACAACAGCACTGGGTGGCGTACACCCATAGACTGACTACGATCCCTTATATTTTTGTTAGTATTCACATCTAAAGATGGCTATGGTGGGGGATCTGTATTGTAAAAATTCTTCCCCCACTCAAAGTCATTTATGAGGGAAAACACTTTTAATTCACTTCTGGGTATCTCTTATCGAGTGCTTCTCTTGAGGGTTAAATACCTGAAACCAACATCTTGAATTCCTTTTAATCGAACAGAATGAAATATATTAGAATGGCAATGAAAACTTAATATTGAGTATGCCTCGATAATGCAGGAAAGTTATAAATAACCGGAGAGGTCATGTGTTATTCTAAAAAACCGCAATCTGATATCACAATCGAAAATTAACAAAAAGTTATGGCTGTAAGATGTGGACCCTCACAAAGAAAATACAAGATAATTGCGGTATTTGAAAGAAAAGTAGTCGGAAGAATTTTTGGTGCTGTGAATGATAATGGAATATGAAGGATTAGGTATAACTTCGAACTCAAACAATTGTACAAAAATCTGGATAGTATAGACTATGTCAGGGTTCAGCAACTCAGATGGGTGGGACACGTGGCGAGAATTTCGGAAAACTGAATGCCAAGGAAAATCATGGAGCAGCGAATAGAAAGATGCTGAAGAACTACTGCTCATCAAAAACTGGCAAGGGTCTGCTGGAGATCGACTACTTTGGAAGCGAAGGTTGAAGAGGTTAAGGCCACTAGTGGGCTGAAGCATCACACGAAGAAGAATAAGATGGTTTTACGAGTATTTTTTATCAGCAAATTATTAAGGTAGTACTGTTCGTTATAGAATTACTGTTCAGAATGAAATGAAACTTTGCATATTGGTACATGTTTGCCTTTACCGTTTGATGCTTATGAGAAATCACAGATATTATTTTATTTCACAAAAAGTACTGTTCAGATTACAATGCAAGTGGTCTCAACGGAAAGAAAAAAAAATGAACATTTCGGTTACTCGCAAATCCAGCTTCAGAGCGTGTGATAAGTAGCAAATAATTAGGGAAAATATACTGTGTTAATTACATATGGCAACGCCGTCAAAGAGGTTATGACGCGCGCGAAAGTTAAACATACATCCAATGCGGTATGTGGGGATTTCAGTGTCATACACATTTTTTATTACAAAAAAAATTGACTGACATTTTAATAAACACATATGTAAAGCCTATAACTTGTATATGTTTGCGCAGTAGCTTGTTGCGCATGATCTAATATGTTGAATGAAACAGAGTTACTGTAAGCATACTTCTCTCTTTTGCTTTTACGCGACGTTGCCAAATATAAATACTACGGAAGTCAAAGTAATGTCTGAATGATTGTGGCGTGTTCATATATTTTTTTCTGAAAAATCTATTAATAGATAGAAATACTGATAATAATAGAAAAACTGAAAATATATTAATTTCTATAAATTATGAAAAGATAGAAAGTAAATATATTTTTTGTGTATGTCAATGATACTTAGAATTGTCAATGTAACGAAATGTAAACGAAAAACTCAAATAAAGAAAAAAATACTACGAAAGTCAACTAACATAGAGCACATATTTGTTACATGTATATGGTATCGGCAGTAAAAAAAAATTAAATTATTCCATAATCAAATTTTAAACTGCTAAATAAATACACAAAAAATCTATTTACTAACATTATTTTAAAAATCTTTTATATAGTTGTTCCTTAGATTATTTTGATGTTTGTAATTTAATAGACCAGCAAATATTAATATGGATTAGAGAATAAACAACAATGGAGGATATAACACATCACTGTGTTATATCCTCCTATAATAACTTTGTAGGATGGCTAATAAACCAAGAACTTTTAGGCAAAATTTGACTTTATTCATCTACATAGTCTCCCTCAAGAGTGATACAGTGATTCCAACGCTTCTCTTAACATTTCGATGTCTATTTTGTAGAACGATTGTAGACAATCTTTGGCCTCAAAATAGGCTTCAGTTTCGGCAATCGCTTCTTCATTGGAACCAAATTTCTTTCCCTGGAGCTTTCTTTTTTAGGTGTGCAAACAGATTGTAATCGCTGGGAGCCAAATTCGGAGAATACGGTGGATGGGGAAGCAATTCATGCAATTTTGTCATTGTTGGTGCTTTATCCTGATGAAAGAGCGCTTTCATCGCGCAATTAATGAATATTCAATGAATAAAATACCTTCCACATCCCAAAATACGGATGCCAAAACCTTACCAGCTGACATGGACAAATGTTCATGCAAAATGGTGAATACACTGCCTTCTGATATCTTTAAACCAAGCCAAACCAAAACTATTTGTGTGCTGTTTTTATGTTTTCTGGAACAACTGCCGAATTTGGGCGATCAGAGCGTTCAACGTCATCGGTATTTGTTCGGCCGCGTTTAAAATCAGCAAACCACTTCCCTACCATCTGTCTCGATGGAACAGAGTCCGATTTTGATTTCCGATCCTGATTTTTCCCATGTCCCATTAAAAAAACTTATGCTTATTAAAAAAGCAATGCTTGCATTGTAACTGGTGAACTAATCCTCAGATTGTCGTGAAATTTTGACACGTATCATTTGAAGGTTAGTACTGTCAATAGTGGCGCCATCTATATGTCATCCAAGGAAGTTATTGAGTGATGTGTTGGTAGAAAAGCCGAAACAAAATAAAGATGAGCCAAACGCACAATCGCACAAATGCCAGAAGAAATAAGAACAAAAAACATTTATTTAGAAATAATAGAACGGAAAAATAACTGTAAAAGGACGAATGATGCGATGGTACCACCACATTGGAAAAATAGCAACATTGTTTTGCTATTTATTGGATCATTCTCGGTTCTTTTCGATCTGACCAGTACATTTTAGATAAAAAAAACTTATTTTTTCTATATTTTCATTGTAAAACTTTAATTTGATCAACACACCGATAAAATTGAACACATGTAACGGGAATAATTGCTTAAACAAAATATTTAAATGGCCAGCAGCTGACGAAAAAGATGATACAATTTAAAACAAAACTTGTGTTTCTGTCGTTGTTAGCGTATGTCACATTTTTTGTGTAATATTTAAAAACATGTACATCAAGCAAAATGATCCAAATTGGTCTTGTCATTGACTCATTGTTAATTTATTGCGAAACTTAGTTTCAGCCGTTCACATACTACAATTATCAGAAAATAAGGTACTTTAAATAAAACACAAAAGAGTTATTTATTCATCCAAAATTGTTTTGTCTCCTTCAGGAGTAATCCTTTCTCACTGCAATATACGAAGGGGAGTACTAAAAGTACCCAACGTGAGTCCTATAGATACCGGTTATTGCTTAAAAAGAATAATTTTGGTAGAAAGTTCTAAGCTTATAAAACTTAAGTTTGAAGTTTGACAACGCTACGTTATTTTGCATTTGTTTGGCAGCCATTAATAGTGAACGCTTTCAGTGAATTTGTAAACACAGAAAAAATTGGTCGTTGAAAAAATTGGTCGAAAAAATTAGTCTCTGGGACTACCCTCGTAAGTTATAAAAAGTAAATTCAAAGTGGTTTTTAACTGTTGATACTTAACAGTGACATATCTAACTAATCTATCAGAATAACTCCATCGTGTTTTAGGATGAGTACGATCCTGATAATGATGTGGTAATTACAAATATAGTTAACATCGAAAATAGAGAGAAAAAAAACACGGAATTTGCGGTGGCGTTATTGCCCCTTCTTGTGATAATTAGTGCCAACAAATTAGAGCGTATTGAAGAGAAATTATAATAATTAAACTGTCTTAGACAAGAGGATATCAAACGATGTCATATTGATAGCAGATTTAATTTATAATATAGTCGAAAATCTATCCTACTCTACCTACATCATTTCTTTTATTGAAATCTTTGATGTGAAGCAAAAAGCTTAAATGGATTTACAACTAAACAAATCACTAACCATTGCTCAGATCGACATGATTTTTGTAACATTGATAAGAATGTCCTTTTGGCGTTTCATTTAGTTAGTTATTAAAACACCTTTTCGCAGAAATGGCTTAGCACGTCCCATTTTCAAGTACCTTCTTCTCAATTCTTCTATTAGAACCATTGGTGTGAAGCACTATAGTTGAAGAGATTTACCACTAAACACCAAATAACTTTTTTGAACTGCTTGACGCACGTTTCGCTAACCATGTTAGCATCATCAGGAGATGATTTAATCTAATTCTAAAACTAAACTATGTACTATTTATAGGACAAACCCTACCTAACGAAGCGTCTAAAAATCTTGAACCGTGAAGTTTACTAAGCCTTACATTAATAATTGAAAAAGTTGACTGAACGGGGTAGGCCCTTTATCTCGGTTCATGATTTTCTTACATTTTTCTATTTGAATGCTTTCATATGCATCCACAGCCCTATTATTATTAACACTTTTAATTAGTCTTAAATTACTAATATCTATACTGTGGTCGTGTCCGATTGCATGTTGAGCAACACAAGATTTTTCATTTCTCCCATATCTAATGCGGGCAATATGTTCTTTATATCTTGTCAATATGGATCTTTTTGTTTGCCCAATATATCTTCGATTACAGTCTTGACAACTAATTTCGTAATTCTCCGACTTTTCATGTTGCTCTACTTTATCCTTTGGATTACCCAGAACTTCTCTTAATTTATTATATGGTTTGTACACAACCTTAATGTCCACTTTAAAAATTTTGTCTAGCCCTCTTGTTAATTGGGCATCAAATGGTATTACAATGAATTTCTTTGTGTTCTGATCCTTTTCAAAAGTCGAAGTTTCTTTCAATAGTTTTCTGAACTTATGTTCACAAGATTTTTCATTTCTCCCATATCTAATGTGGGCAATATGTTCTTTATATCTTGTCAATATGGATCTTTTTGTTTGCCCAATATACCTTCGATTACAGTCTTGACAACTAATTTCGTAAATCTCCGACTTTTCATGTTGCTCTACTTTATAACTTCTCTTAATTTATTATATGGTTTGTACACAACCTTAATGTCCACTTTAAAAATTTTGTCTAGCCCTCTTGTTAATTGGGCATCAAATGGTATTACAATGAATTTCTTTGTGTTCTGATCCTTTTCAAAAGTCGAAGTTTCTTTCAATAGTTTTCTGAACTTATGTTTTCTAATTAATTTATCTACAATGTTCTTATTATAACCATTCACTTTAGATACCTTCCTAATTAATTCTTTGTTATAATTATCTTTATTTAAAGTAAAACTAATTAATCTATTTACGATAAAGTTTAAACTAGCCATCTTATTTTGGAAGCTATGATTTGAATCGTTAGGAATGTATCTCGAAGTGGTGGTGTTTTATTTTCTGATTTTGATATTTTTATTAATGTAAAGCTTAGTAAACTTCACGGTTCAAGATTTTTACACGCTTCTTTAGGCAGGGTTTTTCATATAAATAGTACATAGTTTAGTTTTAGAATTAGATTAAATCATGTCCTGATGATGCTGACATGGTTAGCGAAACGTGCGTCGAGCAGTTCAAAAAAAGTTATTTGGTGTTTAATGGTAAATCTCTTCAAGTTTACCTTCTTCTCTTTTATATTAGTGGCTCAAAAAATTATGGGCTCAAAAAAAATCTAGAAATTACTGTTTTACGAACCTTTAAGAACAGTCTTAATATTTTCTGTGGTTTAGTTTGTTTCTGTCTCGTTTACAGTACAGTTAAGAGTTTTAAGTCGATTTTATACAAAATGGAAAGTTCTAGTCATCGATTTTGCAAAAATCCAGCGGATAAGTTTAAGCTAGATGATTAAGCTGATTAAGTCACAAGCTAGATCTATAACCGAGGAAATCAAAAAACTCTGTCCTTTATTGTCTCTGGCCGTTTGTTATTCCTGTGGTGTAGAAATAACCTACTGACCATGTAAGTGATTGCTACAGTTGTATCACTAAAACAGAAGGAATTTAAAAAAGCAAAGGGACAAAATTCAGTATCCAAATTTCCTTCTGCACTTAGACGAGTTCATCAGAGCGAGGAACTAGCGGTAACGATTACACCTTTAAATCTGGACAACGTTCGGTTTCTCGGTGATTCTAATTCTTCATCAGGATCTGAGCCACAACTTCCTGAGAACATCAGTTGTGAACCAACATTTTTAACTACCAGTGAACCTCACTTAATAACCCAGAATGAATTAATTGAATTGGTTGGTATGTGACCTGGAATTGTCAAAACAAAAATCGAAACTTCTTGGTTCCAGACTTCAACAGTGGAATCTGTTCATAAAAATGGGAGTGTTTCACTTTACCGAAAACGGAATGTAACTTTTTCAAGTTTTTATAAACTGGAAGGATCGCTATGTGTCCGTTGTGATATTGATGGTTTAATAAATGAGCTTAATATGGAACTTATACATAGATACGTCGAAATAGAGCCTTGCTTCATAATGGAAAGAAAAACCGATCTATTCCTTTAGCCCCTTCAGTGACAATGAAAAAAAACCTATGACAACTTAGCAACCTTATTAAATCGCGTTAAATATGAACAGTATCAGTGGGATATTTGTAGGGATTTAAAAGTGATAATATATTGTAGTTATATAGGGCTTCAAGGGAGTTTTACAAAGTATTGCTATTTTTTTGTGTCTATGGGACACTAAGGCGACAAAAGAACATTACAGTAAGAAATATTGGCCGCTTAGTACTTCCTTTGAACCAGATACTTGAAACATGAGATATTCCCCCCTTTTCTGGGCAAGAAAGATGAAAACTATAAAAACCGCATAGATGAACTCTTGAAAGAATATGAAATACTAGGGTGTCGCGTACTGTTTCATGGATGGAAAAACATGTATTTGGTTTTTTCCGGGAGTACATCCGGTTGTCGAGTTGGTCCCTGTCGGGAGCATGCAGACGTTTCTCCAAAATCTCATTTGTCATCCTCGGTGCTTACTGTCGCGAGGTTCGTGACTTTCTGAGACGGATCGGTTTGCCGTGTGATATTTATCTCTTCGGACCTCGGTCTTAGTCGGTAGCGATTGGCTGGCACTGGCGCTAGCCCCGCCCCCCGAGACGCTTGCGACGTCTTTGTTTCCAGTGGTCCTCTGGATGTCGTGCTGTCTGGGTCTGCTGGTCTAAGGACGCTTTTCCACTTTGGCGGCAAATATAGAGCGTCATCCCTCTTATTTAGGTTTCCTTGCTTTTCGATCTCTATAGCTTCTCTGATCAGGCGAGTCCGAAAATGGTTTATGTTGGCTATCTCGTTGCATTCATAAAGTTAATTTTGTGGCCTGTTTCTTGTTGGTGTTGGAATAATGCCGATGTTGTTTGCTTGTTTTGTGTTCCTCGATTTTGGCAGATATTGTTCGGTTTGTTTGTCCGATGTAGTTTTCTAGTCTGACCTTGTCATTCGGGTTTCTCAAGGATGCGCCTATTGTTCGGTGAGGTTTGTATGATGTCGTTATTTTGTGTTTTCTTAAAAGTCTTCCGATACGGTCCGTTGTTCCTTTAATGTATGGCAGTATTGTTCTGTCGTTTTTTGTGTTTGGTGTTGTAGTATTGCAACCCAATTACATTTATGTTATATAATGGATTAATTCGGGAATCAACAACAAGGTGATATTAATATTGTTTTATCAAATTATTTTTTCTTATCTCTGTACCTGTGTTAGTACCTATTGTGTTATTAGTTACAAAATAAACAATTATATTTGTGAATTAATTATATTGTTAAATTTTGCTCCGATTGGACTTCTTCATTGCTATTATATTCTAAGAATGAAATAATAGGCCTATGGAAGCTAAAATATGTTATAAGTACTTTGGATTCAAGTTTATTTAAATATCTAATAATCAATTTTTGGCTATTAGTGTAAACATTAGCAGCACAAATTGTAAGCACTTTAAATATTACACAGATCAGATAAATAATACACAGATCATATACAATAAGACACGCATATTATATTAAACTACTGCTCTGATTACATGCAAAACGTGACTGATGACGATTGGAGCCGAGCATACACGATTCAGTGCGTCACGGACCCGAGCGCGTTTGATGTCGAGTGGAGCTGATAAACCCTATTCAGCGTCACCGAGAAGCGTCAAGCTTCAAAAAACTGTACGTGCTATAGTAATTAGTTTATCATTTTCAGATTTAGGACTACAAAATATTTCATATACACCTATTTTCATCAATGTTACCTCAACACAGTTTCAATTTATTGACCTGTGTTATTGTTTGAATCATCTGATGATACAAACATAGTTAGAGAAACGCGCGTCGAGAAGAAAAGAAGTGATTTGATGTTTAGTGGTAAAACTCTTTGAGTTTAATAGAGGACGTGGTCAAAATAACGGAATAATTATGAAAAATACTAGTTGTGGGAAAAATAAAACATTAATTTACGTAAATTCAGTTTAAGGTTAAAGAACAACTGCATACAACGCACATTCCAAGATTATATCAGTGTAGAGAGTATGGTTAGTTTACAATTCATGTTAGGGAACATTGGACCTTTTTATTAGTAAATATTTCAAACTAATGTCATGTACACAACACCTCTTTTAGTCCAGGAGCCATATGGCTTTATCGCTAGTTGCATATTTTTCCCATCTCTCAGACAATTTGTGGATGCCTTCCCAGAAAAACTGTACATCGTTTAAGGTGATCCAGTCATCAAGCCATTTTTTGACATCTCCGTAATTGTTGAAGTGTTTCATGGAAAGTGCGTCGGATATCGATGAAAACAAGTGGTAGTGGAAAGAGGCTAAGTCTGGTGACTACGCTGGAGCAAGAGTTCCCAAGTGCAGAAATGGTGTCTCTGACCGCTTTCGATGTGTGTGATTAGGCGTTGTCGTGCGTCAAAATCACTTTTCTGTGTCTTGTAGCTCATTCTGGTTGCTCTTCGATCAATGCTTGTTTCAAATTGATGGTAGTGAACGGTATTAACTAGTTCACCTGGCTTCAGAAGCTCATGGTACATAACAACCTTCTGACCCCACCAAATGCTCAACATTGTCTTCATTATAAAGCGATTCGGTCTTGCGGTCGATGTTGATGATTGTCCTGGGTCAACCCATGATGTTCTGCTTTTTGGGTTCTCGAAATATATCCATGTTTCGTCTCCAGTCACGATCCGATGCAAAAAAATGTTTCGTGCTTCACTTTTCCATCAGTCTGTCGTTCAGCTGATGTCGTACCCATTTTCCTTCTTTCTGGATCTTTCCCATGGCATGCAGACGATCACAAATGGTTCGGCGACCAACATTTAACCTCTCGGTCATTTGTTGTTAAGCTTGCATTTCGTCTTCTTCCAATAGTGCTTGCAATTCGGCATCTTTAATTTTTTTCGGTTGACCTGGGCGTTCTTTATATTTCAAGTCGAAATCACCACCTTTGAATCATCTAAGCCAACTCCCACAAGCGTTTTGTGTTGTGTCACCGTAAATTTCCACAAGTATACGACGCCTTTCACTAGCATTTTTCTTTTGATTGAATAAGAAAATCAATACGTGGTACAAATGCTCTTTATTTGGCTCAAAACTCTAAAAAAAGATTAGACTGTGAACCGACTTATTACTTAAAAAAAAATAAGAATTATTAACCGCCACACCTGGTATTAGTGTATAGAGTGTGATTAGTTTACAGTTCAGGTTAGGGAACATTGGACATTTTTATTATTAAACATTTCAAAGTAGTGTTATGTAGATTAGAATGTCACTCGCTTGCATTCCATCTACTTTTACTTTCTAATCTTTTGAAGAAATGAAAGTATATTATACTTCTTTCTCTCTATGAACGTTCTTTTTTGCTTGTTTTGCACTGGTCTACAAATGTTAGCTGTTTGTTTGTTGGCTTGATCATATATCATTCATCAGTAGGGCTCATATCCACGTCTGAAGCTGAGGCAAACGACAGAGCGTGAGATCATTTATTCCGACCTTTTTAGGAAGGCAAAGCGAGGGGCACAGCCTGGCGTCATCCAACGGTGAAAATTAGCAGCATGATTGGAGTGTACTGGTTTGTTTTTTTGTACATACAAATAAACATACATACATTAAAACTCGAGTTTTAAAGTAGTGTTTGAGAATGTATAGTCGTTTTACGAAACTATAGTCACGCACAAATTTTGTTTTAAAAATAAAAGTGATAGATAACAAAGTAAGACATTGATTTATATTCTATACAATTTTTGAGTTTTTCGGAAAAATTCGTCATTTTTAATTTTTTTCTTTTTTTTTTTCCCAAGAAACTTCCTTTCATTTTTTGTTTGATGCCGCAAATGTCACTGTGGGCCAACTTTTCTGTCTATTTTTTTATATATTACTTAATTATTAAAACAAAACTAAATTGCGAAAAAATGGAAACAAAAATTTTCAATAAAAAAAAATTCCAATTAAAAAAAAATAGAAAGAAAAGTTGGCTCACGATGGGGCTTGCGGCATCAAACGTAGAATGAATGGAAGTTTTTTTGTGAAGAAAAAAAGAAAAAAAATTAAAATGGCGATCTTTTTGATTTTTTTCCGACGAACTCAAAAATTTTATAGAAAATGAATTCAAATATCATTTTTTGTAAACTTTTAAGTTCATTCACTAACGAATAATTAAAAAAATCTTATTTGGTCAATTTTTGGAAGAGTTATGTCTATTCCGAAAAGCCAAATCAAAAGGGGTCTGGTTCAAAAGTGGTCAGTTTGGTATGGAATGCCCCATATATCAGGTATGCAAATATGACACTGGAATTTTTGTATAGAAAATACACGTTTATTGTATGAAAATGATAAAAAAAAATTATTCGAAGTATGGCCCATCGCTAGCTATACATTTTTCCCACCTGTCTGACAATTTGTGGATACCACACCAGAAAAGCTGTTGCTCTTTTGAGGCAAATCAGTCATCGATCAATTTTCGTATATTTTCGTATATTTTCGTATATTTTCGTAAGAAGTAAAGCGTTGCTCAAGTGCGTGTCCCATCGACGTAAATAAGTAGTACTCGGACGAGCCAAGCCTGCTGTTCATGTGGAACCCATTTTCCCATCTTCTGGATCTTTTCCATGGCTTTCAAACGTATAGAGACGGCTTCTCGTGTCACATTTAATTGATCCGCGAGTTGTTCTTGCAGTTGAGCGTCATCCTCATCCAACAATGCTTGCAATTCGCTGTCTTCAAACTTTGGTTCGGTTATCTTCCACCTTCTTCGTTTCTCACATCAAAATCACCACTTTTGGATTTTTCAAACCACACAAAGTACTGTGATTTACCAAGAGCATGCTCACCGTAAGCTTCGACAAGCATTCGATGCGATTCTGCAGCAGTTTTCTTCAAATATCTTTGTCAGATGTCAACAAGGAAATGACGGTAACTACATTCACAGCAAATTATTGTTTCATATTTACCGACCTGGTATATTCATACCATCGCTTATTAATTTAGAAATTATAGTCTTTTGTAAAAACAACAAACATTTTTGTCAGTGATTTTTTAAAACGGATAAATTTGTCGAGAAATTAAAAATTTTATTTAAAAAAAAAACGAAATGTCTTGTACTGATGAATTAAAAATGTTAAGCAAGCGTTACAGCTATGAAACTATGTCAAATAAAAATGGTACGATGACTCCATTGATGGTAGCAAAGCACTTGAAGGTGAACTTCATTCAGGAAGATCTTCCACGTCAACGAGTAAAGAAAATTTTACCAAAATCAAGGATCTTGTACTAAGTAATCGGTGATGAATTACTAGAGTCAGTAAATATTACATTCAGATTCGTGGCAAAACAATTCATTGTTTTTTCTATCACTATAACGCATCATCACACATCGAAATACTTATTCGTTAATTTTTCGCTAAAAATCAGATGTTCGTTCGATGGTCGCTTTGAAAGAAATATCAATCAACGTCAAGTATAAAACTGTTTGAAAATTGGAAAAATATGTTGCAAATTAAAACTTTGTTAAAATATCCTCGTAGTAAAGAAGAAGAAGATAACATAAAACGTGTTCCTCGTAACTGATAAAACGTTAAGATCGACATCTAAAGGACGATTTCGTTGAAAACAAGAGCGATCAAATTGAAAGATAATTTTCATTAGAAGCGAACAAGAAAACTTGACGATGGGAAATTATTTACGACCTTATTTTGACTTTGTAGTAACAATAATGGCTGGATCTATAACTTCATTAAGTGGGAGACCGCAGTGGGATGTTAAGAACACATAATTTCTACTGAGATCATTCCACTTTTTCTCCGCAAATTTTCTCTCAATTTTTTACGCCGATACTTTTTTTTCTCATTCATTATTTTCAAGTTGTTGATATGCCAAAATAGGTTGTTACCCGGAAATTATACTACTATTTGATCAAAAAGTAAAGTGACTTTTTATAACAGGTCTTTCAAATTGAGCAGTTTTTTTTAATTCGTGAATAAAACACAGATGGCGTTGTGAATTTGTCTAGGTCTAGTCTAATTTCAGAAGTGTAATTCGAAGTCGTACCCAATACAACAACGGGTTAAAATGGTTGAATTATTTTATAAAAATGGTTGTTCAGTGAAAAATGTTTTTAGAAAATCGAGTGATATTTACGGTTTACACAATCGTGTATCTGAAAGCACTATCAATCGAATTGTTCAAATATTTCAACAAACTGGTTCGGTGGAAGGTAAAAGAAGAGCAATATATAGTCGCAGTGGTTGTTCACAAGAACATGTTGATTTGGTACGTGAAAGTGTTGCTGGAGACCCAAAAATTTCCATTAGTTGACGTTTACAAGAATTTTGACTCTTGAGATTCACAACGTGGTGTATTTTACGAAAGGATTTAGCTCTGAAGGCATATAAGGTTTAAATAACACAGGGTTTAAAACCACTACATCATTCAAAACGTCGTTCATTCGGCAAACAGATGATTTTTTTCAAAAAATAAAAGAAAATAAAAAAACCGCCCAATTTGAAAGACCCTTTATGATATACAAATCAAGTCTTGAAAACTTTGGTGTGTAACACTAAACTTGAAGAGATTTACCACTAAACACCAAATCACTTTTTAAACGTCTCGACGCGCGTTTCACTAACCATGTTAACATCATCAGGAGATTATGAATTATTTCCTGATGATGCTAGTATCATCGTTAGCGAAACGCGTGTCGAGAAATTAAAAAAAAGAAACTTTAAAAATTATTTGGTGTTTAGTGACAATATACAAAGTATTTATTTATTAATCCAAATTAATCGTCTCTCACTGCAATATACTGAGTTCAACGTCCACCGATTATCTTGAAAGTTTTCTATGGACTCAAAACGGCGGGTGTCTAGGGGGTGGTTTCTTCAATCGAGAGATCAGTAAAAAGTCACAGATTGCAATATCTGGTAAATAATGATTCCGATTCCTGATTCGGAATGCTGATTCTAAGAGATATTATTGAAGACATATAGGTTTTGTAGTGTCTCAAATACCCCACTTTATATCTACATGTTCCTCCGCATGCTGGGCATTTAAAGGGGGAAATCCCTTTAGACGCCTCAAAATGAGTCATTTTTCAGAAATGTTTTATGATAAAAGCATTGTATCATTTTAAAGTTTTAACATCATTTTATTTGATCTTTGAAAAGTATAACATTATTATTATTATTATTATTTATTTTTTTTTTTAATAAAATAGCGGCTCAGAATTTTTTTTTCGGGCGTCTCTGGCGTGATGTCTAAAAGTGCTGCACTCGTCACTCTTTTTCTATTCATCTGAAACAAAAAAAAATCCTTTCTGTTTCTAATATATACACGGGAAGGATAAACCTACATAACTATAAAAAAATATTAAATAAAAAAATTAAGTAATCTTTAAAACAAAAAATGTTCAAAGTTTGTACTATTTGTTCGATATTTTTATAGAGAAAAGCCTCCCGAAATTTCAGCCAGATCGATCAATAACTTTTTGAGTTATAGAGCGAGCAGTTTTTGAAAACACAGTTTCGAAATAATCGCATTTATAGTTTCAGTACGATAAAACGATTAGTTTTGGTGACTTACCGATGAATCAGCGATCCTAGGTGCATATAATAGACGTTGATCCTCTTCGAAAAGCTGGTTTTCTTCAACCTGCTGCTATTTTCGGGTTGTACGAACTGTTTTTGTCTCGGAAAGACTCCTTCGGTTGTCTCGTTACTCGCGCCTCATCGGTGGTTTCGGTGAAAACTTTGACATAGGTGCCAATAATTACACTGGGGAACAATTTGAAAAATAATTTCTGTTGAGTTCGATATTTAAGCTGTTTTATACGTAAATTGACATGCTAATTCCAAAACTGTATTTCGTTTTTTTTTCTATCACGTCAAGTTTTTTCTCTACAGTTGTTGCGCATCCGACTAAGCTTGGTGAATCACAGAAGTCACTACTGCTCTCTTATCGGCGAACCTTCTTCGACCTAGGAGTGAGAGCGTGAGTGACGTTGCGTCATCCAAAACTAGCTCGGTCAGTTAAGCATGAGATGCTAAAGTACGCGGGTCTGTGTCGCTCTGATATAGTGAAGTCAAAGTATACATACACAACTACAGATTTTCGTTGTCTGCCTCTGGTAGTTCTCGTCGTGTGTAACAGTGCTTAAACAGACTTGATTCATTTTATTATATATGTGGCAGTTTTACCATCCCCATTCAACGAACTAATATTAGTACATGTGTCAGGCAAGCTATTTTAAGTCAGCCTATTTTACTTATTTTAAAGTGAAAATAGGCGACCAAGATAAATCATGGGCCCCTCATAAAGTGTGCAAGCAGTGTGTAGAGAGTTTACGAATGTGGACGAAGAGAACACGTAATAAACTTTCGTTTGGTATACCAATGGTTTGGCGAGAACCCAAAGATCACTTAAGTGATTGCTACCTTTGCATAGTGAAAACATCAGGATTCAACAAGAAAAACAAACATAGAATTGAGTACCCTAGTTTACCGTCAGCTATACGCCCTGTGCCTCATTCAACTGAAATTCCAGTGCAAGTTTTTCAAGAATTACCTTCTTTAGAAATACAAGAATGTGAATCAAGTGAAGATCGAAGTGACTCCACCGACGAAGAATTAAAAGTTTCCAATGATTCTGTTTGTAAAGAATTCAATTAACATGCATTAAATGATTTAGCACGAGATTTAGGACTATCCAAAAAAGCATCGGAATTATTAACATCAAGACTACATGAAAAAAATTTTCTTATCAAAGAAGCTAAAGTCACTTACTATCGATCCAGATAAAGTGAATTTAGGCAGTACTTCAGAAATAATGACGGATTTGTATATTGCCAGAACGTAGAAGGTATAATGAAAGAATTGACCATTTCGCATACCTATATTGACGTTGCCTATATTACGTTGGCCTATAACGCAACTGAATGGCGATTGTTTATAGATATCTCAAAGCGTAGCTTGAAGTGTGTTCTCCTACATAATGGAAATTTATACGGTCTGTTTCCTTCTTGGCCAGCAACGCGGGTATACCAAGTATCGCTGTTTTTGTGCACGTGGGACAGCAGAGCTCGTGAGAAGCATTGGGTGCAATCGAACTGGCCGCCAAGATCTAACCTAAGACCTGGTGATCCAAACATTTTAAATCAGCCACTTGTCGACAGAAAAAGCATTGTATTTCCGCCTTTGCATATAAAACTAGATCTCATGAAGCAATTTGTTAAGGCTTTGTCAATTGAAGGAGACTGCTTTAAGTATATCATTTCGGCATTCCCTAGCCTGTCATATGAAAAGATAACGGTTGGTGTGTTTGATCGTCCACAGATTCGGCAACTCGTTAAAGATGAAAATTTCACTAAACAATGACCGAACTTGAAAGGAATGCTTGGTTAGCTTTTAAAAATATTGTTAAAGACTCTTGGAAATACACGAGCCCCGAATTACATCGAAATTGTTCAACAACTCTTGGAGAGCTTTAAAAACTTGGTTGCAACATGAGCATCAAACTGCATTTCTTACATAGTCCTCTTGCTAACTTCCCAGAAAATCTTGTTGCTGTTAGTGATGAACAGGGCGAGCGATTCCACCAAGATCTAAAGGTTATCGAAGCGCGGTATTAAAGTAGATGGGATATCAGTATGATGGCTGACTACTGTTGGAGCATCAAGCGAGAATGTCCACAAACTGAACACTCCAGGAAAAGATGTAAGAAGAAATTTTTACCACAATATCTTTTTTTTTTGTATACACAATTTAACTTTTAATAATATGTTAACCTCTGTATGAATAAAATATTCTAATCTATTTAGTCAGATTTCACCTTATTACCTTTCGTATGTACACTTTTAAGGTAAAATGAGGGGTATGCTATAGCTTAAGAACTTGACGGGGTAGAGAAAAACTGTGAATATTTTTGAATTCAAAGATGAAAAATTACAGATTAAGTCACACAGAATTAAGTCAACAAAATTGCTGTTCCCCAAATTGTGTTGCACACTATCACTTGTACTCGGCCCGAAACTTTCTCCGTGTTTATCAGTAAATTACCTTGATAATATCATTTTATAGAACATTTTTAGCTATATTATATAAGAACTTAAAAAAGATATCTTAAATAATATAAAAAGCAATGGAATGTCTACACATCGTATTAAAAACAATCGTTTTATAGGTATCAACAATGTTAAATTATTATATTTTCGAAATATGAAAAAAAACGAGTTTTTGAAATTTCTAAAGGGATTTCCCCCGCTAAGGTCAGGGGCATACAAAACTGGTAAATACCGTCTAGCCTACATAGCTTTTCGCGTCTGTCTTATGGCTACGGGTCTGTCTTTGGCAAATATTTTCCTCATGGAGCTGCACAGCTCTGCATATCGCCTCACACCATTTTGGTTTCCCATCGTTTCCCATTCTGACAAGCTTTACATGGAGTTCTTTAGAGACGATTTCATGACATCTTTATATCGTTTTTTTGAAGATTTCCAGATTTCGTTTCTTGTTCCTTAATTCAGCATCCTAGTGTCCTGCATTCTTTTTTATGATTCGGAATTATATGCTCAAACTGTTGGCTCTTTCAGATACCTTCACATTGGGCTAATAGTATTGGCATTTTATTCTCCAGATTTTCCGGAGGCAGCTTTGATGAAATCTTTCCAGTTGTTATATTTGCTTCTGATGCAGGACCCTGGATTCAGCTCCATACAGAAAAGTGAGAATTATGATGCCATTGTTAACACTGATTTTAGTGTGTTCCTCACAAGACGTCATTTTGCATGCCGGCTGAGCAGGAAATTGAACTTCCCAAATTTGGAACAGTTTGTTGCAATACTTTGGTTTTTTGTTTATTAATTTTAGGTTCGAACTGTAGGTCTCACTAAATCCAGTACCATTTGCAACGCCGTCGCACTATGCGCTACAAGCCTACAGTCATCCACATACCGCAGCTCTCCTTTGTTTTTGATTTAGCTTAAAGTCGTGTCAGGTTAAATAGGCCTATATCCATTTTCTATTATATTTCAGCTGAATGCGATATCAATCTGCCTCTGACATGATGGAATATGAATATTGAAATTCATGGATGAATATTGAAATTCGCGTGCTAATTTACGAACGTCGTATCAACGGTAGCAATTATTTTTTTTTTTACGAATAGGATACTTTAAACATAGAGCAATTTTAGCTGATGTAAGTACTGGGCTGGCGAATAGATTCGTTCGTTCTCTTAGAATATAACGAGTGTAATATATTTCTTATGCAAAATAAATTCTAATCAATTATTTATTCGCTATTGTTTACAACGACCTTTTGCCATGTTTTTACCAACTTCATTATGCCTGGTTTGTAAATCGTGTAAGACATGTACGAAAATCGAATTAAGGTGTTTTTAACATTGAAGTGTCCTAAAGAGTACAAAAAATTCTATAGCTCCCAGAAAAAGTGATAGTTGAAGGGTGCCAGATTTGATTTTTGAAAAATGGATACATTTCAACTTCGAGCTGATATAAAATATTTTGTTCCGTATGGTTAAACCACTTTACTGATACCACTTTAAAGAATTCTTTCGATGATAAAAAAGTGGGCTGCTGAAATAAATGTGGTCGTATATCAATTACGTTTACAAAAATATACAAAGAGATACAAGAAAATAACATTCAAATTAATAACACCTTCGGCACCATGAATGATTTCAAATATCTGGGCACCACTTTGACCAACAGTAATAACATGGGCGCAGAAATAGCGAATCGCACACTATTATAGTCTTAAAATGTAATGTCATGTAAAGCACTGTCCAGAAAATGTAAAATCCGAATCTACAAGTCAGTCATAAGACCATTGCTGGCCTATGGTTGTGACCAAGGTTCACAACCCTTACAAAACAACAAGAAGATTTTCTAAGTAAATTTTAGCGTAAATATTACTTAGAATATATGGCTCTGTATTTAACGGTGAACTACAAGGTTAACGTATAAGGTGTAACGATGAATTCTGACCACTAATAGAATAGGACAGTGAATGGGAGATTGTATGTATGGAATAGGGACAAGGAAGAACTGACAGAGTCAAAAAACAACATCGTAACGTCACCAACAAAAAATTAGCTACGGAACGCAACGGCACACTAAAGGACGACGACACGACAAGGGAAAGGGAAATGAACAAATATTGTATTAATGATAATATATTAGAGCAAAGGGCTAAAGAAAATGAAGAACAAAAGAAAAAGAATAAAAGAAAACAAATCAAAAGAGATATAATAAGAATTGCATCCTGGAACGTAAGAATACTGCTAGCACCTGGGAAAACGGAAGAGTTAATAAGAGAGCTCCAGAGATACAAAATTAGTATAGCGGGCCTGCAAGAGGTTAGATGGTGTGGGAAGGGAAAGATTGATAAGGAAAAATATGCAATATGGTATGCAGGAGAAGCAACGCACGGGCACAAGGGAACAGCTTTTGTTATACATAATAGCTTAAAGGATAGGATCGTGCAGTTTGACGCAGATGGGCGAAGAATATCTTATATAAGAATAGAAACGAAACCAAGAGGCTTATCGATAGTTAACGCATACGCCCCCACAGAAAATGACAATGACGAAGAGAAGCAAAAGTTTTACGAGAAACTAGAAGAAATACTAGATAAAACACGAACTAATTACATAAGGATAGTACTGGGGGACTTCAACGCTAAAATTGGAAAGGAACAATGCTACAAGGAAGTAGCGGGTGAACAAACAATTCATAATGAAACGAACAACAATGGCGAAAGGTTATGCAATATGGCGGCGGCTAGTGATATGTTTCTGGTTAGTACAAGATTTAAGCACAAAAAGATACATAAAGTAACATGGAACATACCTGGAATTGACAACGGAAACCAGATCGACCATATACTGGTTGCAAGGAAAGACATGAATATAATCTACGATACAAGATCATACCGAGGGGCTAATATCGATTCAGATCACTTTATGGTTATAGCAAAATGTAAAATCAAGGTAAACCAGTACGGAAAAACTGCAAATATAAAAAAGAGATGGAATAGAGGAAAGTTTAAACAGGAAGAATGGAGAGAGAAGTACAGAAATACGATCAAGCAAAAAATAAATCAAATAAATGAAAGCAACAGCATAGAAGAAGACTGGATAGCGATAAAAGGATGTATAACACAGGCAGCAGAAGACACCATATCATATAGGAAAAACAACAGAAAGAAGCAATGGTTCGATGAAGAATGTGAAAATATGATCGAAAACAAAAACAAAGCAAGGAACACGTGGCTTAAAACCAGAAAACCGGAAGATTATAAGATATATAAAGAAATTAGAAAAATGAACACAAAGCTATGTACAATAAAAAAGAATAATTGGATGGGAGAAATAATAAAAGAAATTGAAGAAGAAAACAAGAAACGAAATATGAGTGCTATTTTCAAACATGTAAATAAGTGCAAAATAAAGAAAGCAACAGTAGTAATTGAAAATGAGATATGGGAAAAACATTTCAAAGATATGTACGATGAAAAAAACCATGAAGAGGTGACGGGAGGAACAGAACTGGAGAAGGATCTGACAGAAAATGAGACGGTAAGAGAACCCGACTACGTGGAAGTTGCTCAAGTGATTAAAAAACTCAAAAATAAAAGAGCTGCTGGATGTGATGAAATGAGCGCAGAACTAATTAAACATGGAAGGGAAGAACTACATCAAAGAATCTACTAACTTATTTTACGGATATGGGGCGAAGAACACATACCTGATGAATGGAAAACAGGCATTATAATACCGATACCAAAAAAGGGTGACTTGACACAATGCAAAAACTATAGAGGAATTACATTGCTGAATGCGGCATACAAGGTACTTACAAACAATAAAAGAACGACTGGAGATATACACAGAAAAACGTATAGGAAATTATCAATGCGGCTTCAGAAAAGGAAGATCGACAGTTGATGTCATACATATATGTTGTTGATGAACATAATATGGTAGCACATATAGTTTTTGTGGATTTTAAGCAGGCGTTCGATAAAATCAACAGAGAACAACTCATGGAAGACTTAAAAAGAATCGAAGTTCCAAGAAAGATTAGAAGATTGCTAGGTATGACAATGAATGAGTCTGAAGCAAGAATATATACAGAACAAGGAATGACAAATAACATAAAAATCAAAAAAGGGGTTAGACAGGGAGATGCGTTATCGGCACTATTATTCATAATATCATTGGATAGCATAATACAGAGAATTGAAAATATAGGAACATTAAATAAACATCTTGTACAGATAGTGGCATATGCGGATGATGTTGCAATAATTGCTAGAGAGCAGAGAGAGCTAGAGCGCGTAATAAAAATAATTGACCGCGAATCTAAGAAAAAAGGGCTGGAAATAAGTGAGCAAAAAACAAAGTATATGTACTGCAGCAGAAATAAAAGAATACTGAGAAATTTGGAGTGCGGAAGCTATAAATTTGAAGAAGTAAAAACATTTAAATATCTGGGAGTCATAATAGATAGAAGGAATGAGGGACTTGATATAGAAGAGAAGTTACATAAAGGATATAGAGCATTCCACAGCAACAAGAAATTACTGAAAGACAGGAGATTGAGCACAAGGAATAAATTAGGAATATACAAAACAATAATAAGACCAATAGTAGCATATGCCGCAGAAACTGTAACACTCACAGCAAAAGAGGAAGACAAACTAAATATTTTTGAACGCAAGATAATGAGAACCATAATGGGTGCAAAGAAAGTGGGAAACAACGAGTACAGAAATCTGATGAACTTTGGAATCGACAACTTGTTGGGAAGGGAAAACATAGTGAGAGCAATTAAAGCACAAAGAATAAGATGGTATGGACACGTAATGAGAAGAGACAGGGATACGCCAATAAGAGAGATAACAATATGGAAACCAGCACAGAGCAGACCGAGAGGGAGACCCAGGGTCAGATGGAGACAGCAGGTGGAGGAAAATATAAAAACAGTAAACGCAGAGGGATGGAGAGGACAGATCGCAGACAGGAGGAGATGGAGGAAAATAGTCGAAGAGGCGAAAACTCACCAACAACTATGAGAAGGGCAACAAGAAGAAATGTGGACTGTTCCACCACACTAAAAGGATTTGAAGAGTTCCTTAGAAAGGAACTCAATCAATTTCAAATATGAAATGTATTAGCTTATAATAAATAATAAAATAATATAATAGGACATAATAATGTATATAAAATTCGCGATTCTGCTGAATTTCTGTCATATTATGTAATTCTAGATTAGGGGTCTCCAAACTTTCCAGCCTTAGGGCCATACTGATTACTCCAGTAAGTTTCAAAAGTTAAAACCCTTTTAATTTTCCTGCCATTATCTATAATTTTTAAACTACTTACCGAGTACGCGCCCTAAACAAGCATAGGCTTTCGAAATTCGCTATTCGCGGGTCGTATTGATGACACTGGCGGGCCGGATATGGTCCGCGGGCCGTAGTTTGGAGACCCCTGCCCTAGGTAAAACATAGATTCACTTCTACAAGCCAGAAACTAAACAACAGCCCAAACAATGAGTGGAAGCAAGTTAACGAGCACCAAAGAAAACAAAAACAGTTCCACCTGCAGGAAACTTCATCGCTATGGTTTTCTAGATATTACGTGGGGATTATCTGGATAATAGATTACCTGGAACATAGATTACCTGCATCTTTGCGTTTAGTGTTTCACATAAAAAGATTCCTATAGAAGAAATAATTCCATTATACCTTTTTTTTTTGGTGTTTCAAAATTTTATATAAAATAATAAAAAATCCAGTATAAATGGAGAACATTTATTTAACGTCGTAGGTCTATAAAAAAATTCCATATTAAAATCGTCGCTGCAATGTATAAACATTTCAAGTGAATTACTCGATGCCGCATTGGCAGGAGAATCATTTTCGAGCGAATAATCATCAAACATACCGCAATTATCCAATAATTATATAATCACATAATTTATGGGCGCAAAATCTGATAGCGACTACCAGTTTTCAGTCTAATCTGGTTCCTTCCTGCCTGACAACGAATTTTCATCTGGCTCGATGTGATATTCGGTCCAACCGCTAGTCGCTTGTTAAATCTAGACAGGAAAAACATCAATTTAGTTTCTTTACATGTCAACGGAGATTGTTATACTATTATAAGCGATTGTAATAGTCACTACAATTTTTTGATATATAGAATATATCAAATAGATTTATTAATATTTAAGCATAAGAGTATACCATCCAGTGGCAGTTGGTCCATAGGGGCACGTGGGCAGATGCCTTACGTATAAAATTAAAAAGTGAAGTGGAAAGAATAATTTCAGATTTTATATTAACTTATTCTCTGTTCTGTCTATGATCACGCTTCTTGCGACTTCTATAGTTTGAGATCCATAATGTCATTCGCGGTAACGAAATAGGTCGTAGGTTGCCAAAGCGCACCGATTAAAGAACACGTGCTTTAAGCACATACAAGTTTGTTCCGCTATTGTTTTCTTTACCATCGCGTGCGAAAAACAAAGGCAGCAATGCATCGCTTCGCTAGTAACCCGGAGATTAAACACATTTAAAACGTCACATCTTGGCCCCTGTCCCATTCTGAATAGTCGGGTGTTTTTTTTTGTTTTGACGTTTTGAACGATTACAATAGTGAAGATAAATTCAGTGCAATATATGAATAGAAATAATGTCACGTTAACATATGAGGACCGAATTATCATCAAAAATCTTGGACGGCGGACGCCGATTCTACAAATCGAGCAAGTTAATATTACTCAAAACGAATTTACAAACGCACATTCAATAAAACCGTGTATGAGAAGTATTCGTAGTTATGTGGATGCGAGACAACAATTAAATTTCATTCTTTTCCGTGCATTTTGGCATAAGTCGGAAAACAAGTGAGTGCGGGCGAACTTGATCTTGGCTGGATTAAATACGGTGTTAATGATTTGAAACAGTTGGATGCAAAGGTAAAATCGCATTCTATTTCACAAAGACATTTGAAAAATGAGCTAGAAATTAGTATGTTGGGGAAGAGAGACATTCGTTTTCAACTCCATAGGGCACATCGGGATATTAATTTGAATTTTCAGTTTAGGGCCGCGTCAGCAACTGAGGCCATTTGACAGCCCATAAAGAGTGTATGCATAATAAAGTGTGTATATATAAGAACTAATGAAAATTGAATATAATTAATATTGTATATAAAGTGTATAATAAAAGTAATATGAAATATAGAGTGTATTCCATATTTCAATGGATCTCAAACGTTAATAGGCAGTAGACCGTAAATAAAGGAACAGCCAGATGTAATGCATGAAATAGCTTAATTAAGAGAAGGGAGTAGGTAAAAATTTTAAGGAAAGAGGAGTTTAAAGATAACAGAGATGGATTATATTAAAGGAAAGTAGGAAGAGGATCGGAGGAATTCAAAAAGAGAACTGGAGTAATGAGGGGACAAAATAGAAGGAAGGTCTCTGGGAAGTCTATGTCTTTGTGCAAGAGCAGATAGCGAAGGGCACTCTAGTAAGACGTGACGAACAGAAAGAGGAGCACCACATAAGGTACATACTGACGGAGGGTCGCCACTTCTTAGATGACCATGTGAGAAGCGACAGTGCCCGATTCTAAGCCTATTCCACTTTACAAAAAAATGACGGTCGAGAGCTGGAGGGGGACTACATTCGAAGAATTTAGGTTTCACTCTATATAACTTAGAGGCGTAACCCAAAGTATCCCGTCGAATTGAACAATATCTTGAACAATTAGTGAGATGCAGGAGAAAGCATCCCGGTGATGGAAAAGGGACAAGATAGGAAGATTTTCTTTTAGAGCCATTTTGGCGTAGTAGTCTGCTCGTTCATTACCCAATATGCCTGCGTGGCCAGGGATCCAAAGGAATTTTACTACTGACCCTTTAGATTGGGATTCCTGGATGAGGGAAAGAATGTTAACAACTAGAGGCGAAGGTAAGGGAGAAACAAGAGATTGAAGAGAACTTAAGGAATCAGACGAGATAAGCTAATTGGAATTTGGACGGGAGAGTATATATGAAATGGCCTCTCTAATGGCTAAAAGTTCGGCAGAAAGGATACTATTCCAGGTGTGAAGATGAAAAACACAAGTAAAATTATCGTGAACGAAGGCTGAACTCACTCCATCGATTGACTTGGAGCCATCAGTGTAAATGATGTTATCAGGTCGAAGGTCTTGAATGATTTTAGGGAAGATGGTAGCAGGAGAAGGGAGACCAGAAAAAGGTTTGTTATATGGAAGAAGGCTGAAATTAGGGACACAGCGCTGAAGTAACCATGGCGGCTTGTGGGGGAAAGTTATTGGGTGACAGGGGGACAAAGAAATACCAGAGTCAAGGAGAAAATTGAAAAGAGCCGTGCCCGAACCCTTTAATCGCTGAGAAAAAACTTGGTTGGGGAAATCAAGGGGGCCAAAGAAAGATTGATGTCGGGATATTAAGTTAATTAATTAAGCTATAATTTAATTAACGATATAAAATTCTGTGGGGCATTTGAGCTTGCCTTACGTGGGCATAACGAAACCTACACTTCAGAAAATCCTGGTTTTTTCTGAGGGCTAGTATATTTGATGGCCGAAATAGACAGTATTTTAGAAGCTCATTTAAAAGACTCGAAAAATAAATTATTTCTTGGCATCTCCAAACAAATTCAGAATTACTGAATTCATGTTACTGGATTCAATCTTCTTCTGGCGGTTCTAAGCGAGTTAGGAATAGACAAAGAACCTAAGAAACTCGTATCCAAAAGTTATGATGGTGCTTTCGTGATGATAGGTACAGTTGGATGAGTACAAGAATGCACAGTATATTCACTACTGTGCTTACCAATTAAATATATTAATTGAAATGTGTTGTACAATAGAAAAAGGTGTAAAGATGTTTTTTGCAAATCTGTCTGCATTTTCCGCTTTCTTTTCTCGATCATCCAAAAGGACAGCTGTTCTGGACAGCGTCGTGAAAAAGCGTCTACTCCGTGCGGCTCCTACCAGATGGAATTTTCGTCTAAATGTGTAAATACTGTTTACATTTACAAAGAAGAATTGCAAACATGCCTTGAAGAAATTATGAACTCCAAGTCGGATACAAATTCTATTAATCAAGCTCAGGGGTTAATAAATTATTTGGTGGATGAAAATTTTAAATTCTGGTTGTTTTTTTTTTCAATAAAAAATGCCTCACTGCGACATTCTCTTTGATCAACTGCAAAGCAGGTAACTAGATGCACTTAAGGTTAAGAAGAATTTGATAACTTTTTCAACAGCCATTCAAAATATTAGAAACAATATAAAAATACAAATTAATCAAGAATTTGGTAACTTAACTGGTGAAGAATCTACAACGATCCTAGACAATCGCAGAAAGAAACGGAAAGTTACTGACAAGGAGGACCCCAATCGGAATGGCAGGATATGCAAGGAAATCTGTGATACCTTAACCATACAGGTTCATGAACGTTTTAGTTTCGATGTATACCTAACTGTTGCAATTTTTTTTTGAAATTGAAAAATTTGGTGAATATCGAGCCATCTTTCCAAATGAAGACATTAAAACTGTGTGTAACCTGTTTGCAAACGTAAATAACTTAAAATTATAAAATAAACTCTCGGTAATGTACGCACGGGACGATTTTATGAAACTCAGTGGGGCTGTGCCGTTGTTACAAATGTTTATCCAAAACAATTTAACATAAACATTTAGTGAATCTGGGGAATTGCTGACTGTTTTGTGTACCGTCCCTATGACGACTGTGGAAATCGAAAGATGTTTCTCTACCCTCACCGAATCGAAACATTTTTAAGAAACACTATGGGCCAGGAACGGCTGTGCGCGTTAGCAATGCTATCTATTGAAAAACTTGTGAAGTCAATTTCAAATTTTAATGATCAAGTCATCGACCTCTTTGCTGCTCAGAAATTTAGGAGGATGGACTTCAACTACAAACAGATTTAATGTTCATGGTCCTATGGTGAGTTTAGCAAAAGTTTATTATCTAGGTATCTATTTGAAAATTTGATATCTGACAGTTATCACTCGTTAAAAAAGGAATAAAACAATGTTTTACTTTGTTATCTCTCACTTTTATTTTTAAACAAATTTGTGTGACTATAGTTTCGTAAAACGACATTACATTCTCTTTGCTTTTGAATGCACTGTACCACTCATATGCACGTATAATAACTTTTTAAAGTTCTCGACGCACGTTTCGCTAACCATGTTAGCATCACCAGGAGATGACTGTAATCTGGGATTAAATCCCCAGTGGTAAATCTCTTTGAGTTCAATGTTACATTCACAAACACTACTTTAAAACTAAGGTTTTACAGCTGTTTATCTATTCTATGTACCTAATTTTATAATATTGGGGTTAATGTTTTACAATATTTTAAATAGTGGGGAATTTCGGAGATCCGTCTGATCGTTTAATAGCTGTCTAGACGGATCTTTATTATATTTAAAAATTTCAATAGCTTCTAAAATCAATTCTTCTATTGGAACTTTTGGTGTGAAATACTAAACTTGAAGAGATTTACCACTAAACTCCAAATCGCTTTTTTTAAACTCCTCGACACACATTTCGCTAACCATGTTAACATCATCAGGAGATGATTTAATCTTCTCTAATCTAATTAAGATTAAATCATATCCTGATGATGCTAACATTGTTAGCGAAACGTGCGTCGAGGAGTTCAAAAAAGTGATTTGGTGTTTAGTGGTAAATCTTTTCAAGTTTAGCTTCTAAATTGTTGAATTTTTTGCTTTTGGGCGCTGTATATAAAAGTTTCAAATTTGTATCTCGGGAAATATATGTCCGGTATCTATGAAATGGTTCGCGAAATTAGAGTGTGGTTTCTTTAATATGTATGTAGATTTATGTTCTTTGTATATGGACTGAAAATTTCTGCCGGTTTGTCCAACATAGCAGCGACTGCACTCGTTGCAACTTAACATATAAACTCCAGATTTTGTATTTGCTGATGTTTTATCTTTGGCATTAAAAATTAATTTACTGGTTGACTGGGTGGTTTTAAACGCTATTTGCAAATTATGTTTCCTCAAAGAGCGAGCTTGTTCTGAAATTGGACCGAAATATGAAATTTTACAGTACTTTTTATCATTTGTTTGTTTTACTTTTGGATATACTTGATGAATTAATAATTGTTATTTTTTAAGTAACGTTTTTTATTGATTAAGTAACTAATTTCTTTTTCTTTGAAACCGTTATTTTGTGCTATTAGTTTTATTTTTTGCAGTTGCTATTTTTCTATTATTTTCAGATAGTAGAATTGTGAAAACTCGGTGGATCGTAGACTTATATGCAGCATATTTATGTGTAATGGCGTGGATTGATTGTTTTGTAATTGCTATATCTGAGTATGTGGGTTTTCTATAGATATTAAATTCTAGTTTATTATTTTGTTTGGATATTGAAAGGTCCAGAAAATGTATGGTCTGATTTTGTTGTTTTTCTAGTGTAAATTTTATTTTTGGATGGATACTATTTAAATGTTTTAATGTTCTTTCTATTTGTCTGTCATTTCCAGTGTAATAAACCAAAATTATTCCTTTTTTAAAAAAATAACTATCACAAAGTAACGGACAAATCAATCAATAAGTTACACTCGTATTTCTACACAGCAAAGTATGTGTATCATACTAAGAAATGTAACATTTGTGGTTGCGACGAATTTCCTTATCCCCATGTTTTTTTTTTCGCCCGCCGCTGAGAGCATCCAAGGTCAAGCTTTACAATGTAAAAACATTTATTAAAAACATATATATTTTATTTAACAATTTCCATTTGACAGTTGTTCGTTGAACATTGTTCTGTCACCGAGTCTTTGATCGACCTCTTTTGCTGTTACCTCCTATTTGTTCCTCCATCATTGTCCTAATATTAAACTTTGTTTCAAGCTAGGTAAAACTTTTACAGAAACATTTGAATTGATGAAAAAAGTTTATGGTGATGATTGCTTATCTGCAACGCGAGTGGTATAACCGATTCCAGCAAAGTCAGGCCAGTCAAAAAACAAAAATCGCGATGGCACCAGAAATAACCTTAATCAATAATATTCCCATATATATATATATATATATATATATATATATATATATATATATATATATATATATATATATATATATATATATATATATATATATATATATATATATAAATGAAACCGCGAGGTGGTGTTACATTCAACAATAGTTTTTTGAAGTTTTGTTCAGTTTTTTCAAATGGAATGGTACAGCTTTTATTACATGGCTAGAAAGGTAATTTAAAGAGGAATCATCCAGTGAAAACCCGAAATCGATATCTCTGACATGTCACGAGATATTTCGATTTTTCTGAAAAAAATCAGTTATTATTTCACTACTACCTGCATTAAGTTAAAAAAATATTAACCTAATGTTTGCCTTCCTTCACACTTTACCCAGGCTTAGGACTGGTCCAAATTCTTCTTGCCATATTAATTTGGAGCGTGTTTAAAGACCAACGGGCCAACAACGAAGATAATAATAATAACAGTCAAATAAAATTAACAGCACCACAGTCTAATAATTAACAGAATCTGAACTTTAACGCCTTTCTAAATGTTCAAAATGCCTTCCATCCTTAGAAATGCAAAGATTTATTTTTCGACGAGTACTAAAAACGGCAGCTTCAATTTCCGCTCTTGAAATGCTGGTTATTGAATTTTGAATTCTTTCAATCATGTTTTCTCGTGTGGTAGGACGAGTTTGACAAACAAGGTCTTTTAGTCTTCCCCACAAGTAAAAATCGAGGACTGTCAAATCCGGTGAGCGCGCCGGCCACGAAAATAAACTACCCCGTCCTAGCCAACGATTTGGAAACGAAGCATCCAAGAACCAAGTTTCAAACTACCTGCGAGACGTGGGCAGGGCATCCATCATGCTGGTACCACATTTGTCTTCTTGTTTCCAAGGAAACATCTTCCATTAGTTCTGGCAGTCCATTTTGTAAAAAATTTAAATATGTTTCACTATTCAAATGTCTAGTAAAAATAAAGGGACCAATAATTTTGTCTCCCAAAACACCACACCATACGTTCACGCTCCATCTATTTTGGTGGTTGATTTCTAACATCCAGTGTGGATTAGCAACTGCCCAGTAGTGCATATTATGTAAGTTAACGTCTCCATCACTGCTAAAAGTAGCTTCATCAGTCCATAGTATGCGTTTTAAGAATTGTTTATTTCCACTACACATATTTTTTAACCAGTGACAATAGTCTAACCGTCTGTCGAAATCGTTATCCAAAAGGGCTTGGTGTAAGACAACATGATAGGGGTGCAGCTTGCTAACACCCATTTCTTCAGATATTTGTCTGATACTTAAATGGGGGTTGGTTTCAACATAAGCCAGAACATTTACGACATTATCTCCATTACGAATCGAACGTAACCTGGTGCGGACTGGATCTGGATGCACAATTCCTGTTTCTCGTAAGCGTCTTGCTAGACGTGTAAACACCTTCTTCGAATAATGCCTTCTTTCGGAATATTGACTTGCATATTGCCGGTCTGCAATACATGCATTTTCAAAACATTGGAAATACACCGCCAACATGTCATAGGCCTCGTTGTTCGTCAAATGCATTGTTAGATATTATTATAATAATTATTAATAATCAATAAATGCAATGTTGAAAATGTAATGTATTTCAAAACTGACAAGTTAATTCGACTGTTTTTGTTTGTTTCCATGGTTCCCTTCTTACACTCTTTGTGTAATGTACCTAAGGATTACATGCGTTTATTTGGAAACCCGAAAACGCATAATTTTATTCTTCCATTCATTTAGTTTAAAAGAAAGAGTAGGTATATTTATTAATGACTGATTTCAATATTCTGTCAAGTAGTATTTAAGCATCACAAAAGAGAAAATGCAACAATTGGGAAAAAACATTTTTTCCGCTTATGTAATTAAATTAGAAAATATTATCAAGGTCAGGATTAGAACATTTATGATGATTGATACTGAATAGATAATTTTATTTTTTAAATAAAATTGTTGCGATTGCGACCTAAATATTAAGACCAATTTTTAACTTAATATTACGGTAAAAATTATAACTAACTGTTTTTTTTCAGAAAAATCGAAATATCTCTTGACATGTCAGAGATATCGATTTCGGGTTTTCACTGGACGATTCCTCTTTAAATTACCTTTCTGGCCATGTAGTAGAAGCTGTACCATTCCATTTGAAGAAACTGAACAAAACTTCAAAAAAACTATTGTTGAATGTAACGCCACCTCGCGGTTTCATTTATAAACTAAATAATTTATCTCCCAGATTATCTAATTGTCCCAGCAATTGCATTTTAAATGAATCCAAATTGAGGAAAATCGGTTTAGGCAAACGGACATTAGACGACTTTTTATCTAAATAGGTAACCCCCCACTTCTTTATTCGCGAAATTACGACAAAATGTCATAAAGCAAAGTTGTAGGAGACAGTTTGCTAATTATAACTGAGAATTTTTCTTACTCGGTTAACACTTGAAAATACACAAAAAAAATTATTTTTAAAAATGTTTAGCTCGTCACGCCCTCTTGCGGTCATTTTAGAAGCTTAAACATATTTTTGGTGAATTTCTCATGATCATTTTTAGTACAATTTTTTTCCCCTAAATCTGTGGGATAAATAGTTTTCAAGATACGGTCGCGATCCATCCTTAATGGGACACCTGATGTGTTGGCAATTGTTAGTCATTAAAAAGATACAGGGTGTTGGAAGTGAAACTAAATTTTCGATAAATTGAGATAATTTTAAAACGGTTGAAGATCTCAGGTTCAAAATCGGGGTAGTTGTGTTTTCAAAGGTGACAAGTCCGAATTTTGTACTAGTTCGAGCCTGATTCCTAGAGGGCGCTTGCTACCTACTTTATGAGAAATCAACTCGCTCACATTTTTTACCCTATAAAGCAGGGAATATTTTGACTTCAAAATAGAGAAGAGTTATAATTTCCACGTAAAAAAGGTACCCTTGGTCAATATTGATATCTCACGCCGTTTGCTAGATATTCTTATTCGAATATTCCATTACACATCTTGTCGATGGCTGAAGAATCTGCAATTCACAAAGTGTGCGAATACGAGGAAAAAAAAACATTAATATGTCAAAAATACAACGGACTTTATTTAAAATAACAATTTTTTGAAATTTACTTCAATAGGTGTTGAAAGTGTCCACCGTTTACCTCAATACACTTTTGCAGGCTCTTTGTTAAGTGACGCCTCACATTTGAGAATATATTTTCATCATTTCTGATAACATTGGCCGCTTGTTGAATTTTTTGAAAAAGTGCGTCTCGTGTTGATTGATTTCATCAAGGTAAATTAAAGACTTCATATGACTCCACAAATAAAAGTCTAACGGATTAATGCCTGGACTACGAGGTGGTCAAGGAAGCTCAACACCGTGCCCAATCCATCGATGAAGAAAATGTTGATTCAATGACCCACATGTCTTGTCTTAAATTTAGAGGTATTTATACATACCGTCCAAAAGGTCTAATAAATAATTTTCTAAAAACTGCACATATTGATCTCCGTTCAGTCTTTGCGGAAACTCAAATGGGCCGATTAAAAAAATATCGATAATGCCGCACCAAATGTTAATTGAAAATTCGTGCTGGAAATGTCGCTCTCTTGATAGATGTGGATTTTCCAGGGCGTAATAATGATTATTTCGCCAGTCAAAAATTCTCCGTCTGTAAACAATATCTTTTTCAGAAACATGTGATCTTCGTTTTTTTTTATGTAGTAGATTTTGACAAAATTCTGATCTAGTCTTGGGGCAACAAATTTTGAACAGACAAAAAATGGTAGGGAAACAATTTTTCTTTATGGAGAATTATTGAAACGATAAATTTACTAATTTCTGTAAATGCCTCCAAACCCTACTGCTTAGTTCAGAATTTTCCGCGACACTAACTAAAATATCCTCTTCTTGTTCTACCGTTTACGTTTCGGTCGTCCACCAGGATTGTTGTAATAAAACGAATTGTTTCGCCTAACTGATTGAAAATTAATTGAAAAATTTGTCGATCTGGGATGATTCTGGTTGGGTAGAGCTCTTCATACCTTTTAACTGCAGCGCGACTATTGTAATTTACTTGTGCATAAAGCGCAGAACATATCCTTTAAATCAAGGTTAGGAAACTGGTAAAGTCTGGGCATTTTTTACAAATTATTTAATACCAACTCAAGATTGGAGAAACTTGTTTGCACTTACTTTTAATAGGAGAGATAGAAAACAATGACAGTTGTCATTGAGACGTAATAATTTATACATAACATTCAAGGCACACTTTATGAATTACATATTTTTCAGCCATCGACAAGATGTGCAATGGAATATTCGAATACGAATATCTCGCAAACGGCGTGAGATATCGATATTGACCAAGGGACCTTTTTTACGTGGAAATTATCTCTACGTAATTCTCTATTTTGAAGTCAAAGTATTCCCGGCTTTATAGGGTAAGAAATATGAGCGAGTTAATTCCTCACAATGTAGGTAGCAAGCGCCCTCTGGGAACTAGGCTCAAGCTAGTACCAAAGACGGATTTGTCGCTTTTGAAAACCCATTACCTCGTTTTTGAACCTGATATCTTCGACCGTTTTAAAATTATTTCAATGTTTCGAAAATTTAGTTTCACTTTCAACTCCCTGTATCTTTTTAATGACTAATATTTGCCAACAGATTGACTAAATCCTCTTATTTTAATCTCTACTATCACCAGTTGCTTTACGGCGGGTAAGTTATGGGACACCCTATATAAATACATACACGATACTTAGTAATAACAGAGAAGGTAATATATCAGCAAATATTCAATAATCTGTTCACACATTTTTAAATGCAAAAAATAAGACTTATGTCTACTTTTTTTTTAAACAAATAATTTTAAAACTATATTTAGTTAGTTTGGTGCAGTTACTGGAGAACTGAAATTGCTATGGATCAATTAGAAAACATGATAAATCAATATCAAATGTTTAAACCTGTTATTTTTATTACCATCATATATTTTTAAAACCAGCCAATTCATCTAAATTAATTTTGTTTTCGTCACTAAAAATTAAATATAACCTTCATTTCACTGTTTTGAATGTGATCTTCAGCAAACTTTAACCTTTTTAAGCTCATTCACGATCTTATATAGCTCGTACAAAATAAAAGTAGTGGCACGTCATTAAGCACGCGACCAACATTTTAACTGCCCTGTTACCACATTTCGATTAAACTTCATAACCTTTCTTTAGCTAGTCACTGTTAAAATTTCAACTTTAATAACAATTAAAAAAATCGACTAATGAAATTAAATGAATCGAAAATGACTAAGTAACCAAAAAAATTATAATAAATGTTAAACGTCTTGCAAGTGTCGTCGATTTAGTACCTCTATATAGATTCAGCACATTTCAAAATGCTTCGTTCAAAAACCAGTGACATTTTTTAATATTTGAATGGTTATTAAAATAAAAAGATCCTGGTCTAGGATCATCTTTTTTTCCATTTAAAACCCACTTCTTTCAATACGTTGAACAATGGCATACGGCATCCATCAAACAGTTGTTTCTCTTTTAATTGCTCATCTAAGGAATTGAAAGTTACATGCTATCCTAAAAATGAAAATTAAACTGAGTACTTACGCATAAACGCATAAACTACGCTATGGGATTAAGAACAGTATTTTTGCAATTCTTAGGTTACGAATACTTGCTGTGTTCATACATGATATAAATAGTTTCACGAATACAACTTGAATCCAAAGCTCCAGTATTGGTAACCCTTTTAATAGAACTACACTTTCTAGGGAATTTTAAACTTTTGTTTTTCACCTTTTGTGAAATACTATTAACAGAATCTTAAGGCTGCTGTAACACGCTAAAAAAAATATTCTAGTTTCTATAATGTACTATATGATTTAAACATATCCAATTATTAGCAATTAACTTAACACTCCTCAGTAGCAGCTGAAAGGGTAACAATGGACCATTATTGTTTCTTTCTTGTTGAAAATAGTGTATCAGAGATGCTACTAACACATAACCACTTGGATTTGGCATTTGCAGGCTCGGCTCTTACAATTATAACACTGTGGTAGTTCTTAAAAGAACTATTTTCGATCGTAAGGTAAAAAATCAAAGTAAACGTTCAGATACTAAATATTTGTATAGAATGGGATAACCTCCAGACGTGTCAATAAATATCAACAAGAAAAATCTGAAACTCAACACCGTCGCATATGCTGCTAACTAAATACAGCCGCTAAATTCTATTTGATTCTTTTATTATTTAATTTCTGTAGTGGTATTTTTGCTGTTTTTCAATAGCGTCATCGATGCAACTAATTTTGTTTTGTACAGGCTATAAGCAAAAATAGAAATTTCTACAAACAAATTTCTATTTTACAAACAGTCGTAAACGTCCTTATTGCTTTTGATAAAATGATTTCTGCTTCAGTTCAATTCTTGAACCACCCTCATATGTTGATTTGGACTGACCGTTTCGTGCGAACATATCAATAAAACTGAAATAAGGATTTAATTGGTAGAGCTGCGGGAGGGCGAGCATTCCGATAATAGAACAACTTAAAACGACCACGTTTGAATGAAGTTTAATTGTTTATCTCCCTAAATCGAAAGGGCATCGTTAGACGACGAAAATAGAAACGGAAAAACACATTGTTTGCTTATATTACATTGTCAGGAATTGTTTTAAATGTTCTTGACGTAAAAACTAAAAAATTATATTTTTATATTCATTTATTTCAAGAAGAAAATGTTTTCCATTACTTTCTATAGATTTGTTTTCCGTTTTTTTTGGGGAAAGGGGTGAAAGTGGGTGTGAACAAAGTCATGGCGGTTTTCTAGAATTCTCGTGGTGTTTTTCAGACAAGAGACAGGACCTGCACCAATTGGAGGGTGATATTCAGGCTAAAAGTCACATATGGTTAGCAATTACAGTGACTTTTGTTGAAAAATAAAACACAAAATATTTATTTATTGAAAGAAAAGGAAAGGATTTACGGTTACAGATGCATCAGCAACTACAAGTCTATTTAGTAACTGGACCTACAGCTTAACGTGGGTTCGGAACCACGGTCATCAGCCACCGACAACCCAGGCCAGCACCCCCCTCAAGCTATCAACCCTTGGTTATGTGCTCACTCGTAAGTCTATCAGGAAGTCTACCGACTGGCGAGTGACCATCGTAGAACACTTCTCAGAAGGCATCCGGCCTTACCCAGCCTTTAACTGGCGTAACTGAGGGGTAATTCGTTGTCGGATTTTACGCTCTTGCCCAGAAACAATCACAAACATTTAGAAAGTAAACGGACTGAAGAAAGAAAGAAAAACAACCATCCGAGCGCTGGAATCGAACCAACTACCGCTCCAATGCGGCTCCGGCACAGCAACGGCTGGTCGCTGCTCTTACCGTCCGCACCAACGCGACCTGCTTTATTTATTGGATTGCAGACGCTTCTGGAAAATTTTAAACGATTTTGGATAAAAGAAAAAATACCAGAAAATTGGAAAGTTGGCCTGATAATGCCTATAGTTAAAAGTGGAGACAACAAAGACTACAGAGGAATAACCTTGTTATAAAAAAAATAGAAAAAAGTCAATATCCTGGAGAAATCTTTTACCCTGTTCAGATGTGTAATGGAATATTCGAACACAAATATCTCGCAAACGGCGTGAGATATCGATATTGAACATTGGTCTGATAATGCCTATAGTTAAAAGTGGAGACAACAAAGACTACAGAGGAATAATGTTGTTATAGAAAAAAGACTTGTGAAAGAAATGGAACTAACCGTGTCAGAGACCCAAAGTGGGTTTCGCAAGGGAAGGAGTCAATATCCTGTAGAAATCTTTTACCCTGTTCCTCAATGGTGTCTCCTAAATTTTGAGGAAAACGGTCTAAGTCGCTGTGTAAATAGTGCTCCTTAATGCTCATGTTACACTCAAGTGATCTGAAACTGTTAAGCGTCTTGTTTACCAATTCAACATAGTTTTCAGCTTTGCATTTGCCCAGAAAATGTACGGCAACTGCAACAAATGAAGTCTTTTCGCTCAGCCTCATTTATCGAATTTACGAAACTTAAATGAGTGGTCTTATTTGTGGGTCGTCAAATATTCCTGCTCTATTTTTTTCCGTACTCACCTGAGGCATTTTTTCCCTATTTTCCTTATCAAGAGCTTTTACAAACTAATTCATTAGGCCCAGCTTGATATGCAGTGGAGGAAAGATAACTAAGGGATCGTTAATGACATTCTTTTCCCCAAGGTCCATATTTTCTCTCTTAGGCCACTCTTTTCTAGCTCAGTGACCCCAAAAAGTCAGTTCTAACATCCTAGGCACCAAAGAATTTTTTTCTTGTAGACTTATATTATCTACATGAACGAAATAATCAAAGAAACTCAAAATAAGAACCTCGAGAAAATTGATAATCAGAATGTACATTAGCGGATAATGTCGCAATATTGATAGGAAGTGAAAGCGACCTTAAGGAGAGCTTAAAAGTGTACAATGACGTGCTGTTTAAAAATGGAATGAAATTGAACAAATCAAAATCAAAAGTAATGGTTTTTTCGACATAAAAAAAAGTAGACTATATAATAGGTAGACTGGAAAACACGAAACTGACTGTAGTAAAAGGATAGGGAAAACGAACAGAGTATATTAATGCTTTGAGAAGATGCTTCATAAACAAGAAAGAAGTAACGAGGCAAACAAAGATGAAAATATATAAAAAATATATAGACCCTATCATAACATACGGATATGAATGTTGGGTGCTCGCTTAACACCAAAAACTAAAATAATAGCGATAGAGATTAAATACCAAAGAATAGTAAAGGGAGTAACAAGGAAGGACATAATTAGAGAAAATTTGGATATAGTATCCATCATCATCATCAGCCCGTATCGATCCACTGCAGGATGAAGGCCTCTTCAGCATGCTGCCAACCTTCACGGTTCTGGGCTTTCCTCTGCCACTCGGGTCCAATATACTTAACGATGTCATCAATCCATCGTGCTTTCGGTCTTCTTCGCGGACGTTTGCGATCAAGCGGTATCCACTCCAGGATTGCCTTGGTCCATCTGTCGTCCCATCGCCTCGCTATATGGCCTGCCCATCTCCATTTCAATTGTTTTACTCGTCAAATGATGTCACAGACTTTTGTTTGTTCCCTGATCCATGCGCAGGACTTTCTATCTCGTCTTGTAATGCCAAGCATACATCTTTCCATTCCCCTCTGTGCCACCCGAAGTTTTTGGATTGATTGCGATGTGAGTGTCCAGGTTTCACTTCCGTATGTCATAACGGGTAGAACGCACTGATCGAATACTTTTCTTTTCAGGCAAAGTGGGAGTCTGCTCTTAAACACTATGTTGAGCCTACCAAATGCCTGCCAGCCACATTTAACACGCCGTTCCACCTCCCGGGCGGTATTCCCCTCCATTGAAATCCTCTGCCCAAGATATACAAAGCTGTCCACAATCTGTAAATCCCTTCCCAAAACTGAAATTATTCTGTCCTGAGCGAAGTTATTGAACATAACCTGACTCTTTTTCAGGTTTATTTTCAAGCCAAATGGTTTACCAGCCCTTTGCAGTTCTTGTATGCGTCTTTGCAGCTCCTCTGGGTCTTGTGAAATGAGAATAATATCATCTGCAAATCTAAGATGGTTTAAGTTTGCACCATTGATCTTTACACCATCCTGTTCCCAATCCAGTTTACGGAATACTTATTCAAGGCCAGCCGAGAAAAGAATAGGCGATATTGCGTCACCCTGCCGTACACCTCGTTCTATATTAATTCCCACTTCAAGATCATCAAGGTGAATTGTGGCTGTAGCTCCATCATATATCGATTTTAATAGGTTTACATAAGCTCTCTCTACACCTTGGCTAAGCAGTGCATCCATTATCGCATGCTTTGAGATGGAATCAAATGCTTTTTCGTAGTCGATAAAAGCCAAGCACAGTGGCATGGTGTATTCGTTGTGCCTTTCTATGACCTGCTGTACAACCTGGATGTGATCCATTGTACTGAATCCACTTCTGAATCCTGCTTGTTCTCTTGGTTGTGCGTCATTCAGTTTTTTTAATATTCTTTTAGAAATTATCTTAGTGAAAACTTTGTACATCACTGATAGGAGGCTTATTGGACGGTAGTTCTTTAAATCTTCCTGTGCTCCTTTTTTATGTAAAAGGATCACTTCTGCATTTTTCCATAAGTCAGGTACTTTTTGTTCTTTAAGGCATTTTGAGTATAATTTTGCCAGTGTTTTATGTAACGTCCGACCACCAGCTTTTAGCATTTCGACAGTTACACTATCCTTTCCTGGAGCCTTGCCGTTCTTCATCAATTCTATAGCATTTGTTACTTCCTCCACTAGAATATCTGGCATTATATATTGTTCTTCCGTGGGTATTGCTGTCCCTGACTGGCTCAGATCTTCATATAACTGGGAATAAAACCTTCTGACAATCTCCAACATTTGGGTACGCGGCCTGCACACTGTGCCATCCTCACGCTTTAAAGCATATATTTGCGTTCTTTTGTTTCTCAGCTTCTGTTTAGCTTTGTTAATTCCTTTGTTTTCTTCCAGGGTTTTTTGCACTAGCTGCATATTGAATCGGCGAGTGTCCTCTCTGATTCGTTTTTTATAGTTTTGCAGAGCTCAGTGTACTCGACCCTGCCAAAAGGACTACCTGCATTTCTCATTGCTCGTCGTTTCTTCATTAAATCAATGGTCTCACTGGAGATTTTTGTTTGTTTGAGACATTTTTCCTCTGGTGCTATTGAAGCAGCCGTTTGAAGTACATTGTTGGCGATTTCATCATATTGAACTGATATTTCCACCTCCTCTGGATCTTGTAACGCAGCAAACCGGTTTGACAAAGCAATTTCAGAATCGCTTTCTCTTTCCAGCAGTTTTCCAGAATCCACCTTGCCCTTCTTTGATCTTACCATTCTTTCGCGCTCTTTTCGACAGTCAATCCGAACCCTTGCTCGTGCCATTCGGTGGTCACTTCCAACATTAAAATTGTTAAGGACAGTATAATTGGTAAATATTGTTTTATCGTTGGTCATGATGTAGTCAATTTCGCTTGTGAGCCCAGATGGACTTTTCCATGTCCATTTTCTGCTGATATTTTTCTTATAGAATGAATTCATAATATATAGTTCTTGTCCTTCAGCAAAATCAACTAATCTGTCACCTCTATTGTCTCGCTCACCAGTTCCATATGGGCCAGTTGCATTTTCGTCTGTTCTTGTTGTTCCAATTCCGGCATTAAAATCACCCATCAGGATTTTGTACCTACATTTCTCCTTGTATAAAAGCTGGGCCACATCATCATAAAATTCCTCAATTTCCTCATCTTTATGGCTTATAGTTGGATTTTAAAGAATGAAAAAAATCGTGGGCAGAAGAGAAAAGGCGAACACGAGGCAGGAAGGATTGGCACAGGTTTATAAAGAACTAGTATGAAATATAAACACCCTTATACCTTATAGGTAACCAAGGGACATTTTTTTTTTCGACAAGAATCATTATTTTTATTCAAAATAGTCTCCTTGCTTGTCGATACAACGTTTTGCACAATCAATTACGTTAATGAATTAATTTTTGAACTTGCCCAAAGATATCCTTCATGATGCCGGTCGAGGCCATTTGAATGGGATCAATGTCGGCATAACGCTGTCTTTTCATCGGGTACTGAAGTTTTTCGAAGAGGTAGAACTCGCAGGGAGCCAAATCAGGCGGGTATTACGGATCATTAATGGTTAAAATGCCATTTTTGGTATAAATAACCACCGACGAGCGGTGGTTAAAGAGAGCGAAGATTGTGTGAGGTGCTACTAGAAAAATCTATTTTTAAAAAGTCCTGTTCCGTGAGACTCACCTTGACATCCCTTCTCACTGCGAAGTTCCCGTTTACGAGGTGGTTTCCTCAATCGAGGGAACAGAAAAAGGTCGCACGGTGTCCCATCAGGTCAATATTATATTTGAGGAACGGTAATTATTTGATTTTTAGTGAAAAATTGATGAATTATTATTGTCGGTTGCATGGAGCGTTATCGTGTTGCCAAAACCATGAATTGCTTTGTTTTTTTTTAGAAGAGACAAAGGTAAAAGTAACACTCTGTAATAAATTTAACGTCTTGCCAATAAATGAAGGGTTCTATGGTGTTTTTTGTCTTATTAGTGAACTATTACCATAGCCAATATTTCCCCATTCCAAAATCCATATACATTTCATAAACCTGATAGTCCTTCCTGTTCTATGCCTTCTAAGCAATAGTACGTTAACAAATATTGTTTTGAAAGAAATTATGATACGATGTTTCCTTTCTGTTTCAGAGGGCATGGACAAAAAAGTTATTGTAGAGCCATTATATCAAGATCTGCCAATAGTATGTAGCGACATATATTGGGATTATAATTTCACGGTTAATGAATGTGCACCAGAAAAACCAGTGGTAAATTTATATCGTTATTAACATCCTTTTACTTGAACAAATGACCAGATAAGCCATAAATGTGTGAGTTTTTTAAACCGTTTAATGTATTTGGTTGTCTGGGTAGTTCGTAAGGAGTTTTTCAAGAGAAAGAAAAATGCAAATAGTTTATATAAATATTTATTTAGTTTATTATATTTTTCTAGTTTAAAAGATTTTCTATTTAAACAGTTTTGGTGGGAGCGGTATAGTTGGTAGCACGAGGGTACGATGTCTGGTGAATAAGGTGGATAGGGCAAAACATCCCAGTTGGAACGCGTGGTCGTGCATTGTCGTGATCAAACACGACGTTTTTCCTGCTGTTTTCCTCAATTGAATTCTTCTCTAATTGTGAACAGTTAGGACGGGTCTTGATGGTATGTTTACATTAAATAAGCTCAATGTATGGATCCCTTCCAATTCCATTAAATGCACAGCAACATTTTCCTTGGATGAAGGCCGTTTTTTGCCGTACTTAAAACATCTGACCCTGGAAACCCCCATTTCTTTCGTGCAACGTTATGGTACACAATCAGCTTTTCATTCAAAACAGTGATTATTATTTTTCTCGATGTTCATGGGATTGTGTACCTTCACTGGGTTTCTGAAGGTCAAATTATTAATCAACATTGCAACCTTCACGTTCTTGCTGCAGTCCGTGAATAAGGAAAAAACGACCCGAATTGTGAAAGAATTGGTGGAACCCAAATTGGTTTTCCACCAAGACAATGCACCGGCTCATTCCGCATTGTCTGTCAAGCGGCTTCTAGCCAAGTACAACATCCCAGTGTTAAACCATCCGCTTTATTAGTCTAAGGTGAAATATGCATTAAAAGGAACAAGATTTAAGTCCGTTGAAGTTGGGAAAGAGAAAGCGGCACGCGTTCTGAAGGAGGTGATAGAAGAAGACGACTTCCATCACTGTTTCGAACAAAGAAAGATTGCCATGGAACGTTGTAAGGAGTGAGGAAGGTGTATGTTGAAGGTGATAATAAGTAATTATGTATGAAATCAAAATAAAATGTTTTACATCGTCAGTTTCATTATTTAATAGTCACACCTCGTACGCCTGCTGCAATAGAACAATAGACGTCCATATGCTAAACAAACTTGCACCGGACATTCATTCTCAACGAATCACCTATAGAAAATGTAGAGAGTTCGCCATACTTGGACAATACCCTTTCAAAAAATGAAGGTGTAGATCATGATATTAGAAACAGAATATGAAAAGTTCAAGGAGCTTCTGGGCCACCTGTGTGGAAACCAACACAACACTCAGCGCAAACAAAACTCTGTATATTCAACACCAATGTTAAAGCTGTCCTGCTCTATCGACGTGAGACGTGAACAATAACGCAGGCAATAACAAATCAACTTCAGGTCTTCAGAAATAAATGTTTGAATCAACATTCGAAACGAAGACTTGCTCGATCTCACAAACCAAAAGAAATTTATACAGCACTTCGTAAGTGGGGTTGGATTGGACGCACACAGAAAGAAAATCAACTGTATAGCCAAAATAACATTGGACTGGAAGTAGTCAAGACTCTGGTGTAGCTCAAGGCTCTGGCTCTGCTTTTATTGAAGCTCTCTGCTTCGCGCAAGAGTTTAAGAAGAAAAGGATAGTAAGCACTTCAGTAAATCTCGATTTCGTATACATTTGTCGCGATAATGTCCCTGTACGCAAGTCTCGGGTTGTTGCTGCAAAACTTCATGTCCTAAGCTTCGACGTACTATGTATTCGCCGGATTTGACTTCCAGTGATTAGTTCCTATTCCCAAATCTGAAAAAATAGCTCTCTTGGTGAACATTCATTTCAAAAGATGAGATTAAAGCTTCAGATGAATAGACAGTCGCTTATTTTGCAGATTTGGACAAATTGTATATATTTTTTGGTCACGTAGATTTGTCTTATTGAGACTGAAGGATTCAAAGTTCTTCTGTGTTATTTTTTAGGCCATGAATGTGGACGCTTTCAAAGAATCTGAAGTATCAAATCGCAAGAAGACATCTGGCTGTAGCCGAACCATTCCTTCTTTAACAGCGTAAGTATTTGTTATATTGGGGGAAAAATGCGTCTTTGCTAGTAAGTGAATATTATTACTCTGTTCGAAAATTATCAGGACTGGTTTAATGAATAGTTGTTCAAATTAATTTGAAATACTGAGGCTCATATTTTTACCTTTGTCATGTTTTTAATCGTATTTTTATAATTACATATTTTCCTTCAAATTCAGCTTTTTTTCTAACTCTTGAATAAAATACAGATGGCGTTGTGAATTTGCTTCGTTGATGGCGTATGACATCCACATTATAAAAATAGAGACGTTCATAATACAACAACGTGTTGAAATTGTTGAATTCTTTTATGAAAATGGGCGTTCGGTGAAACATGTTTTTGGAAAATTACGTGATATTTACGGTTCGCACAATGGCCCACAACACAGTGAACCCACAACGTGGCGTATTTTACAAAATGAATTAGCTTTGAAGGCATATAAAGTTCAAATAAGACAGAATCTAAAGCCACTGGATCATTCAAAACGCAGTGTATTTGTCAGTTGGATTAAAGAACAAGCAGATTATTCTTCCCAAAAATCATCTTTTCATATGAAGCACATTTTGAAATTGGTGGCTATGTTAATAAATACAATTGCCGCATTTGGACTGAGAACAAACCACGATTGAATTATGAGAAACCTTTGCATCCTAAACTAGTCACTGTTTGGTGTATATTTTGGTCAGGAAGTCTAATTGGGCGGTATTTTTTTCAAAATGATGCTGGTGAAGCTGTAACAGTGACAGTCGATTCCTGAAGTAAAGGATGAAATTATTCGACTCGTTGGTGAGGTAGAGCCACGGTTATACCAAAATGCCATCCGAAATTTGGACAAAAGAGTGGATGGTGGATGTGTGTGGAGTTGCAAGAGGTGGTCATTTAGCACATATCGTCTTTCGTTTTTAAATGTCATATACTATGCTTGAATTATCAATAATTATTTTTAAATCAACGCTAATTTAAGAATTTAAAAATACCGCTCAATTTAAAATACCCTTTATATTGGACATATTTGCCCGCCGCCACTCTGCAGGCATCTATTCCAAATGTTACCTATTAATTAATGAATGGCTTCAGATAATTCTTTGTAATGTCTGAATGATTGTGGCGTCTTCATATATTTTTTCTCCTTTATTTGGGTCTTTCGCCACTGTCTAAAACTCAAAAAATATCAAAAATACCTGTTCTTATTTAAAGAAAGAATCACTGGGTAAAAACAAAAAACCAAACGGAGACAAATTTCTCAGTGATTCTTTTTTGTAATAAATTTGCCTAACGAACAAAATTTTAAAGATATAAAAATGTTATAAAAAAATGTACAAACTTTTAACGTTAACGTTTCGGAGGGTAATCTCCCCCCGTTTTCAAAACTGAACTAAAAAATAAATATTTTTTGAGTTTTAGACAGTGGCGAAAAACCCAAATAAAGGAGAAAAAATAATTCTTTGTGTCAATGATAATAATTGTTCCTATAGCAACGCCAAGAATCGCAAAATGTGTAGAGTCAAAATAATAAATACATGGAGTATATTCCATTTTTACATAAAGAAAATGAAATCGTGTAATATTTTTTTCATATAAATAAAAAAATTCCCAGACGTCCAATCTGTCTCTTTATATGTATGTTATTGAACTCTTATTAGTTCCCAAATATAATTTTTTTTTTAGGAAAAATTGAAAACCTATTGCGGAAAATGAAGATTGAATTTTTTATTTTATTTCTATTTTGTTTAAAAAAATATATATTTCTCTTTTTATTTGTGTTGTTTTCTTATTACCATATAGATCATCGTTTCTCAACTTTTTGAGTGTCGCGACCCACTGAATAGCCAAAAAGTTAAGTAAAAAACGTTGCGATCGCCTCGTTTATCAAAGTTTTATATCGGCCGGTTAATACGGCGACGATTCGCTCTTTTTTCAGTATCGTCATTTATGAAGAATCATTTTTAATTTTAAAAATTTAATTTTTAATTTTAAACTCCTACGAGCGTTTTCACGCGCTTACGAATCGTGAAATAAACGAATCATCTATTTGTCTTTGTATTAAATAACGTTCAGTTTCTTTCCTTTAAAAATTAAAATCTGCAAATGTAGAAGAACGTCTGTCGACCCATCACACCAAATAATGCGGATAAAAATTCCATCCCCTCGCCAATTTTTACATCGTTGGTCGGAGGTTTACCTCCAGCCACCGTACGTCACGTCATCTTATCTCGTCGTTGGTGTTACATGTTCTGTTGGTTGCCAGAATTCGGGGGTTTAACTACTTTCTAAAACATACGATTTGGACGTATATTCCCTGCGATCGAGCGTATCGGTAATTAGTTTTAAACGCTGATTTGACGGGTACAGAGCATTTGATATGTCTCGCGTCGCGTATTTCGTTCGCCTCGCGAATACTTGTTTTGATTTGGGATTTGCTACGTGTGTATACACTGAGTAGTAGTTTTGAAATAAAAATAATCAACTTTTAATTGCAAACATGAAGGTGTCTGATTTAAAACAGTTAATAATGACTAATTTAAGTTTGAAGAAGAAAGTTGAATTATAAACTAACGGTCGTCCCACGCCCGTATTGAATTTGAGTCAAGTCATAATGTAAAAATAGGGTAAGTTTTACGCGAAAATTTGACAGTAAAGTATATGTGAAAGTTTTCCGATGATAAAAAAAAAAGATTTGAAGATCGAATTGGATACAGCTTTTAAAGAAATCACAAAGGTATTGAGAATACTAGTGACTATACCGATGACCACAGCCGAAGCCGAAACTTGGTTTTCGACTTTAAACTTGATTAAAACATATTTAAGAAATGCAATGGGGGAAGATAGACTAAATGTTTTAGGTATGTTAAATATTGAGAGTGCTATGGTCGAACTAATTCCGGAGTTTAATGAAAAAGGTATTGAAACATTTATTTTGGGCAAAAACTGGAAAAGGCGAGGTGCTATTACCGACAAAAATGTGTACAATAACCCTTTTTTGTCATAAAACTTGTAACTTGTAACTTTATATTTTTTTAAACTTTTCGAACTTCTCATGAACTTTTTCGAATTTTCTCCATTGATTTGCAGTTAGAATAAACTTTATTCTAACTTTATCTATCATTCCTTTATCTGCGCCACAAGCAACAACCCATCATCCAACGTTCTTAAGTAAGTAGTAACAATATAAAATGATGTTTTCCACCTATAGCGTTTCAATAGCACGAAAAGTAAAAAGGAGGAAGGGGAAAGTCAAAAAATTCTTCAGCAGCCCTATTTTCTTCTACGCCCTTCCACTTTAAAAACCCATGAGCCGCCACTGATTTTTAAATGAAAAACAAATTCAACCGTCGTATTAAATTATCATTTCAAACAACTTTGGCTATTACTTTAATAAAAGGATATTTCGTATAGGGGTCTTATTTTTTGAACACATTGTTACGCTCCTGAACGCGACCCCCTAGGTTGAAAAATAATGATATAGATAACCGTATAAGATGAACTGTTTTTAAAACATTTATGTTCAACTTATGCTCGCCCTTTTTTTTGACTATCTTTGACGCTTATTTATTCAAATACATATTTATTTACTGCACGTGTCATGGACGTTTTTTTTTCTTTTTAGAACCACTTCCAAACCAAATAACGAAATAAAACCCGTCCACACCCATAATCACCCCATCGACACATCAAACTGTTCGAAAAATCAAATTTCTTCCAAGAACCAAAAAAAGTCAGTTATTTCCTTGGCAGCGAAATGGGAGACGAAGAGAGACGATCGTCTACCTTCCCAGAACGCAACATCAGCAAGTTATACGAAAAAGGCGTTGATATCAATTCGTCATAAGTCTGGTGAACTACCGAGAAGCACAAGTGCCGACAGTACAAATTCGACGAATTCGTTCCATTCAGGTAGGTGCTTTTAAATATTTATTTGCTTATCGTATCATTTAAAATGCTTTTAAAGGGTGTCCTATAAAGCAGGCGTATTTTAAATTTCCCGTAGTTGTTCTATGATTAACTACTATGATATAGTACTCTCTATTATCAACTGTTATTGAAATTAATAACTATAGAAAAATAAAGTAAAAAATACAGTAGGACAAACGCTTTTCTAGTTTAAAAATTTCGTTCAAATATAGAAATAAATTGTAAAACATTTTAAATGGGCTTCGAAACCTAGATGAAATCGTGCTCTGTATTTGTGAAAACATTTATTAATATGATTTAAGCAGATGAAAAATATACTGCACCTTTGGCCAAGATCTGTTATAAAAGCGAATGTTCTATACGTGATGTGAAATACAGTAGGAAAAAAATATTTGCACACGCTAATTTTTAGGGGTTTATCACAAATAATGGCGAAAATTAAAAAAGCGTGTGTGTACTTATGTACGCACGTAAGAAGTTATATTTCTTTGTCGTAATTAATAAAATATATTTTTTATGTACTCAAATTTTAACTGAGCAAAACGACCAATAGACGAAAGTAAATACTACAAATAAACAAGTCTTGACAAATGGCGAAGGTTCATTATTTTAAAAAGAAAATAAATTATGTGTTACATCGGCGCGCGGAATTTCGTCCCCCGCTAAAAATATACTCTGATCGGTTTTCCCCTTTGAATATAAAACTACACGAAGGAGCATATGACCAGAATGGTAGCTGTATATGGCCCACTACTGTTTCCGATTTGACAGTGGCATAGGACAGTATAAATAAAAACAAGAAACTGATAAAATTTTACAGTTGTTTAAAACAAAATATTATTGTATAATTATCTTTACTGTATTAAATTAATGAAGACTTACTAGATATGGCAGGGAAATGTAAAAATTTGAATTAATAAAAAAAATATTTTTTTTTCAAAGAGTTTTTTATTTGGGCCGAGAATTTTCCTCCTAAATTTGCGTTATTTTTTTAGTATGTTTTCTATGCCGTTTTTTGTATGGAGTGTAAGTGTCTCGCTTGCGTATAGTACAACGGGGTTGATTACTGTGTTGTAGTGTCTTATTTTTGCGTGTGTGGATATGCATTTCTTATTGTAGATATTGTATGTCTTGCCGAATGCCCTCTTCATCTTTTGTTTTCGAGTCTCCTGTGCTAGCTTCTCTCCTCTTGTGGGTTCGAGGGTCCCGCCCGGGTATTTGAAGTGAGTGACCCTATTTATTTTGCCGTATTTGGTGTTCACATTTTGAGCAGAATAATTGTAGAAGATTTGTAAGCCGCCTTTTTCTGCACATTCCTTAAGGACTTCTATCTATTTGGTTGCCATTTTTTCATTGTCTGCGAGTATGGCTAGGTCGCCTGGGTAGTTATTTTTTGGGGTCGTCCGAGTCGTATTGGTTTCCAGTGGCCTTGATTTTTCAATTCTTCTCCCATTCCCTTATGACTTTGTCCAGGACCAGGTTGAAGGGGAGTGGGGATAACCCATCTCCTTGGCGTACTCCGGTTTTAATCAGGAAATGTTCGAAAATTTCTCCCATAAATTTCACATTAGAGGTTGTATATATATGTTCGGAAAGGCATCCGCGGTCGGTATTATTAGAATTACTAGGTTCTTGGGTAGAACCGCGTTTTAGATTTGTAAAATCTCGATGTTTCGACTTCCATATTTGAAGCCATTTTCAGGAGAATCTAGTCGATTTACTCCGAGGCCTCAATCTGCCTACTCCCCAGAGTTCACAGCTAGAAAAGAACGTAGACGGCGCGACCTCTGTATTAGTAGGTGAGGTTGTGGGTGGGGCGCTCGGTTGAGGGGTAGGGGTGAGACTGGAGGTGGACGTTTGACTGGAAGGGTTTTGGATGGGCAATTTGGAAATAAGCGGTTTCCATGTATTTGGAACTCTAATGTAAAATCTCGACGTTAGTTGTGAACTCTGGGGAGTAGGCAGATTGAGGCCTCGGAGCAAACCAACTAGATTCTCTTGAAAATGTGGAAGCTGAAACGTCGAGATTTTACAAATCTAAAACGCAGTTCTAATATATATGTATATATATATATATATATATATATATATATATATATATATATATATATATATATATATATATATATGAACATTTTTGTTGGTTGCTTGACCGGGAAGGAGCTCCACCTATCTCTTCAACTTGATGACACATGTTTCGCCTCTCGAGGTTCAGACTCATCAGGGCGCCGACATATACCATACCATCAATAATAGGGAGACCCTATCCCCAGCCAACAACCCATGTTTTATTACTATATTACTATATGTTTTAATACATATATATTTCTGTATTTAATTATTCAGTGTTTAATGTCTCTTAAACAGAATTAACTTTGTATATGTACTACGAATTTTTTCATACAGCGTTTTTGCAAATATAATTAATTCTTGTAGTGTAAATAGTCAATAAATAAAGTGTTAGATATAAACTCGAGAAAAAACTCCTTTTTCACAACAACCAAAAAAATCTAACTTTCAAGACTAAACGCTATGAAAGATGTTTCTCAAAATGAAAAAATTAAAAAATTACATATTTTAAATAGTCCACTTCAATTATTGGAACAGCATTTGGTAGTAGTCTCACTTTTACCTTCTATGTTCGATTAAAACAATCCTCAATAAAATAATAGGAACATAAAAACCTACTGCGGTTTGAAATAGTCTGGCTTTTTAATAAAATTAATCTACTGTGTTCTTCTATTTGGAATCTTTGGGAAATCTTGAAAAAATATATACTGGTTTAATAACATGAAATCCAAATTAAAATGGAAGTAACATTTACATTTATTAGTACGATAATTTCTGAAAAGGATTATAAAAAAAGATAACACTCATTAGTATTAGTTATATTTTATAAATTATATGAGTCAAATAACATGTTTTATATGTGTCAAACGAAAACTAAAAAATAATCTGAATTTTTAAGGCCCAGTGTCTCAGAAAATTAAACATTTTAGAATATACGTTAAAAAATTAAGTTCTAAAAAAGATTATCACTATCTTGAATAACATTATAATTATATTATTTTACCTAAATCAATTTGACTACGCCTATGCATACCAGGCGATATGTTGGCTTCATAACCTTAAAATTTCATTAATTAAAAAATTCTATGCCGTTTGCTTTTTCTATGGCGTGGAGAGAACTTACTGACCATATAAATGATTGCTGCTTTTGTATCAGTAAAATTAAGGGCAGTATTAAGGGGTCTAACTTTCACAATATTTTTTTGTCATCACAAAGATTTTCGGTATCCCTTTAAAAAAACAGTCAATTTTTTTGGCCCTGCCCGTTATTCAAATAATCCTCAGTAGTGCATTTACTTAAATTTAACACGTTTTTCATGTTTATTATTATTATTATTATTCGCGTATTGGCCCTGGTGGATCACGCGAAGTACAGTTAGAAGCGTTTGTTGTTGTTAGCCTTCCTTTGCGCCCATACTGATTTCATTATTTCGCTATGACTTTTTTTCCTTTCGGCAGACCAAGTTGCTCCGGTCTTACTACATTTTTCTCTCTGACCAACCTCCCAAACGTTAGCCTTGTGTCTGAAACAGCCTCTATCGCCTCTAATTGCAGCAATCCATTTAATTACTTCTACTTTAGCTCTATTCCTATTTTCATAAAATTCGACTATTTGTCTAGTTAGCCTACTCGAATTCATCCATTTTATGTGTCCGTAAAACTTAAGTCTTCTTTTTCTCTTATCACTATGTATATTTGTGTATTGTTTGATTTCTTTGTTTTCTCGAAGTCGGTATGTTGTGCTATTTATTTGTTTGGGGCCTAAGATTTTTCTTATATGTTTTTAATCTCCTCAATGTCTCTTTCTATTCAAAATGAGCGTTTCTGCCCCGTATAGACATTCTGGCTTAATAACTGTGTTATAATGTCTCAGTTTTGTGTTTCTAGATATGCACTTTTTGTTGTAAATATTTTGTGTAAGTCTCAATGCAGTTTCCATTTTTTGACATCTACCCTTATTGGCCGTTTTGTCCAACCCGTTTTCCATGATTATTTCACCCAAATATTTGAATTGAGAGATTCGTCTGATGTTACCATATTTTGTTTTTAGAAATGGTGTTCTTAGTCTGTTGCAGGTCATGTATTATGTCTTTTCAAAGGAAATTTGGAGTCCTACCTTTTCTGATGTTTCTTTTAGGATTTCAATTTGTTTTTGTGCCGTCAATATATCTTGAGCCAAAATTACTAGATAATCAGCAAACGTCAGACGACAGTCAATTTTGATGTGGGTTCTCTCCAGTTTAATGGTCTGGTCAATATTCAGGGCCAACTTTTTTTCACGCCACTCCTGTATTACTTTTTCTAGGTCACAGTTAAATAAGAGTGGCGAGAGTCCATCCCCTTGTCTCACTTCAGATTTAATTTCAGTTAGATCAGTTACTGAGATCAAGTCACCCATGAATTTAACCATGAATTTTGACCTTGTGTTAGTGTGGCTTTAATAATTGCCAGCGTTTTCAGATCTAGTCCGTGTTCTTTCAAGATTTGGAATAAAGATTCGCGGTCAATAGAATCATATGCTTTTTTGAAATCCACAAATGTACAGACGAGATTTTTATTGTACAGTTTTTGATGTCTTAGGATCAACTTTAGATTCAGGATCTGTTCAGGGCAGGATCTGCCCAGTCGAAAACCTGCTTGATATTCACCAATTTTAGGTTCTAACTGTCCCTGTGCTCTGTCTAATAGACATTGAGATAAAATAGGAGAAGATATATCCCTCTGTAGTTGTTTACATCCGTTCTCTCTGCTTTCTTATGTAGTGGATGGATTAAAGCATCTTTCCAATTTTCTGGAATCCGTTCGGTTCGCCAAACTTTTAGTAGCCAAACAGTTTAGTAGTTGTTCAAAATATTTCGCAAGTTCTTTGTAATTGTCTTGGTTATTTAGAGCTAATTGTCCGTTTTCCTTTTGGAAACGAAGATTTGGGGGTTGAGAGCCTGTTAATTTAGATTTTTAATGTTTTGTAAAAATTTCGGGTGTTATTTTTTTGGAAATCTTTCTATTTCATTAAGATGATTCTTTTTACATTTTCTTTTAGTTTGTCTAATTAGCTTCGATGTTTGTTTTCTTACTTGCACAAAAATGTTATAGTTTATTGCTGTTCCACTGTTCTGTTCCACTCTTTAAATGTTTTACTTTGTGTTCATGTTTATATTAAATAAATATTCGATTGTAGAAATATGTCGTACCGTAACAAAAAAAAACCGTACGTATTACAGTAATTAGCTTATCATTTTTGGATTTAAGACTATAAAATACTTGAAAAGTTTAAATTTGTTGACCTGTGAAATTTTCCCTGAGTGAGGACTCGAGAACGACCTGATCAGTAATTTATTTTTTACACTATACCGCACTATAGAAAATAATAAATTTAATTGTCTTCTAATTTCTCTGTAACTCTTTGCGGCACGGAATAATGCCAATTATCCCCCCCCCCCCCCCCCCCCCAATCACTTCTACAGGAATGTTTTTCTCTTCGGAGTCATTTCCAACACACAAGTCACTACATCACTAAAATCACTTGCTAAACTGAAATCTGACTGCAAACTCAAAGGATTGACAGGATTAGTAAGTACAATAGGCCACACTAATCCTCTCAGTGCCTGTGTTTACATTGAAGCAGTCTCTATATCAAGGGTGCAAATACTTTCTTTGCATTCCAAAATAACATTGTTTGCGTGATTGATATTGATTGAATCAATATCAACTTTGTTTTCATGAATAAAAAAAGAACTGTTCAATTTCGCCATTATTTGTGATAGGTCCGTAAAAATCAGTGTGCAAATAACAGATACTTTTTTATATATTTTTCTTTTTTTTTTTTGGGCTTTTCCCCACGATCTAAAACTCAAAAATATATCAAAAATATCTGTTCTTATGTAAGTAAAGAATCACTGGTTAAAAAAAACAAAAAAAACCAAACGGAGACAAATTTCTCAGTGATTCTTTTTTTGTAATTAATTTGCCTAATGAACAAAATTTTAAAAATAAAAAAAAAATCTAAAATAAATACAAACTTTTGAACGTTAACGTTTTGGGAGATCTTCTCCCGTTTTCAAAACGAATCTAAAAAATAAATTATATTCTATATAATTTCTATATATAACAAAAAGTTCTATATATCAATATTTCTATATATAATGTTAACGTTTGAAAGTTTGTATTTATTTTAGAAAATTATTTTATTTTTAAAATTTTGTTCGTTAAGCAAATGTATTACAGAAAAAGAATCACTGAGAAATTTGTCTCCGTTTGGTTTTTTGTTTTAGATCGTGGCGAGAAACCAAAAAAAAAAGAAAAATATATATGAACACGCCACAATCATTCAGACAGTACTTAAATACTTTTTTTGCCTACTATATGTCACCAGTAACACTTGGGAACCTACATTCAGCTCGATCCCACGACTCAGCATTCACAGAAATCAGCGATACCTCTCAGACCAGCACTTTTATTTTATTTTATCTCTTTGAAAATTGTAATATTAATCCTCAGTGTGAGTTAACAATCTGAGTAGAAAAGACGAATATTTTTGTCTGAAATAAAAGTTAGAAGTTTAATTTGTGCCCAAAAATACAGAAAAAAACTGCAAAAAGATGCAGAAGTTACGAGTACAATATGTGATAAGTAGATCAAAAGGAAAAATATTATCATTGATGGACACACGTTACGAGAAAAAGGGTGCAAAGGAAATAACTTTCGTAAATTTAACCAACGATTCTTTAGATTATATTGAATAAAAAAGTTCAATGACATGTATACAAAATGCAACGATTCCTGCGGAAAACAGGTCAGAACTTTATTTTATTTAACTAAATTTTCCTCTTAACTTTCCGGTAGTCGCGCATTAGGCAACGTCGTATTTTTGCTACGTAGTGGTATTAAACTAAACTCAAAGAGATTTACCACTAAACATTTAACAACTTTTTTTAAAGTTCTCGACGCACGTTTCGCTAACCATGTTAGCATCATCAGGAAATGATTTAATGTAATTTTAAAACATAACTATGTTCTATTTATATGAGAACCCTATTTGCTAACCTACCTAATGAAGCATATAAAAAAGGATACAAGAAAAATGAAAAAGAAGAAACAGAAAAAAGAGGGAAAAGAACAATAGAAAGAAAAAAAACAAAACCGTGAATTTTACTGACCCTTACATTAATAATTGAAAAAGTTGACTGAATGGAATAGGTTCTTTATACCGGTTCATGAATTTCTTGAATTTTTCTATTTGAATGCTTTCATATGCATCCAAAGCCCTATTGTTATTTACACTTTTAACCGGTCTTAAATTACTAATGACTAAAGACCGGATTTTATGCATTTTACATATATATGCAAATTCTGCATATTTTGTGATTTTAAAGGAAAAATGCATATTTTAGGAACTATTGCATATCTAAGCATGTTTTGGGATTTCTGTATTCTTTTCTTACGTTTTATGGTCGCACGGCGCCGTGTCTGGGTGGTCCCGGTCTGCAGATTGGGTTTTCCCTAATGGGGCAATAAAATAAGTATAAAAACTTCTATTTTTATTTATTTTCTCATATTTGTTACTGTTTGCAAAGTTTACAGACTGGTGCCAGTCTAAATTCGTTGCTCGAAGTACCGACGCCTAGTGACTTAACTTATATTTATTCTGTAAACTTTGCTGTTTGTCAGTATTATTCAGGTTGTCGTTTGTTGTAGTCGCAGTTATTATTGTGCAGTTAGTAAGTGCAAACAAAGTGAAACTGAAAGCAGTGATTATGTCGAAAATACTATGTACTTCTTGGATTAAGCCTTACCCAGAACTTGCTTTAGACGGCGACCAGGTTTTTTGCAAATCTTGTTCAAAAATTATTTCCTGCTCAAAGAAATTTCAAATAGACCAACATATTAAGACGCCGTCTGACGTAGCTAAGGTTAGAAACATGAAGAAGTCTGGGCCCATACAATCAACGCTGAAGCAGTCATTTGAGATTTTTAAAAACGGAAACCATGACCAGTCAGAATTTAACGTAGATCTATGTAAAACGTTCTTGGCTGCTAATATTCCTTTAAACAAGTTAACCAACCCACAAGTTAAGGCCTTTCTGCAAAAATATACAAAATTTAATGCTCCAGATGAATCAACATTAAGAAAAAAAGTCGTTGGAAAAATATTTGGTACCGTGATAGATGAAATAAAAAAAGACATTGGAGGTAACTATATGTATATTGTTGTCGACGAAACAACTGATTCGTGTGGTCGTTACATAGTTAATTTAATGATCGGAAAACTCACAGAAGAAGAATCTGGAAAAGCTTACCTTATAGCCGTAAAAGAAGTGGAAAAAACAAACAATCTTACAGTTACACGTTGTATTCAAGAAACCTTAACACATTTCTTTTTGCCGAACTCAGTTCCTACAGATAAAATTTGTCCTGTTGTCCGATGCTATGCCGTATATGATAAAGGCAGGAAAGAATTTAAAAATATTTTATGAAAATTTGATTCATGTAACTTGTCTAGCTCACGGATTAAATAGGGTTACGGAAACTATTAGAGTTTCTTGTCCGTTGGTCAATGACCTAATAGCAAATGTCAAAAAGATATTCATAAAGGCCCCATTGAGAGTGCAGTTTTACAAAGAGAATTTGCCCGGAGTAGCATTAGCACCTGAGCCTGTCGTCACCAGATGGGGCACCTGGATTCGTGCGGCATTATTTTATGCAGATAATTTTCAAAAATTGAAGGATTTAATCTCACAAATGTCTGGTGATGATTCACAGTGCATCCAAAAATCGAAAGAAATATTTCAAAGTACTGTAGTGGAACAACAGTTAATGCATATTAAGTGTAACTATGTATTTATAGCAGACAGTATTTTGCAACTAGAGGAATCGTGTACAAGTTTACCAGAGTCGATGGATATAATAGAGACATGTGTACAAAATTGCAAAAATATACGAGGTAAGGTAGGGAAAACAGTAGTGGCAAAATTAGAAAATTTGATAGAAAAAAAACACAGGTTTCAAGATTTTAAGGCAAGTCGTAGACATAATGTCAGGGAAAACTGTAAATAATTTAGCTATTGAGCCTGCCTTAGTTCCGAAATTAAAATTTTGCCCTATAACATCAGTAGAGGTAGAAAGATCGTTTTCTTTGTATAAACATTTCCTTAGTGATAGACGCCACAATTTTCTAGTTCAGAACCTTGAAGCACACATTATAATTAGTGCGTTTTATAATTTTTCGAGTTAATATTAATATTTAGTATAAGTTTCATATAAAACATTGTATTAGGTGTTAACTGAATTAATAAAGTATATTATATTATAACTGGAATTTATCTTTATTCAATACTCAATCACCTAATTAAATGAAAATGTAATTTAGGAAATCAAAATTTAGTTGCATATTCACTGCACATTTACGGATTTTTTGCATATATCCTGCATAAATTAAAAAAAAATATGTATGTATATATGCGCATATTCTTAAGGTTTTTGGTTGCATACAATCCGGTCTTTACTAATGACTATTAGCATGGCAGCATAAGATTTTTCATTTCTCGCATATCTAATGTGGGCAATGTGTTCTTTATATCTCGTTAATATGGATCTTTTCGTTTGCCCAATATACTTTCCATCACAATCTTGACAGCTAATTTCTTAAATCCCCGACTTTTCATGTTGATCGACTTTTTCATTTGGATTACCCAGGACTTCTCTTAATTAATAATATGGTTTGTACACAACTTTAATGCCCACTTTTTTCAAAATTTTATCTAGCCTTCGTATTAATTGGCCATCAAACGGTATTACCATGAATTTATTTTTGTTCTGATTCTTTTAAAAAGTCGAGGGTTCTTTCAATAGTCTTCTAAACTTAGGTTTTCTAATTAATTTATCTACAATGTTCTTATTATAACCGTTCACTTCGGATACCTCCCTAATTAATTTTAATTATTTGTTATAATTATCTTTGTTTAAAGGAAAATTGATTAATCTATTTACCATACAATTTAAACTAGCCATCTTATTTTGGAAGCTATGATTCGAATTGTTAGGAATGTATCTCGAAGTGTTGGTGTTTTTTCTAAAAATATCAAAATCTAACCTATTTTTATTGTTTCTACATATATTTCTAAAATATCCACAAATACTAAACTATCGTTGTTTTCGAGTTCATGCGTGAATACTATGTTTTGGGATTTACTATTTAAGTTCTTAATAAAATCATTTAAGTTTTCATTTTTTGAATCGAAAATTGTAAAAATATCATACACATATCTTAACCATACCTTCGGAAAGTAACTGAATTCATTTTTCGCTTCTATTTCAAATTTACTCGTAAATAAGTTGCCTAAGAACGGTGACAGAGTGTTCTTGTTCGTAAAACCTGTTAAATGGAAAACAATTTTGCTTCATACATAATTTTGTTAAGGAGATGTACTCAGAAACAATCTTGTTATTAAAACCATTTAACTCGAGTAACTCCCTTAGTTATGTCAAGGTATATGGAATCGCGGCACTTGGAAATAACGATGATCCGTCAAAGGAAACCAAGACCTCACCTTCCTGTAGATGGGTGTTTTTTGACTTTTTCTATAAATTTTGTTGAATTTATCACAGAACAGGAAGGTAGTCAGTTTGGTAGATTTTCAAATTCCTTTGTTAACCATTTCGCCAAGTCGAGGAGAACCAATGGCTGATACAGTTAGTCTCATTGATTTTCCTAGCTTATTAATTTCTCGTAGAGCATACAATCTTGGCACTTTTGGGTTAGAAATACGAAGTTTGTTTTTTAGAGAAGGAGAAATAAGACTGTTACCAGATTTCAATGTATATCTGACTTCGTTGACCATTTTTGACAATGGATTCCTCGGTAACCGTTTATATGGACCGTCTTGAATTAATTTTTCAACGCGTTCAAAATAATCAGATTTATCCATTACTACCACCTTATTTCCCTTATCAGCTTTTAAATAAAAACAATCCTTCTCTCTCAGACGCTAGACTATCTTAGAAATGTTTGGCAGATTTTAACTTTTATTTGAAATATTTTTTGCAATTTTACTTTTACATGACTCTCTGACGAGAGCTTTGGAAGATTCCGGTAAGTGTTTAATACCAGTTTCAATACCGGCTACCATATCCTCCAAAGCACAACGGGATGCCGGCAAAGCAAACTTGAGGCCTTTATTTAAGAGATCTAGTTCTGGATTGTCGAACGTCTGTGTTGAAAGATATTCTGCTATATTGATGCTAAGTTACTATTTACTGTTGTGAACATATTCCTTTCGAAAGTACGCCAACATTCATGTTCTACATTAGATAATTTAAAAGTTAATCTTGTAATGATTCTACGCCTCAATTTCGAGCATATTCCTTTTACTGTACAAATGTTTGATTTCTAAGTCAAGCTATTTCTGTTTTACAAAATTAGTCATTTTGTCACATATTTTGGAAGATGTTGAAATGTTAACTTTAATAAAATTAGGAAATATTTTATTAGTCTGACATGACTTACGAAACCAAATATCTGCTCCGATAAGCCCAATTTTAGTTTAGTGTAACCATCGTAGATCAATTTTTCTATTGGAACCTTCGGTATGAAATGCTAAACTCAAAGAGATTTACCACCACTTAAAGTTCTCGACGCACGTCAAATAGAAAATGCAAGAAAATCTTGAACCGGGATAGAGGACCTATTCCGTTCAGTCAACTTTTTCAATTATTAATGTAAGGGTCAGTAAAATTCACGGTGATTTTTTTTCTTTCTTGTTCTCTTTTTCCCCTTTTTTTCTGTTTTTTATTTTTTCTTGTCTCCTTTTTTTACATGTTTCATTAGATAGGGAGTACGCTTCGTAGGTAGTAGTTTAGCAATTAGGATTCTCATAAATAGAACATAGTTTAGTTTTAAAATTAAATTAAATCATCCCCTGATGATGCTAACATGGTTAGCGAAACGCGCGTCGAGAACTTTAAAAAAGTGGGTGTTTAGTGGTAAATCTCTTTGAGTTTAGTGTTTCACACCGAAGGTTCCAATAGAAAGATTGAACGTAGTGGTATGTTTTGAACTTTTTTGCTTCTTTCGGAGTTATCATCACATCGACCATATCAATGTCAGCGGGTAAAATGAGCTTTTCCGCAATCGCGTGGGGTTAGACTCCCTAGCCACTTTTAATGCATCCTAAATAGGATGCTTGAAGTGATACGATCCCATTACGGCTTGATTTGTTGATTTTCAAGACGAGTGATTTACTTATGCTTTTCGCGAACAGAACTTGATAACAAACACATTGCGGCTTGTCACCCAAGGAAATTAATCTATATTTTAAATATGTTTCATTGTACAATCTGATGTTTTTCTCTACTGTTTCACCAGATGTAGACGGTCCATTTCGTTTTGTCACAAATTTGTCTATTTTATTTAACATTATTATTTAATTTTATTACCACACTGCAATTAATTTATTTAACATTGTGAGTGAGAGAAGAAATCATAGTATTTAACATTGGGTGAGAGAAGAAATCGGAATTAACAATGAAACTTTTCGTCTCGCTCCTTCGTTTTTATTACCAAAGTGCATAGCTTGTACGAACCTGCCTAAGCGCGATTCGGGATGATTGATCCGTCTCGCGAGTGAGGGCGCGAGGTGAGTGAACAGGTAATTTTACAAGTGCGTGCAAGTGCAGGGCATAGGTTCGAACTGGTAAAAGTAATATAAGAAGGGGTTAAATCACGATACTGAAAAAAGGACGAATCGTCACCGTGTTAACCGGCCGATGTAAAACTTTGATACATGTTGAAGTAACATATTGTAGTAAGGGGGTCGCAAAGTTTTTACTTAACTTTTTGGCTATTTAGTGGGGTTGCGATACTAAAAAGGTGGAGAAATGATGCCATAGATTGTATTGCTATTATTAACATTACGCACTAAGTAATTTCTTTTAATTTTAATAAATTTTAGTTGAAAGTTACTTGATTCAAGATACACAAAATAAAGAAATAGAAGTTCTAAATTCGCTAGATGATTCAGCCCTGCGGACACTAGTCGTTAAGGTCATGGAAGCGGTCAATAGTTTGTGTGGTGATTTTCTCAGTACGGAATTAAAGAAACATCTGGGTCCTGAAATCTACCAGGGAATAGCAAATGAAGGAATAATAAACAGTACAGTTTCATCTGAAAACCAACAAAATGTTAGTGAAAATAATAATCGTGATGAAAATACAACCAATATCGTTGAAACTGTAACAGTAGTTAATGAAATCGATCAGTTTTCTGAACCTTATCAAGGTGTAGCAAATGAAGAAGTAGTCACATGTACATTTACAACAGAAGAACAAGCAAATATGGATGATGAGGGCAAAACTATCAAGAGTGAATCCTCAACATCTGCTAGCGATAACGTTGAAGATGTCAACTCGCAGTTAACTGATATGTTGGAATCCGAAAAATCAGAATCTATTCTAGTGTTGGAATCCAAAAACCACAACTTAAAGGAAAATCATAATCAGGGTAAGTCTGTTTTAAATGACATAGTAAGTGATATTAAATTATTTTTAAATTATTAATTCTTGATTAAATGATGAATGATCTTCTATTGGAATATTTGCTGTCTAATCTCAAATAGATCTACTACTGAATATCAAATCACTTTTTTTTTATTTCTCGACGCGCGTTTCGATAACCATGTTAGCATCACCAGGATAACGTTTAATCTGCTTAAATCGTCTCCTGGTGAAGCTAACGTAGTTAGCGAAACGTGCGTCGAGAAAATTCCAAAAGTGATTTGGTTTTTTGTGGTAAATCTATTTGAGTTTAGTGGTCTTAAGTGATTAATGGCCTAATTTGACAACCGAGGAAGCAATTTTTGTCTAGTATTTACAAACTTAAATGCTGTAGATTAATTCTTCTATTGGACCCTTCGATGTTAACATAATACTTTATGAATTTACCACTAGACTCGAAGAGATTTATCGCTAAACATTAAATCACTGTAACTTCCCGAGGCGCTTTTCGCTAACCATGCTAGCATCATCAGGGGATGATTTAATCTAAATGCTGTAAACTAACTATAAAACTATATTGGGCGGAGCTTAATTAGGTCCTGGATTGGTTTTCATTTTAATTGTTCATCAAGAAAAGTACTTCTGTGCTTCCCGATTCAGGAGCACATGGGTATGCCATACGTTTTTGCCATACGCTGTATGTCTTTGATTATTAATATATTTTGACTAAATTATCCAATTTAATATATATATTTTTTAATTTAAACCTCAATCAGTATAGAAAAAGACTATGGTTATTGGTTATATGTTTGTTAGTATTCACATCTTATAGTGGGGAATCTGTAGTAGCTGTAGTAAACATTTTTCTTTCGCTAAAAGTCATCCCTTCAACCGAAGACCATTTATAAGGAAAAAACACTTTTAATTCATCCTGGGTATCTCTTATCCAGTGCTTCTCTTGAGGTATAATTTCACTTCTTTGTTTTTTGAGTTAAAATCTTCGTTTCGGTTACAGAGATCAGAATTGGAATAGACTGCTGTTTTACCTTCTTAGTATTATTTTATTCGCCGAAAAATTACCACATATGTTTGAAGCGATAAAAGGTGTAATACAAGAAAAGATCCAAAGTCCTCTGTTGATCTTAATAGTTTTACATAAAGTTTGCTACAATACTTAGTAGAACAATTTAGAACGACCATATATATATATAGTGAAACACTGTTCTAAATGTCTCTTTTTCTTTTAAACAAGTAGTGCAGGGGGGAAAATAATGACAGCGTAAGATTTTTGAAAAGTTCGCGAAGCGGAAATGATAAACAAATGTATAGTTTAAAAAACGACTTTATTCTTCCGTATATTCACCCTTAAGCTCAATATTTTTTGAAGTTATACTTCTTATGGCGCGTTTGGGAAAACAGATCAGAGTGAATTTTTAGCGTGGGACGAAGTTGCGCGCGCCGATGTAATATAATTAATTATTTTCTTTTTAAAATTATACCTTCGCCATTTGTCAAGACTTGTTTATTTGTAGTATTTACTTTCGTCTTGATCGTTTGCTCAGTTAAAATTTGTTTGAATGTATACAAAATGATTTTATTAATTACGCCAAATATAATTTTATTATATTTCGTGTACATAAGTACATACACACTTTTTTTCCAGCGGTTCTACAATTCATTTATTCCATCTCTGAAGTGATTTTCTGAAAGTCCTTTCAAATACTCCTCTACGGCTGGTATAACTTCTTCAAATCCACACGATTAAACTGAATAACAAACAACTAAACTTAAAAATTGTGATCCCCTAAAAACTAAAAAACTCAATTATATATATTTTTTTAAGTTTGTAAGTTGTTTTTAAGGCCATAAAGGAATTGCTTCGTAGGTTGTTAGCTTAAGCCCACTGATAATGATTTCACTCAAAATTCAACTTACTTTTTATTTTCAGACAAGACTATAAATGATTTAATCGCAAATTTAAACAAAATCGGTACCAGCATCAATATTATTACGGTCGCACCAACGATCGAACCAATTAATTCAAATCATGGTTCTAAAGCGAAAATGATTTTATCTAAGCCTAAATTGAAAAATGTAACAAAGGAAAAATCTGATAATTCATCATTTACTAGTGTTCAAACTATCACCCATGACAATAACAGTGGTAATGATTTTAATGTATCCAAAAAATATAAAGAAACTGAAGATTTATCAGTGCAAAAAAGTAAATTTCCAAATGCTACAGGAGCATATGAAGAATTGAAGGATTTACTTGAAAACGATGATTTAGGAAGTCAAACGAACAGTGACACAAAAGAAAATTTTGACTCAGACTTAAGTGGCAATAATGTCGATTCAACTTCGTTTGACAATAAAGAATTAGATGATACAGTCAGTATTAAAAATGAATATTCTGATGCTTCTGAAGTAATTTTAACTGAAGACGACTCCACCAATCTGTCTACTAGCACACCGAAGAAAAGAAACAACTTAAAATATTTAAAAGATAACGAAAAAGAGTATTTGAAGATAGAAGATCTGGAAGTATTCAAGAAAACCTTTAAGTTGGAAGTTTCATTAAATAGCCCGGTTGGTAGTTCTGATGTTTCGGATATAATAAAGGAGGACATACCCAAACAGAATGAAAACGATAAAGAATTAGATGATACAGCAAAAACTAAGACCGTATCTTCTGATACTTCTGAAATAATTTTAATAGAAGACGAGTCCATCAATACATCTACTAGCACACCGACGAAAAGAAATAATTTGAAATATTTAAAAGACAACAAAAAAGAATCTTTGGACATAGAAAATCTGGAACTATCAGAAAAAACCTTTAACTTAGAAGTTTCATTAAATAGTTTTGATATTTCGGAGGATACAGCAAAAAATAAGCCGATGTCTTCTGATGATTCTGAAGTAATTGTAATAGAAGATGAGTCCACCAGTCCATCTACTAACACACCGAAGAAAAGAAACAATGTAAAATGTTTAAAAAATAACAAAAAAAAATCTTGGGAGAGGGAAAATCTGGAAGTATTCGAGAAAACCTTTAACTTAGAAGTTTCATTAAATAACACGGTTGGTAATTCTGATATTTCGACCACAATAAAGGAGGAAATGCCCAACAAGAATGAAGACGATAACGAATTAGATTATGCAGTAAAAAATGACCCCATGTCGTCTGATGATTCTAAAGTAATATTAATAAAAGATGAGTCCACCAATCGATCTACTAACACACTGAAGAAATTGAACAATGAAAAAGTTTTAAAACATAACAAAACAGAATCTTTGGAGATAGAAAATCTGGAAGTATTCAAGAAAACCTTTAAGTTAGAAGTTCCATTAAATAACACGGTTGGTAGTTCTGATGTTTCGGATATAACAAAGAAGGAAAGCCCCAAAAAGAGTGAAAACAATAAAGAATTAGATGATGTAGCAAAAAATAAGACCGTGTCTTCTGATGTTTCTGAAGTAATTTTAATAGAAGACGAATCCACCAATCCATCTACTACCAGACCGAAGAAAAGAAACGATGTAGAATATTTCAAAAAGAACAAAAAAAAATCTTTGAAGATAGAAAGTAAAGCTGACCTAGAAGTAGTCAAGAGAACCCGTAATTTAAGTGTTTCTTTGAATAGCACAGTTAGTACTTCTGCTGTTTCAGATATAACAAAAGAGGAATTGTTCAATAAAAATGACACTAAAGAATTAGATGATACACCAAAAAAACAGACTGTATATTCTCATGCTCCTGATGAATTAATATTAATAGAAGATAGCATGGATACCTCGGAAATAATGAAGATAATCCTTGGAGATAATAAAGCTGACTTGGAATTTTATAAAAAAACTTGTAACTTGGAAAATCCATCTAATAGCACAGTTGGCACTTCTAATTCAGTTTTAGGTATAACAAAGGAAATTCCCAAAAACAATGAAGACTTAAGTGTCAAAGACATTAAGCCCAATCTTTCAAAATGTTCGTATTTATCTAAAGATATATCCAGTACTATCAAAAACGTCTTAGGAAACTCTAAGGTCCACTCTAAAAAAGGTTATTTTAATAGTTCCATTTTACTTGATTCAGATACAAGTCATGAACTAGTAGAAAAACAGATTAAGATCGAGCCATGTATTACCCTGAACGAATCATCTAAGGGAGTGGAAGAAATACAACAGCTAAAATCAGTAGCAAGAAGCAATGATTTAGAAGAAGTAGATTTTGCAGGAGGTGTGAAGAAGGATGATCCAGGAGTTTCATCAGAGGCTCCATTCCATACTGAAAATGGATTAAAATGTAAAGCCTCTAGAAAAAATAACTATCGTATAAGTCAGGTACTACTTAAACAAAAGGTATTTGTATTTTTTTAACTTGTGCTTCCTTTAACAACAATAGGTATCTCTAAATTGGCGCAGATTTCAATTTAAAGTAGGTTTAATTTGTAACAGGTCTTTCAAATTGAGCGCTTTGTTAATTTTTGAATAAAACACAGATGGCGTTATGAATTTGCCTATGTCTAGTTTAATTTCAGAAGTGTAATGTATGATATTTATAAAAATGGAGTCGTACACAATACAACAAGGCGTTAAAATTGTTCAAATATTTTATGAAAAACCGAGTCCAAACATCATTTTGAACTCGGTGAATCCACAACATAGCATATCATGAAAGGATTTAGCTCTGAAGGCATATTTGGTTCAAATAACACAGGAACTAAAGCCACTGAATCAGTCAAACAGATGATTTTTCTCGAAAAATTATATTTTCAGATGAAGCAAATTTTGAAATTGGTGGTTAATAAACAAAATTGCCGCATTTATGGTGAGGAATATTCACCATTGGTTCATGAGTTTTTCATAATGCACACCGCTGTTTGGTGTGCATTATGGTCAGGAGATGTAATTGGATCGAATATTTTTCAGAATGCTGCTGGTGCAGCTATAACTGTTAATGGTGTTCGATATCCTGAGATGATAACTGGATTTTTGTGGGTTGAATTGAATAATATTGATCTGGATCTGTGGTTCCAACATGATAGCGCAACACCTCACTCTGCTAATGAAACAATTAATTTATTGAGAGAAAAATTTCCTGGACGAGTTACTGCAAGAAACAGTGATGTTAATGGGCCACCAAGATTATGTGATTTGACACCGTTGGACTATTGTCTTTGGGGTTACGTGAAAAGGCAGGTCTATAAAAACAAATTGAATTCCGGAACAAAAGGATGAAATTATTCGAGTCATTGGTGAGATAGAGCCACGGTTATGCCAACATTTTAGCAAAGGATTGGACGTCTGTGGAGTTGCAAGAGGTGGTTATTTGGCAGATATTGTCTTTCGCCATTAATTGTCAAACACTGTGCTTCAATTAACAATCAAAAGTTTTTTGAAATCAACGCAGATTCTGTGTTTTATTCAAGAATTAAAAAAACAGCTCAATTTAAAAAATCTTTATGTTAGTGTATGAAATTATAGATTGTTAGATAATTGTCTTCTGGATAAATGTTTGTCTTTTACTCTCACCCTAAATTTTTCATTATCTTCCTTACCCATTGCAATGGGGGCAAATTGGGGCCTCATTGAAAATTTTTACCACGAATAAAAATAAAAAATAATACAAAAAAATCATTTTCTTCCCATGGTGATACTGCCCGTCAGTGAGCTTTAACTTCCTGCGACCTTCGCCCCGATTCGAATCGATGTCCAGCAACTCCTTTACAGTTTTTGATGTGCAGTAGTTCTTCATCATATCTCTTACATTGTCCTGTCACCATGTCTGGCCACCTCTCATTCTGTTACCTCCTATTCCTCCATAATTCTCCTTGATATTTGATTTTCTGGTATTTTTGCTATGTGTCCCCATCTGAGTTGCTGTGATCCTCACATAATCTCCCTGTCGCTAATCTTGATGATATACCATGATATCCTATGATTCCTTTCCTATGAATATTACCCCCAGCTACCACTCTTCAGACTTCTGAATTAATCTAATCTAATTCTTTACCCCCAAGCTTCAGTAGTTCTGAAGGCATGTTGTCCATTCCAAGAACTTTATTACTTTCGAATGTCGTTAAACTTTTCGGATACATATTACACAGTTCACCATAAAAGGTAACTTTTTACTTTAAGCATAAGTTTAACATCAGGCTGGTGAATACCTGAACTTTGTACTATTTTGACTGTTTTTTCCTTAATTTATATATTAGTCTTTCATGCCACGATCTATATGCTAGTCTTCTAAACGAAGATGCTATTCTACGCGCCTTAACGGGTCATAGATTGACCAAAGCAACAAACATTATGTTTAATTTAAATTCTGCACTAATTTTGAGACACTGTATATTTAACTAAACGAACCAAGATTTATATCAAAATTTCCGCTATATTTAAAACATTTATTACAATTGTTTCGACACACAGTGCCTTTTTCAAATACGAACTATATTAAACTTTACAGTAAGAAAAGTGGTTACTATCTAAAATGTCCATCGACCTAATAATACCATAAATTATAAAATGTGAGAATTCCATTTTTTCATTGTCTAGATGCGCCACATAAATTTAAAAAGAGTGAAAAAAAAATAGTTTTTTAGATTTATTTTCATTCTATGATATTTTAAAGTTTTCCATTTTCTAACATTATTTATTATTTATTAACATTAAGTGGTTAGCCTAATGAGAATTATTTTGTTCCTTAATATAACTTCTTTTATACTCATTTCAACTTAATGGAAAAAGACCTTCGTGTTTATCCAACATAGACATTTGGATACGAGCCACACTCAATTAATTAAACTCCTGATTTATAAGGTGTATTCGTTTGTCTTTTATCGTTTTTAATGAGGCGTCCTAAACTATTATTTGTTTTGAATACAACAATTATATTATTTGTTTCGGATAAATATTTATAAATTGTTTTGTGTGACCCTCGTCACGGCTTCTTAGACTTGTGTTACAGTCATAAATCGTTCCTTTCATGGCCATTTTGAGTTTCGGGAACAGAAAGTAGTCACACGGAGATAAATCAGGCGAATACGGAATACACACAGTTGTTTTATCACCAATTTCGCGTCGCTCGAACCTGGGGACTTCTCCATAGCACTTTGGCGCTTTGTTTGAAGATTGTACTTGAAGCAGCAAGTATCATCACTAGTAACAATACCAGTTGCAGGAATGCAGCTTCGTCTGGTTATTTTAATAAGGTCCTTGCAATGTTCAACGCGAGCGATTTCTTGGTCCTCATTTACGCCGTAAGGAACAAATCGAGCACCGACTTTTCGTTTGTTTAAATCTCGCGTAAAAATTTCGTAAATCATGTCTTTGGTCGTATTCAATTATATTTCACAGTCGAATTCGCATCGTAGGCGACCATTTCACGCACTTTTTTCCACCAACTCATCGCGATTTTTGTTTTTTTGATCGGCCTGGTTTTGAATCATCTTCCAAAGAATCACGACCATCCTGGAATCACTTATACCACTCGTACAGCGTGTACGGGATAAGCAATCATCACCACAGATTTTTTCCATCGATTCAAATCTTTCTGTACGAGTTTTACCGAGCTTGAAACAAAATTTAATATTAGCTTTGCTCCATCGTCTTTTTCTGACGAGATCATGAAAGGTACTGTCACTTTAAGACAGACTTATCTTCTAACGAGATATACAGTGTTCAGAATATATATTGTTTCAATAGATGGCGCAAGTAGTTTTCTTTGGATTTAAAAAATTCCGTTATCTTTCCGATATACTGTGCATTATCCTAACAGTTTAATTATAAAATTTTTTATTAATTATTACAAGAAATAGATATAAATCTTGGTTCGTTTATTTACAATGAATTTCCATCAGTATCAGCTACCTTATTTAAATACATTATTTGCCAGAATTACGTTTCACTTTTGTTTTTCAGATTTTATCACTATCAAGTTGTGTGGCTCAAAGTATCAAAACTATCGAGAATATCCACAAACATATCAGGAGATACATTCGAATGATGAATTTAAAAGTATTTGAAACAGATGTAGATACTTTTACTTTGAGACATAGCATGAAAAGTCTGAATATATTGCGACAGATTACAGCCAAAGCACTGAAAAATTATAGAAATTGTACTAAAGCAGACTGGCGCAAAATTTTGCTTTTGATTAATAGATGCTATACTAAAAGTAAAATATCCCATAATCAGTGTAATAAACAACAAAAAGCTTCAGAACTAACAACTAACAAGAATAAGAGTGTCTGTAAGTACAATCTATTATAACGAGGCTGGATTTATAAATAGTTACTATAAAAAATAATTCCCCTTGTAATACACATACTTCCAAAAATTTGGAATATTGAAACATTTGACTTTTGTATTGATATTAAGTTTTTCTTTTACTCGTTTACGTAATCATCACTTTATTACAACTCTTACTGGTGCAAAATAAAACTCGACATCAAATGTCCAACGTGCCTAAAATGAATTTATTATTTTGGAGTAAAAAAATTACAATGTACCAATCGCCTTCACAAGTAATTGAAAAATAAAAAGAACAACTTTTAATAAAACTAATAAGCAGTAGTTCTTCCATGGGTCTATATGCATGTCTGTAGACGATCTGGCATGTTGTCGATCAGATGATCAATGTTGGGCTTGTGGAAATCTCACCCATTCTTCATGAGCAGCATCTTTTAATTCTCGCAAGGTAAGAGGATAATTGTTTCGTTTCTTGATGCGTGTTTTCAAAATGTCCCAAGCATGTTCAATGACATTCATGCCAGGAGAATTTGCTGCCCATCTTAACTTGGTTATTCCCTCCCCTTCAAGAAAATTTTATACTGCTGGTGTTCGATGAGGAGGTGCATTGTCATCCATGAAAACAAATCCGTCGTCCACTGCGCCTCGGAACAGACGCACAACAGGATTTAATACTTCCTCGATGTACACAGCACCAGTGACTCTTCTCTGCAGGATCAGTAGAGGTGTCCGTGTATCCCTTATAATACCACCCCAAAAACATCACGTTTCCACCTGCAAATGAGATACGTGGTTGAGCTGCTTCTAGTCGGGCTTGTCGACCTGGAGCTCTCCAAACTAATGTACTTCGTGAATCAAAAACCAAACCAATTCTCGTCTCACCGGAGTACATCACGTTATTCCAGTTATGACTATGATCCACCATTTGTTGTGCCCATTGCAATCTTACATTTTTGTGTTGAAGGGTTAGTTTGAGAACACGCAAAGGTCTTCGGCGATGGAAACTTACCGCTTTCAGTCGGCGTGTTATCGTTTGTCGTGAAACATTTACCTGTTCAAGCCTAACAAGCTCTCTTGATATACCACTTGTAGATTCCAGACGATTTCTTCGAGCTATCATTGATATCTGCCGGTTTTGTGCAGCTGTTGTACATCATTTTCTATCACTTCTGGGACGATTCTTTACCTCGTTTATCGCCTGTAATTTTTTATGAATGTTTAATACAGCACTTTGGGAAATAGCTACAATTTTCGCGATATCACTTTGATTAAAGTCCTGTTATAACAAAGTAATTACTCATGTTTCTAGGCATTTTAAACCTCTTGATTGAAAATTGAAAAAGAACTGAATACCAGTATCAACTGAATGGACAAAATTCGAAAAAATCTGTGTTATCAGCAGAACAATGCTTTTGTTATTTTCATTTAAATACGGTTTAAAATATTTTTAACCGGATGATGGATATTTATCCATCACAAATTTAAAGTATCATAGGCGTAGATTTCGTATTTGTAAATATTCCAAACTTTTGGACATTTGTGTATTTAATAGAAAAGGTTATGTCGTTGTGAATTAAAAAAAGTAAAGCAGCCACGTTCTTGAGATTGTTTACCATCCACCATATTATCCTGATTTTATCCCAGATGATTATTATCGCTTTTAGAAAGAAACTTATTATCGAAGGATGAAAATTTTCGACAAAGAATTTTTTTGATAATATTTCTCATGTTTTAAATATTATCACTTGAATTGAGGAATGTTATTTTTTATCTGCTCGTTTTTCTTCGTTAACACATCCCCTATGTTTGAGATGTACGTACTGGAAAAAGTCACTGTCAAATTAGGTGGAGTTGATGGCCGAAAGATGTTGCCAGTTACAAGAAATATATTTCGAATATTTCAGATACCTTTTTCTAAATATATCTTCTTCCAGTGTTGCTACAGCCCATCAGTGAGCCTTGATCTCCTTCAACCTTCGCCTCTATTGCTTTTTTTTGATCTGCAGTAGCTCTTCAGCATTTTTTTTTTTACTTGTCCTGCTACCTGTCTTTTGATCTACCTCTGTTTCTGTTACCCCATGATTCTCCTTGGTATTCGGTTTTCTGATATTCTCATCACGTGTCCCGCCTATGTAAGTCGCTGAAGTTATACCTCTAAATTCCATTATCATTCATAGTAGCAAAAATTCTTCTCAGTACCCTTCTTTCAAATACTGCAAGCATCCCTGCATACTCTTTCTACATCTCGCAGCCATAAGTGACTACTGGCTGAATGACTGTTTTATAGATCTTAACTTTCGTGTTCTTTTATGTAAGTTTAAATCTTATGGCATCTTTTCGATTGGGTTTGAAGATTGTACTTATTTTCTTGGCTTAAAAAAGGGTCGTAGAGTACCCGAGCAATGTCCATATTCCCCTGATTTATCACCATACCACTCTTCGAAAAGTAAGCGTTTCATCAGGACGTCAAGTATCCAGCAAGTTGCTACAGCAGTTTTGGAGATAATTTCCATAAATGCATAGAAGTTCAAATGTTGTACAGCTTCAAACATTTTGAATAAAACCTAGTAACAATTATAACTAAATATTGTATTCGTTTTTTCATTAGTGATTTGTGTTTTCTTTTGACAAATTATCGTATAGTGATTCCTAAATAGAAAGATTTATACTGTATGATACAATCTGTTTTTATTTCTTAGCGACATCACCACCAGAAGAAAAGTTCAATAAAGAAGACGATAAAAAATATAATGCTATAATTACCGAAGGTAATTATAGCATTAATCAAGAAGATGTTAAAATCCCCAACAATTGCCATATTCCTACAAAAAACAAAAGACTCTATGTTGAAATCACTGGAAATTTTGGAAGAAAGAAAATGCAGAAATCTCTTTCAGGTAGTAGTATTAGTAATTCTTCTCTTTTCTTGGTAGAACAGCAGCATTTTTTGATTGTATTTTCCAGTGCTCTGAATATACAATCTAAAATAATCTGTTTTTATTTCTTAGCTGCACCAGAAGCTCAAGAAAAGTCCAACAAAGAAGACGATAAAGAAAATATTGTTATAATCGCCGAACAAAACTTAAACAATAATCAACGAGATGTTACAACCCCCAACAACAATTATTATATGCGTCCAAGAGGGAAAAAACCGTGTGTTGAAATCACTGAAAATTTTCAAATGAAGAAAGTACAAAAATCTACTTCAGGTAGTAGTATTAGGCTAATTAAAAAGTTTGCGGATTGATACCTATAGAGCAGTAAAAGAACTATTTAATCTACTACATTTTGAAGTTTCATCCTTCACATGAACATATGTGAAGTTTCAAGTCCATCTGTCAATTCATTCGTACTAAGACAGCAGCTTAAAGTAAGCGTATCAGTGGGTTAAAATGGAAAATATTGAAAATCGTGCAGTGATTAAATTCTCTGTAAAAAAAAGGTCTAAAGGCAATGGAAATTCGTAGTGAAATGGCAAATGTATTAGTATGGTGGGCAGGTGAGTTTCGATGTGGTTGTACAAGCTTGGATGTGATCCTCGTTCTGGACGTCCAATAAGTGCAACTACTAAACAAATAATTAATTCTATAGATGATATGGTTATGGATGGCAGACAATGAAGTGAAATTGCTAAGGTCATGAACATCTCAACTGAACGAGTGTCTCATATTTTGAAAAAGGAATTGGACTTGAGAAAGTTATGTGCAAGATGGGTGACGCATTTGTTAATTCTGATCAAAAACGACTTCGAGTAAAACTTTCTAACCAACATTTGGATTTTTTTTCAAAGAATAAAATAGATTTGAAATGTCGTCTTGTAACTGTGGATGAGACTTTGGTTTACCTCTATGATCCTGAACTGCGACAACAAACCGCAGAGTGGACTGAGCCCCGTTGTTCAGCTCCGAAGCAGCTAAAGTGCTCTAAAGTGCGAAGCAGCTAAAGACAATACACCGACTCACAGAGATGTTCTTGCTATGGCCAAATTGAAGGAGTTGCATTACGAATTGTTGGAGCATCCACCAAATTCACCAGATCTGGCCCTCTCTGACTTCTCAAACCGCAAAAAAAACCTACCTGGCCAGCGTTTTTTATTAAATGAAAAAGTTATAGCAGCCGTAGATGAGCATTTTGAAGGACTTTCAGAAAATCACTTCAGCGATGGAATAACTGAAATGGAGAACCGCTAGAAAAAATGTATTGAGCTTAAGGGAACATATACGGAAAAATAAAGTCATTTTTTCAACTATAAACTTGTTTTATCATTTCCGCTCCGCGAACTTTTCAATTAGTCTAGTATTATTAATTATTCTCTTTTCTCATAGCTCCATTGAGGAAATAGTTGGTAGAAGAGCAGTTGTGAAATTATAGTTCATTCTTCTAGTTCTCATTATGTTAATCGCTGTTTTTCTAATTTTCTACAATATCCAGAATTTTGTATAATTGCTTTATTTCAAAGCTATACCTGGCTTCCAAATTCTGTTATCATTCGTAGCACTGAAAAATCTTTTGAGTGCTCTTTCAAATATTGCAAGCATCTCTTCTCTTTTCTTTATGAGGGTCCTTGTCTTGTCCTAGTCTTGCAGCTAAAAGTGTCTATTGGCCGAGTGACTGTTTTATAGATCTTAACTTTCACATACCTTTGTATAAGATTATGTCTAAAGACAGACTGCAGGGAGTAAGTAGTTTTGTCATGTTGTTTTCTCCTAGTTTACTTTCCAGATAAGTAAATTCCTTTACATCTTGCTCTTTCCATTTTGACATTTTTTTCATTACTTAGAGGACTCTCATTCAATTATGAGGACTCTCTTGATGACCTTTCCATTAAATCTTTTTGACCAGGTTAGTGTGTTTGAGTCATACATGTGAGTTTTTCTTTATGTATCATTGTTTCATTTACATCTATGTCTGTTTTGCTAATGACTGGTCAATATTATGTTAAACAGGACGTTCTCCTATCTGAAATTGTACCGTTGTGTGTTGTTGAATTTTTACTACTGCCTTAGAGTAAAGCATCGTCATCTAATTTTGCGTTGAAGAGAATCATAGATTTCTTTATAGTTCTTCTATATCTTCTTCTATACATTCTGGTTGCTGTATGATGCTAAATATATATTTATATTTTTCAGTTGACCCAATCACAATTGCTGAAGAATGTAAGCCAGTCTTATCCCAGAAGATGAAAAAGAAGAAAGACAATATTGAATCGAAAGGATTAAAAAATCAACATTTGAACATAACAAAACATGGATTGTGTAATTATAAAGAAAATAGTCTCTATAAATCTAAGGATGTGTTTGAAAAAGTTACAAAGGGTAATTTAATATTCATTGTGAGATACATTTTGATAATATGAACTGCTTTTCTAGATAAAGAAGCCGTGGAAAAATATAAAATAGCATTTCAGCCTTTGAGAGACGATATAATAACCAGGCTTAGAAAAAGAAAGTTGTTCATTGATGACGCTAGAATGGATAATGGGAACATTGAAAAAAAAGGTATATCGTTTGTGATGTGATGTGGGTATATATATATATATATATATATATATATATATATATATATATATATATATATATATATATATATATATATATATATATATATATATATATATATATATATATATATATATATATATATATATATATATTAGTAGTATAAGAAAATTCAATTTTTTAAAGGTACCTTCGTCTCTTCGTAAATTATGTTCCAATTTCAATCGCAAATCATTCATTACTCGACTCAACACATCTACTGAAATTCGTGTTATTTCTTGTTGAATTTTAAATTTCAGCTCCATAATATTTTGCGGAATCTTACCTTTCAAATAACTGTTAGACTTTCACATATCTGAAGATGAGATGATGTCAAAACAACTGTATGGCAACCATATCATATCCTGTTTATCCATATCCTATCGCTATAAGCAGTAGTTCCATCTTTCTGAAACTATGTGCCATCATTATCAAGGGGAAACTTCTTTAATTGTGCTGCCAGAGACGTCTCAATAATGTATAATGTGTGTGTATTTTTAGGTGAATCTCCAAATAGTAAAAAGTACAAACGTGACATAGCGAGTCCCGTGAAGTATAATAAGAAACAGTACATTACAGACACAAACCGTCGAAAGAGCCTGAGAAGCTACAAAAACAGTAAGTCAATTTTTACGTGATGCACGGAAAAAAAATTTCGTTTTTTGAATATTTTTAATATTTCTTCACGAGCGCACCGTACAATTTTTCACAATAATACCTAGAAGTTATAATCCAGTAATTTTTATTTTAACTTGGAAAATAGATACTCTTTTGAAAATATTGTTGTTCAAATGTCGTCCTCGGCATCTGGTGGAATGAATTCTAGGGACTCAATTTTCGATTAGTCCGTTTTCGATTTCGTTTGGAATATTTACCAATATGATATATATATATATATATATATATATATATATATATATATATATATATATATATATATATATATATATATATATATATATATATATATATATATGCCTACGATACTCTAAAATTGTGATGAATATTTAATTTAGACCGCTTGTAAATAAAAATAACAAAAGCATTGTTTTGCTGATAACACAGGTTTTTCGATTTTTGCCCATTCCGTTGATACTGGTATTTACACATTATTTCAGTTCTTTTTCAATTCAATCAATCAATCCGTTTAAAAATGCCTAGAAACATGATATCTCATTTTAACAGATGAAGAGTAATTGCTTTGTTACAACAGGGCTTTGATCAAAGTGATATCGCGGAAATTGTAGGTGTTTCCCAAAGTGCTGTAAAAAATTAATAAAAAATTCCAAGAGACAAATGACGTAAAAGATCGACCCAGAAGTGGTAGAAAACGATGTACAACAGCTACAAGACCGGCAGATATTAAAGATAGCTCGAAGAATTCGTCTGGAATCTACAAGTGGTATATCAAGGAAACTTATTAGGCTTGAACGGGTAAATGTTTTACAACAAACGATAACACGCAGACTGAAAGCGGTAAATTTGCATCGCAGAAGACCTTTACGTGTTCCCAAACTAACCCTTCGACAAATAAATAAGATAAGACAAAAAAATAAGATTGCAATGGGCTTGAGAAATGGTGGATCATAGTCCTAACTGGAATAATGTGATGTTCTCTGATGAGACGAGAATTGGCTTAGTTTCTGATGCACGAGGAACATTAGTTTGGAGAGCTTTTTTGCCATGCACGCGAAATCATCTACAATGATTACTTGGAAAAGGGAAAAAACAATAACTGGAGAGTATTATGCGTCGTTATGGCACCGGTTGAGCGAAAAATAAAAATAAACCGTCCTCATTTGAAAAAGAAAAAGATCCTCTTCCATCAAGACAATACACGATGCAACCCCGATGCACAGTGGTCAATATCATGGCATTAAAGTTCGAATTATTACAACATCCACCGGACTTGGCCCCCAATGACTAAAAAAGTTGGAGAAACGTTTGGAAAAGTGTATAGAGCTAAAAGGAGATTAGTGTTGATCAATTAAAATCTAAATATAATTTGTTTTCTATCTTTTTCTAAGGACTTATTGAACAACCCTCGTATAAAAGGATTTAGTCTTTTTTTATAGTTGATATTTTTGTATTTCAGATAATAGTTCCGAAAAAAAGAAAAAATAAATATTTAATTCAACATTAACCAATTTTTTGTTAGCGTTGAATGTTGTTCTAAATGTTAATTTTTAATTTGTAATCGAAAATCTCTTGCATGAAGATCCAGCCCGGATGTTTACTTCTAGTTAAAGTGTGTTTTTACCTTGCTGATATTGTATTAATAATTTTTTGTGTTCAGTTTAATCATAAGTTGCAAATTGATATTTGAAGTGTTTTTAGTACAAGATTTTACAGGATATTACTTTTATACTATACTAAGATAATAATGTTCCTTTAAAATATATGTTTAAAATATGTTTATTTTAAAATTAAAAAGTTATGAGTTAAGGTAAAACTGATTTTGTGACAGTATTGTTTAACTTTAACCGTAAAAAAACCTGAGATGTTAAACATTTTATGTTTAACTTAGTTTTTAGTAGATTTGGTAGTTCTCATGTATTACTAATGTTTATAACTCAGGTTGCTTTTCCGCTATGAAAAGCACAATTTGTTAGTGATTTGATAGCCATACTAGTTATTTACTTACAAAAAATACTGTTTTATATTGTTCTGTTTGTTTTTTTTTTCTGTAGGTTTATATATTTAAAATTACTATAGTTTAGTTGTTCGTTAAGAAAAAATATTAAAATATATTTGTTATGTACTTATGTAGTTTATAAAAATATTTGAATAATAATTTTTTAAAACTAATACGCCTTGTTTCTTGAAAGTTTTTCTAAATGAAGGAAGAACTTTAGTATTCAATATGCATTGACGATTGTCTTGCCATATTTCCCCGACACGCTTTAGCATTGTTTTAACGAGATGGTGTATTTCTTTTTGAGTCACAGTGTTCCAAACGATCTGTATTTTAGTCTTTCAGGCTTTGAAGTCCATGCAGGTTGAACCAAATTCTGTAGCCTTCAGACAGTAGAAAGCATCAGACTGCCTTGCTATTAGGACACAAACCTCTTCAAAAAGGTTAAAAAAAACTCATTAAAACATTTGAACTACCATATAGTTAAGGTAGGAAATAACATATGGCTCTACTACTTGCAGAAAATGTGCCGTTGTCTAGAGTTGCCTCTAATAAAAAACTAAAGGTGACCGAAGGGCGCTCAAAATCAAATTGAATTTGACGTCTTTTTGTGCGTCGTCGCCTAAATGTTCTTCGGCCATCATTTCCACCTAATTTGAATCAGGATTCAACACTGAAATGTGTTAAACACTTTAATACGATCGAAAAAAAAATATTAAGAGAGACTTCTGATGAAATAAAGGTGAAAGCCAAATGAGAACGGGCAAAATAATAAATATAAACCAAACAAAGCTGATGAAAAAGAGAAGTAATCCAAGAAAGGAGCAGAACTGGATCGTTGGAGATGACAACGTTGACGTTGTAAAGGAATTTACTTATGTAGGAAGCGAACCAGACAAAAAGACATCATTGGAGATAAAAACTGTATTATAAAGGTTAACAAAGCTATTTATTCCCTGCTCTGTTTTAAGATCTAAATTTATATAAAGCAATACGAAAATTAAGATCAGTAAAATACTCATTCAGGCAATAATCATTTATGGCCGCCAGACGTGAACCTTCAAACAAAGTGAACCGTGAACAAAGAAAATAAGAGATGTAGTAAAATTATTGATGCTGAACTAGAGCAATTATGTGAAGAGAATACCAAGAAGAATCATAGAGGAACGAATAGGGGGCAAAAGAAAGATAGTTTTTAATCAGCTTTCCCGAACACGTTGAAAAAGTCCTGGTATATTTATAATCGAGTCGGCAGCAGCAAATCATAGGGTTAAAGTGTTTGTACCCTTTGTTACACGATAAGGGTAGAGTAATTGCTCTTTTCGTGTTCTATGTATAATCCGATGCAAAACTCCAAATTTTGTCGCGCAGCACTTCCTAGTCATTCTGATAGAATCCTCTTTAACAGGATGTAAAATTTGTTCTTTGATTTCAGGATCGATTTATCGTTGCTGTCCACATTCTTGAAATATTGGAAACCATATCCAAAAGTCTTGGAGAAACTTGACAAATGTTTGCCAAGCTGGAAGCGATCTTTCCAAAATATTAATTAATAATAATTATTATTACTAATACAATTATTGGTTACTTGGTGTAAAAGTGTTTTTACAAACCGAGTTTCCAAAAACAATAACATAATTCACACACTTACATACTGAAATAATTGACTATTTGTGACTATTTTGAAATAACATTCTTTGTCACTCGACGTTTTAGGCTGATGTGGGGCCAATAGGGCCATCATTCTTGTAATTATTTTTCTCGGGTACCCCTTCTCGGTTTTTGACCCTTGTTGTAAAGAACTTTACATCCTTTATATAACCCCAACAGTAAATCTAGAAGTTAAATCTCATCTTATTCAACTTACCAATACAGTGCAAAAAAAAAATCTCATCAGAATTCAATAAAGAAATTATTCATGAAAATATATTTACAATAAACAAAACATGTATTATTTCTGGATATAAATAAGTTGTTAAAATCATAACAAGTAAAAAATATATTTAAGTATATATATATATATATATATATATATATATATATATATATATATATATATATATATATATATATATATATATATATATTGTATATAGTTATTATATTAAAGGCTCTTGTACATCATAGTCTCGTTTGCCTCCGCTATATAACAAGCTCGGCCCTTCTTCTCGTTCTGAATCTAACCTTTGCTTCGTTGATCTGTTCTTACCCAAGAATCTACAAAAAACGCACGAATTAAAACCAGTAAAATTACTGTTTTATTCTCAATATTCTATTCTTACCATCACTCTTCAATTAGGTGTTAGTATATACCATTCCCCTTTTTTTTTGGATTAGTGCTTTACATGCAACGAAGGTGCCGATATTTTTTGTTATAAATCAAAAAGAAGCCTACTCAAAATAAAAAGATCAAGACAATCACAACCATATAAAATAAAAACAAAAAAAAAACAAATGGATACACTTATTATTCAAAAAAAGGGCGTTCACAGTTACTGCTGCTTAATAAAATTAAAAAGTAGAAAACTGAGTAAAATATCGTAAAATAAAAACAAAAAATGAGTATTTTTTTTTAACTTACATAAGAGAATTGTTAAGCTTGAATCGAAATGAATTTTATATTTTCAGGAAGATTTGAAAGTTTTCTGCAAAGAAAATAATATAACCTCAGCCACAAATTTGTTGGAAATACATTAAAAATAAAGCTTTAAAATTCCTGTAGTTGTACTATGATGCCAACTTATTAAGAAAATACAATCACATCACCTAAATCCCCTAAAATATCTACTATCACTATATTTGATGCACTAACTCATTCCATAATCACTATAGACTTATGTATCTAAAATGTTGAAAACAATAAATGATTCATAAATAACACCACCCACGTTCGCATTATTCAAGATTTTAATTGTGCTCCCCATTAAATTAATTTAGTAATCTTCGCAAAGCCCTATATTGTACCTAGACAAAGTAGACGGACTTCCTCCTCCTAAAGTTTCGATGTCGTCTAATCCTCTGTGAATGGATATGGCCTCTAAGGCACATCTGTCTCTGCTCGTCAGATAGTCGGTGGTTTCCAAGTCTCTGCGAGTAGGTTTGCGCCATAACTTTAACAGCAAACTGGAAGCCACTACAGAGACAGAACTCATTGCCATCGCAGCGCTGGCCATCCAAGGAGCTAACATAAATCCCACCATACTGAAGGCTCCAGCAGCCAGAGGGATACCTAAAAAAAAGAAAAATCAGGATATTCAATAATTCTATGAAAAAAGAAAGTACCTAATAGGTTATACATGCTGGCGAATACAAAATTTAGTCTGATTCTATTCACAGTCTTCCTGCTCAGTTGTAGACAACCCACTACATCAAGTAGATCATTTCTCATCAGCACCACGTGAGCTGCTTCCACAGCAACGTCAGTTCCTGCTGCTATAGCCATACCAACGTCCGCTTGAGCTAAGGCAGGAGAGTCGTTGATACCGTCTCCTACCATAGCAACTTTAATACCCCTACTTTGATATCTAGAATATTCAAGTCATAATTTATTGCGATTGAGAAGGGGAAGCTTTTTGTTTTAACCTTTGTACTCTGGCAACTTTGTGAGAAGGCAATACTTCCGCGTATACCTTTGAAATACCAACTTGACGTGCAATACTGGCTGCTGTTTGTCTGTTGTCTCCCGTTAAAAGGATTACTTCAAGGCCCATTTTCTTTAAGCTGTACACGGCTAAGTGTGCTTCAGCTTTTACCATGTCAGCTACACTAATCATAGCCACAATTGTGCCTGTAAATATACCATATTTTATTGTGGTAAATACTGCATAAAAGTGCAATCTTACCGTTTATTGCACATAATACTGCAGATCTGCCTTCTTCTTCTTCAGCGACCATCGTTCGATCCACTTCCGGAATCAACGACATACCATTTCTACGCATCCATTCTCGATTTCCTAAAAAAAAGTGTTTTTAACATTAAATATATTTACTAGGGCATAACAAAAATATGTGCGTTTTTTCCTTTGTTTATAACTAAAGGATTATACTTCGGTCCTCGGAGATTTAATCCGATTTCAACTTTTTGCCCCGACAAATAAATATTTCTTTCTCAGTATTAAAGTGTTTTTAACAAAACCGTTAAAATGAGTCGCGAAATTTGATCAATTTTACCTCTAAAAACGGAAATACCTTTTCAATCTGTTGAGGTACCTTAATAATATTCAAATAGAGAGAGCTATCGAAACTTGTTTAAAGCAATAATGGAAACACATTTTCGACGTACAATATATCTAAGTTGGTATACCAAGCTACCAAAATTGTCCACGCGACTATGGCTTTCAGATGTATAGAGACGACTTCTCGTGTCACATTTAATTGATCCGCGAGTTGTTGCGTTTGTACGTCATCCTCATCCAACAATGCTTGCAATTCGCTATCTTCAAACTGTTTCGGTGGTATTTCACGTTCTTCGTTTCTCACATCAAAATCGCCACTTTTGAATTTTTCAAACCACACAAAGCACTGTGATTTACCAAGAGCATGCTCACTGTAAGTATCGACCAGCATTCAATGCGATTCTGCAGCAGTTTTCTTCAAATGGTAACAGAAAATCAATGCTGTCCGCAATCGTAGTTTCCAGGCACAAAATTCGACATGTTCAACGCTATTACAAACTAAGCTGCTGTACGAAACTTGTTGAGTTGAAAATCATTGTCAGGTGTTAACAAGGAAATGGCACCAATGACGCGGTTTGACGGTAACTACATTGATAGCTAGGACCATCTATGGGCAAATTCCGGTTTCATATTTACAGACCTGGTATGTGGTTACAATTGGCAGTTAATGTAGAAGACAAAAAACGCTCTGAACAACCGAAAAAGTTTGACGTCAAAGAATTTTCAAAAAAAAAATAGTTTTACTCCTACAGCTGGTTCTAAACTTTTATGTTTCATGATGAAGATACAAAATGCAGAAAGGTGCCGCCACTCAGTTAAAAAAACAATTATTTATTTGAAATATAATTACTTACCAACAATAATATTATATTCCCCTAATCCGGTATCCTCTGGAGCATCTCCCATACCAATTAGATGACCCAGTCTCATATTGGGTGACTGATAAACTTCTATATCGACTCCGTTTACTGTAAAAGTACCGGAACTTCCGGCAGTCACCAACGAAGAGAAACTACTCAACTCTGCACTATTTTTGGCGTTTCGGATAATATCAGCTATACCAGACACGTCACATTTTAATCCACAGCCTGGAACAGCCTACAAAACAAAAAGTTTCTCCGTTGGTTTTACCTTGACAACATCTTAAGAAAAATTATCGATTTAATAACTGAATAATGAATTCCTTGTTCTAGAATCATTTGTATTCTATAAAAAATTTAACAACTACATTAAACTGTCTCTGGTGGCGCTCTAGGATAGTGACCTTAGCCCTCCCTATTTTATATTATTAAAATGACAACATTAGCTACTTTCGTCGATGATACAATAATACTGTCTTTCCATCTTCCAAATACAGACTCAACATATTTACAAAGACACAAATGCAATCCAAATATGGTTGAAAGTGGAAAATCTATGGTGGTCTGTTTCCACTTTGTCATTAAACAGGATCTGCAAGTACTATCACTGAAAAGTAAAAGACAAAAGTATTTTTATCTTGCTGTCGTACTACAGCCCGCCCGTGAGTCTTGATCTCGTTCAACCTTCGCATCCATCCAAATCGACCTTCAGCAGCCAGCCCTTTTCAGTTCTTGATGTGCAGCAGTTCTTTTGTCCTGCCACCGTGGCTTTGGTCTATCCCCTTTTCTGTTACCCACTATTTGCCCCTCTGTGTTATTCGGCTCTCAGACTACTCGCAGCGTGCCTCACCCATCTCAGTCGCTGAACCCACATACTACAATAAGTTGAGTTGGAAATTATACCTGATACTCAAATTATCATTTACAACACCAAAAATTCTTCTGAATACTCTGCTGTCAAATACTGCAAGCATATCTTCAATTTTCTTTGCGAGGGTTCACATCTTGCAACCATAAGTGACTACTGGCCAAATGAGTGTTTTATAGACCTTTAGTTTCATGTCCCTTTTGTATGAGTTTATATCTTAGGGCAGAGTGCATGGAGTAAGTAGTTTTGTTATCCTTTATGATACCATAATTATGTTCTCGTTTAATACAAAAGCCTTAATGAAGTTAATAATGAAAGAAACGATAAAACTGGGGCATTTAAAACGTTTTAAATCAACGACGTATTAAAATATAACGATATAAGATAATACTTGCCTACTGTTAAATAGGGAATAATTCTTTGGAACTGTTCCTTTCACGTCTGTCATAACCATATAAAATAATTAATGTGCGAAATGGAGATATGGAAATAGATAGTATGTACAGGGGGATTAAAAAATACTATCAGTAGGTTAAATTAAATACAAACCTTAAAAATATCACCTGTTATTCAGCTAGCTGCTTTTCACCCCCTACAGAACCTAACACTACACGTACTTACTTGAAAATTTTTGCTGGTTCCATTTATATCACAATTGAGCATGTCTTTGACATATTTCAGAATGGCAGCGGCAATGGGATGTTCAGAATTGGCTTCGGCCGATCCAACAGCGGCAAGAATAAGAGCAGGACTAAAACTATCAGCTGCAAAACAAAAACAAAATGATATTTCACTAAAACTATTGTGTGATGGTGGTTCTTTACCTTGCATCCAGATTTTTGAAACTTCCGGAGTGCCTTTCGTGATGGTTCCGGTCTTGTCAAACATAATCGCTTTCACTTTGTGCGCGTTCTCTAACGGTTCTGCACCCTTGATCAGTATACCATTAAGGGCTCCAACACCTATAACATAATATGCCTCATGTATCAAGAGGGGCGCCACTCTTCCAATATGTTTACCAGTGCCAACCATTACAGCTGTTGGTGTTGCCAATCCAAGAGCGCAAGGACAAGCTATGGCCAAAACGCTTAGAGCGCATCTGAATACGAATTGTAGAATGATTTCAGTGTTGCTAAAACCTTCTTTTTCGTGTTCTGAGATCGGAAGTTTGTTGATGTCTATAGCACCGATGATGGACCAAATGACTAATGTAAGTACTGACACGCCAACAACAGTGGGTACAAAATAACTGAAAGAGAAGACAATTACTATGGTACCTATTCAATCATCTCCTAATTCTTGGTATCCATCTTGGATATCACCCTTTTGCTTGCAGGATGTTGACACTTCTACAGATCAGATAAAAATGTTTGCATCTAAGCAACATAAGATTTCATTTAGCTTTAAATACTCATATATTGATTGATGACTTTTAGAACAACTTACAACAAACAGTCCAATAAAGTATTCATTTTACTTACCCTGCTATCTTATCTGCTAAATGCTGTATAGGAGCTTTGGAAGTTTGAGCTTCTTCCACTAATTTAACTATTTGGGATAATGTAGTAGCTTCTCCTGTATGTGTGGCTTCTACAATCAACAATCCGTGCTGGTTTATCGAGCCACCTATCACTGTACTGCCAATTTTTTTAGGTACAGGCATACTCTCTCCTGTTATCAGACTTTCATCACACATTGACTGGCCCTAAAAATATAAAATTCATTAGTGGGGATGATTAATAAATATTTTTGTCTAACCTACCTGCAAAACTTTCCCATCTACAGGAATTTTGGCACCCGGGACTACCTTCAAAGTATCACCTCTCTGTACTAAATCAATATTTACGTTTTCCTCTTTTAATATTTCACCTTTAGGCCCTAAAGATATCAGTACAGCTTCGGTAGCTTTCAAGGAAAGTAATCTGCTTAAGGCCTCTGACGTTTTACCCTTTGCTATATGTTCTAGCCATCTTCCTGTAATGAATATTGCTAAATCAGTTTTTGCTTAAAAAAGGCATGTTTTATGGCACTTAGAACATTTTTTCCTTAAAAGTTATTATATTTCTCGATATCATACATACTACTTACCAAGACTTATAAATACTAGTAACATTGGAGGTGTATCAAAAAATGTTTGTGGTGATGTCTTCTGCTGCATAATCATGGCAGCAACCACGACACACACGGAATAAGTATAGGATATCGAGGTAGCCATTGCAATAAGTACGTCCATGTTGGTTGTGCGATGTTTCAGAGCTTTGTAGGCTTGAACAAAGAAGTATCGTCCACCCAATATCAGTACAGGGGTAGATAAGGCAAACATTAACAGGTTTTCCAAAGATAAACCTAAAATCAAATGAAAAGATCAAATAGAAAGACTTTTTAAATAAAACATAAAGTATTTATTTATTCATCCAAATTTGAATATTTCCTTTAAAGTTGCCAGTAAACGCTCCTGAATGTTCCACGAAGTGGTTTCTGCAATCAAGAAGAGCCTTCAGAAAAGAAAAAGTCACATGGTGCCATGTCTGGTGAATATGTTGCTTGTGGAATGGTATATACTTGTTTTTTCCAACAGTCATAGCTTAGTAGTGAATATGTATAAATGAGAATGCACCAATTACCTCTTTAAGTATTTTTCATGGAGTGAAATTTGCTGGACACATATTGTTCAATCCCTAAATCAGAAAACCTTGGTTCATAAGAAAGCGACAAATACAGAGTTTCTCAATAGACTTCACTGAGTCAGTTGACGATATTAAAAACAGAAAAGGCCTTTGCAGAAACTGGTCATGAAAATTGCACCAAAATTATGAGATGGTTAGGGAAGCATATCAAGCAAACTGATCCGAATAGCGCGTATTTCAGAAATGTTCACAAGAAAAGATGTAGCATTAAAAAGACAGCTCTTTGCAAACAAATGGGGTGTAGAAAAAAACTATAGAAGACAGTATTGTTTAAGAAAAATAACTTTTAACAATCAAGATAATATTTTGACGAATTTACCTGGTATGACACAGCACATCTCTTCGTGTGACGCATGTCCCGATGACATGATCGCCATAAAGTACATCATAATTATCATACAAGGAGCCCCGAAAAACAAAGAGAACAGAAAACTTCTTTTCCATTTTCTAATCTCGTCTTTTTGCTGTAACCTTTCGTCGTCCCGTTCTCTGGTAAATAAATTTGCTTCAAATCCCAAACTGAAATTGAGAAAACCGAGCTTTAGACGAAATGAAAGTTTGCGAAGAAATTGCTTACTCGTTGATGGCTTCGATTATAGTTCTTGGTCCTGTTACTTCCGGGTCGTATTTGAATTTTCCTCTGTGCACTGTTAAGGCTACTTGAGCGGATAGGACTCCAGGAACCTTGGCGATATTGCTTTCGATCTTGTGAACGCAACTGGCACATGTCATACCTGATATTTCCAAATCGACCTGAAAGTATGTAGAGTGATGATATAATTGTTTCAAAATTGTTTAAATATGTGTATTTATGGTAATGGACAGGGTTAAACATTACAAAAACGCTTTCTGTTGGTCTTCACACTAACTAAGGAATATCAGAGTTCATTAGCAGTTAACAATGATGAATCAGAGACTTCGGCAGAAGCATAAAGATTGTAGGATTTCTCAATCACAATGTGACATGAGTTAGGTAAGAATGAAGCCAGAAAATTTTTTTCAAAGCCAAATTTGCATCAACAGACGATAAAGTTACAGATCGAAAACGAGCATTATTTTTCTATCAACTTAATACCAGGTGTGGCGGATAGTAATTTTTTCTTTAAAAAACACATTTAATTTGGAAGAAAGGTAAAAAATGGTTTTCTCATCTCTCTGGCAATTTGCGGATGCCCTCCCAGAAAATCAGTACATCATATAGTCATCAAGCCATTTTTCGACATCTCCGTACTTGTTGAAGTAGTTCATGGAAAGTGTGTGACACATCGATGAAAACAAGTGGTAGTCGGAGGCGGCCAAGTCTGGTGAGTACTGAGGGTCGCGTAAGAATTGCCTGTTCAGTACAGAAATGGTGTGTCTGACCGCTTTCGCTGTGTGTGATTGCGTAGTCGGTGTCGTAGCCCATTGTTGCCGCTTTTCGATCAATGCATAGTTCAAATTGATCATTTATTGACACTATTCAACGGTATTAACTGTTTCACTTGGTTTCAGAAACTCATAGTACATGATACACCGCATTGTCTTCTTTCCAAAGCGATTCGGTCTTGCGGTCGATGTTGATGGTTCTCAACCCATGATTTTCTGCGTTTTAGGTTCTCGAAATATATCCATTTTTCGTCTCCAATCACAATTCGACACAAAAAAAGAATTACTTTCATGCGGAGAAAGCAAAACTTCGCTTTTCCAGCTGTTTGTCGTTCAGCTGATGTGGTACCATTTTCCTACCACCTGTATCTTTCCCATGGCATGCAGATTATCACAAATGGTTTGGTGACCAACATTTAACCTCTCTGCCATTTGTTGTTGAGTTTGCATCTCGTCTTCTTCCAACAATGCTTGCAATTCGGCGTCTTCACATTTTTTGGTAGATACCTCGATGTTTTTACACTTTAAAAGTATTTTTGAGGAAATATGATGTTATTTCTTTTCTTTAAGAGAAACTATTATTTCAAACTTACCTCAGATTGACCTGCACCAGACTGAACCATAACACTAGATGGAAAACCTAGTTCTGATATGGAAGCAGCTATATCAGGAGGCGTAACCAAACTTGGATCAAATTGTACGTCGGCCTTTGCAGCTAGAAGTGACACTAAGATTTTGTGGCAACCTATAAGCAATATAAATTACAGAATGGTTATTTTTTTTTACATTAAGTTATATATAGTACCTGGAATTCTAGTAACATGCTTCTCTATTGCTGCAACACAAGAACCGCATGTCATTCCTTTAATGTGAATTTGGCACTTTTCTAAATTTATGTCTTTGTTATACATGGAAGGATCGCTACTTGTACTTCCATTAGGCACATTTATTTTTTTGTCTGAAACAAAACTATGCAATTGTTTCTATTTTTAATCAATGGAATCAATAACGTACCCTCTCTCTTCACTCTTTTACCATTAATAGTTTTGATATAAGCATCGAATCCCATATCTTCTATTTGGTCAACTATTTCTTTGGGTTTTATTATATCAGGCATATATTGGACATGTCCTTCTTTCTCAGAAAGATTTACTTTGATTAAATTCACTCCTTCTTTTGTCGAAAGCATACCTGGAAAAAACTGGATATGTACTGACTGTGGAGTGGGGTGTTTAAAAGACAAAAAAATATATACCTTCAATGCTTTGAACACAACTTTTGCATGTCATTCCATCTATATGTACAGTGCATTCACTAGGACCTATTTGTTGAGTGTTCAATAATGGAAGTGAGGCATCAAAGCCCATATCATCTATCCAGTCACATATTTCTTTGGAATGTGTAATGTTTGGATTGTAAGTCACTAGTGCGGATTTTTCTACGAGGCTGACCTGAAATAACGATGACCTGCTTAAGTATCCTGATATTGTTCTACTGGACTAAAATAAATGATAAAATAAATTTCAATATTGACAAAAACCGCATACCTTAACGTGTATAATTCCTTTCTTTTTTCCGATGGTATCCTCTATGTTTCTTACGCAGGACTGGCAAGTCATACCAACGATGTTCACCCTAGTTGTTTCAGTATCAAAACCTCCAAGTATTGGGCTAGTTCTGGAATCTCCAGTTGGAGAAAAGCCCTGGATCACATCATTTTCCGAATTTGTTTGATTGATTAAAGGTTCGAAACCTAAGGAATCTGAAGTAGTTCTGAAAAAAAGCATATTTCAAAATATATTAAAATAACTTTCGCTTTAGTTTAGTCTCTATAGTACTAGTTATATTTTGATGATGCTATTATCTGTGCAAGAAATACAATGCCAATTTTGCAGCAGATCTGGAGATATAGAGACATAACGCAGAACACAAAGCCACTGGTAGTTTTTCCACTATTGTTGTATTTCTTTGAAACATGGATCATTAAAAAACAAGACCTCAAGCACATTGATTCTTTTGAACTTTGATGCTGGCATTCCTGCTTCGCATTCCATGAACTGCCAGAAGAACCAAGCCATTATTCAAGAATTCACTAAGATACTTCGGCCACATTGAACGCAGGGATGGCAGTAACCTAGAAAGATAGTCCTGCAAGATCGGGTGGAAGGTTGTAGAAATTATCAAAAAAAAAAAAAGAAAAATATGGATCGAATTGTTATGAATGAAATGACAATGTCATCTGTTTATGACCTGATGAACCCTCAACAAAAAATATTATTTGAATATTCTGAACTATACTGGGTACTAACACGTTTCTGTCAGTGAGCTTGTGGAATAGTTTATTTTTATATAATTATACTGACTATATGTCTTCAAATGTGGAAGGTTGCAGAAATTATCAAAAAAAAAAGAAAAATATTGATCGAATTGTTTTGAATGAAATGACAATGTCATCTGTTTATGACCTGATGAACCCTCAACAAAAAATATTATTTCAGTATTCTGAACTATACTGGGTACTAACACGTTTCTGTCAGTGAGCTTGTGGAATAGTTTATTTTTATATAATTATACTGACTATAAGAAGGAAATTAAATCAATTATCACTAAAAGAAACAAAAGCTGCATAAAATATTGCGTAAATATTGTTTACTTTTGTATTAGAAAGTATAATATAAAAGGGAATGTTAAGAGAACTGGACTGATATACCATAAATGTTAACTGTGCCTTGCTTTTACAGATGATGTAGTGTTAAGTAAATGAGAAGTAGATGCGATGTAGTTCGAAAAGGTATTGAGACACTGTCTTTTCGTCTTTCACCTGTATAAAAAAAGAAGTTGCTTCGTACAGTATTTCAAAAACATCGGTCAATAAGTTCCCGGTATGACATATAGATGGCGTCACGTACAAAACATTCTTACCAGTGGTCGGTTGTGCCAACCTTCAAACGTCGAGCGTCAGAATCTCATGACAATCTGTCTACTAGTTTCTGAGTTGTGCTTTAACTGACGCTGCTTTTGTTATTTTCAAAACAATGGAAAAAATAATTTTGTGTCTTGATTAAGCATTACTTTTTGATGAAGAAAAATACTGTTGAAGCAAAACAATGGCTTGATAAACATTAACTGGACTCTGCCCCAGAAAAATCAGCCATAATTGATTGATATGCTGAATTGATGATATGCGTTATTGGTGCGTTTGAAGAACGAGATCGCAAAAAAATGCTCTAAAGAACAAAAAAAGTGCTGTTTCACCAAGGCAATGTACACCAAGGTAATGTATTCACAAATCGTTGGCAACCATGACTAAATTGTATGAATTTCACTTCGAATGGCTTCCTCATCCACCGTATTCTCTAGATCTGTCCCCCCAGAGACCATTTCCTATTCCCAGATCTCAAAAAAATGCTCGCTGGTCAGAAATTTCGCTCCAATGAAGAGGTAATTGCTGAAACTGAAGGATATTTTGAAGGCAAAGACAAATCGTTCTATAAAAAAGGCGTAGAAATGTTAGAAAACGTTCGAATGATTGTATTGCTCTTCAAGGAGAATATATTGATGAAGAAAGTCGAAGTTTGCAAAAAAATGTGTTTTATTTGTAAAACAGCAATTGGAACAGTATTTCCAAACAGGAAACGATACATTTAATTATGCGGAACAACCAAAAAAAGCGAGAATAACTGGAAGCACCACTAAAAAAAAATCTCGGGCTGGAAATCGGAGCAACACTGCAAGCAATTTAGAGAAAATTCAAGAAAAGAGTCGTTAGATCTATGAACTGACAATTGAAAATAAGAGTAGACGCTTTGAAGTTGTTACATTATTGCTCTCCAGATTCAAAAACAAGAACTTCCTGCAATGAGATATTGACCTAACTTCTACGATAATCCAAACAGGCGAAAATCATCAAAAGTAACTCTGGAAACGATCACTGAGTTAGGCTGGGAGATTTTATCCCACCTGGCGTATTCTGCAGACTTGGCTCCTTCAGATTTTCATCTCTTCCGATTCCCGCAACATCGCTTGGTCGATAGTCGCTTCACATCTCTTGATAAAGTCGAAAAAAGAACCAGTGAGTTTATCGCATCAAACCCACCATTTTTTTGTGCGATCTGGGTCTCAATAGTGGTCTGAAGGTGATGAAATGTACAGAAAATAAAGAAGATTACTTCGCAGATTAAGTTTGCACTACTTTTTTCATGAATTAGGCTCAAAGATAGTCAGGGCAATTAAGTCAAGGACCCAATAAATGCGCACGAGTTTAGGAATGACATAATACTTCACTCACGATTATATAAAACGTAATTCATGATCCTGCATTGAAAACAAATACGTAAACCTTATTAACAAAAACAGAATATATGTAAATTTTGTTTAAATATGGAAATGTAGCTTACGCTTCATCACAATCGAGTAATAAAGGTACCCTGTCCATTATTTTCTCCAAATAAGATTTTTTTTTTAAATCTGGCGCGAGAGACACGTTCAAAGTACTTCAATGGTTATAGTAAGGGATATCAAAAGAAACTGTAAATGGCATATCAACGAGAGATAAGTCGAAAAATTTTATTATCTGCTTGCTTTGATTATCTCCTGTTTTGATACGTTTCAATATATTCACATTTCACGGACTATTTGTTTACATTTTTTTAATCTGCCTCCTGGAACTAAATATTTTATTATACAAAGTAATCCTTGTAATCACGTTTATTTTTGTGTTTCCGTTTATTTACATTTGAACTGATGCATTGATGTACCAGGTATGTAAATAAAGTAGCTAGATTGATTTTTATAATATTTTTTCAATTAGAATTACAATTTTACATTGTCTCCTTCAAAGTAGTTGCTTTGGGAAGCTACACAATACTGTGGTCACACACAGAAGGGTAAAAACTAAATCGTCTACGTTTATGATCTATAACCAACCCGCAGCCGACTGAAATTTCCATGAGGAAAAGTTTTCTGCACATAACAGAGAACCTTGTCAATACACCGCAACAAACTATATTAAAAAGGTGGCAGAGCAGAAACGAATCTAGAAGATGGCTTCCAGATTGGTTTATACCAAGGGAGGAACTCCCTCAGGTTATACAGAGAAATGGGCGATATGGAGATCCTTGAACAAACTATGGTCCGGAGTTGCAAGGTTCAAAAGTAATATGAACAGATGGAGGGTGGTTTCAGACGAATTGGTGCTGTGCGAATGTAGACATAAGCAGACTTCTGCCTCATACGATGTAAGCTCTGCCCAAACGCCTGCACTTTCGATGAGCTACCTCAAACGCGCTAAAATGAATGTGAAAATTCATCTCAAGAATGTGAAAATTCATCACACGAACGGATAGACACCCGCAAGAATAATGTACTTTATCCGTGAAAACTTACATGTTAACATGCCAAAAACTCGCTGTGTGGCAAGGCGCATTATCGTGTGACAGCACCTAGATGTTCTTGGTAACCAAAATAGCAAATTAGCGTGCTAGTGATCCCTGATTTGCTCAATCTATCTCTTTTGGTGATGGTGAGAGTGGAGTGTACCACGTATGGCTCATTCTTCGCTTCCGGGTCGTATATAAAAATCCAGGCCGATCCAAAAATGCGGGTCATATGAAGGGTACAGACAAATGACGACATTATGTTTGTACCCGGTATGTAAATATGAAACCGAAATTATCTGTGTAGAAAATATACGTTTATTGTATGGAAATGATAAAAAATATTTTATTCGAAATATTGCCCATCGCTAGCTATACATTTTTCCAACCTGTCTAATAATTTGTGGATGTCACGCCACAAAAACTGTTGCTCTTTTGAGGCAAACCAGTTCTTGTTGTTTTTCACGCAAAGCTTGATTCAAATCGATAATTTGTTGTCAGTAGCGTTCAGTATTAACGGTTTTCCAGGTTTTAGCAGCTCATAACATATTACACCCTTCTGATCCCACCAAACAGAATACTATCTTCCTTCCGTAGTGATTTGGCCTTGGCTTGGAGCTACCCATGATCTTTTATGCTTAGGATTAGCATTAGATCAAAATATATCAACTTTTCATCGCCATTCACAACTCGATGGAGAAATGACTTTCTTTTGTACCTGACGAACAGTTTCCTGTTGTCTTTCATTCAGTTCATGTGGAATTCATTTTCCTATTTTCTGGATATTTCCCATGGATTTCAAATGTATAGAGACGGCTTATAGAGTGTCACATTTAATTGATCCGCGAGTTGTTCTTGCGTTTGAACGTCTTCCTCATCCAACAATGCTTGCAATTCGTCGAAACTTTTTCGGTGTTCTTCCATGCCCTTCGTTTCCCACGTCAAAATCGCCACTTTAAAATTTTTAAACCACTCAAAGCACTGTGATTTACCAAGGGCATGCTCACCGTAAGCTTCGACAAGCATTCGATGCGATTCTGCAGCAGTTTTCTTCAAATGGTAACAGAAAATCAATGCTATCCGCAAATCGTAGTTTTAGGTACAAAATTCGACATGTTCTACGCTGTTACAAACTATGCTTTTGTATGAAACTTGTATTGTTGTGAGTTGAAAATCTTTGTCAGAAGTAAATAAGGAAATGACGCCGTTTGACGGTAACTATATTGTCAGCTAAGGCCATCTATGGGCAAATTCCGGTTTCATGTTTACAGACCTAGTATATAGTAGTTTCAAAACAATTACTTGTTTTTGTCTTGTTTACAGAAATGTCTCGGATAAACGTACTTTTTTATAATACAGTACAGGCATATAACAAGCTATGTCCCGCGGGAAACGGAATAATAAATAATTTGTTGACACTAACAATTTATAAGAAGTGAGTTTTTGTGGTGGTTCTCGCGTATTGTTGAATTTGTAAAATATATTTGGTGAAAAATGAAAAATACAGACTAATAATAACGAATCCCTGTTAAAAAATGTTCTAAAAAGAGAGAGAAATATATTAGAATTCAAGACGTTAAGAAAAAACTGAGTTTTTTTTTACACGAACATGGAGATTCCTGTCATTGTGCAAGATATATATTTTTTTTAAATCTTATCGGAACAGAATCTAAATGATATTCTAAAATATTGTAATTCATTACAAGTGCTGATGATGAACAAACAGAATCTATATGTGGGTTCATAACTATGCATAAAATATAACGTCGCAGAAGCCGAAAAGGTGGAGCAGATGCAAATTTTCATGATGCTTTATATACATACAAAGTCAGAATAAACATGGACAACATAAACAAGGCCATTCCTGTGTGCCCTAAAGCATTTATGTTTATCCACGGAATAACAAAGTCTAAACTTGAATAGTAACCTGTAACAGTAAACTGTGTATTTAGACTGATGTTTATTTTTTTTTTTTAAGTTTATGATTAACTACAAGTATAGTAACAAAGTAAATTCACTCTCTGTTAAGTATTTCTTAATACAAAGAGTATTAAATTGCATTTTTGCATTTGCATATTTGATTGCATTTTTCTATATATAAATTATTATATATTATATATATTATTTTGCCTGTACCCTTCATATACAGTCTGCCAATAACTCAAGCTAGGTTTCCTGCTTGTTGCCTTTTCCACTCTGCAAACGGTTTCTCGGAACCATTTGGCCAGTCCAATCAGAGCACTCGTACAGGACAGACGTGTTTTTCAAGAGCTCCCATTGGTTATCTACACTGAACTACACCAGGCTGCTTGGTGGAGTGATTGTGACGTTACCAACGGTTTTTCACAGTGATATTGATTGTTTTTATTAAAACAATTAATATTACACGGTTTTTAATATTTTTTTCGCATTTCGCGAACTATATTTGAAGATTTCGCGGCAATCCTACAGCAGGAATATTCTCGGGGCACAACAAGGTATACTTTTCGGACCTTTGGGTCGCTATTTAGGCACTTTTGGGTGTCTATTTAGAAATTCAAGGTGTTCGGAAGAGTGCCGGTGATATTGGCACACCATCATGGCTTCACGGTTATCGGCTCCGGACTCCGGGTCCGACGAGATAATTGCAAGGCTCCTCGAACAGTCGCTCCGTGACAATCACGGTCTCAATGAAACGATTTTTGAGCTCAAGGAGCTAATCAAAAACCTGAAAAGGCAAATAGCCGATTTAGCGACTAAATTCGACAGGAACGAACAGGAGACCGACCGCACTAATGCGCCGGCCGAAATAAATATCGATTTAGATATGGGTATGTTGATCGACAGCGACTTCCCGCCTCTCAAACCCCCAAAAGAAACTCTTTCCTCGGTTAAAATGGATACCGTTACCCCCAAACTGAATCACGATATCAGCGAAGGCGAAATTCTCCCCATCGGTGGAGAATCGTCCGATTCAGACTAGGGAGAAATGCGCGGCCAAGATAAGGCGTTGCATAAAACGATCCAGACGCTCCTCCGAGGAGGCAAGGAACCCAGAGCAGACACCAAGAACGCCACGCTTTCACCGCATTTTATGCTGATGATACGGCTTTCTTTACGTCGGCCCACGCGCCCTGGGTGATTTCATCCAGGTTGCAACAGCAGACGTTGAAAGTCTCGAGATGGCTAGTCGAATGGCGACTGGCAATCAATCGCAGCAAAACCAGGCTGTCTTTTTCGCTCGAAGACCGCCGATAATCCGCTAGAATATTCTTATTCATGGAGTCCCGATCAAGTGGGCCAAAACGGCTCACTATCTGGGACTTGAGTTCGACAAGGCCCTTACGTGGACTTCACACCTCAAGAAAGCCGCCGGGAAAGCATACGGAATGCTCCGTATGCTGTACCCCTTAATCAATCGGAAAAGTAAGCTCACGCTTGACAACCAACTAATCCTGTATAAGTCCATGGTCAGATCAGTCCTTATTTACGGACATCCGGCCTGGTACCCGTTCCTCCCAACTTCATCGATTAAAAGACTTCAGTCTTTTCAATCACGTGCGCTTCGCACAATAGTAAACGCTCCCTGGTTTGTTAGGAACGCGCAAATCCACCAGGAGACAGATATTCCAGAGCTTCAGACGTTCCTGTCCAGACTACTGGGCACATTCCTAGCGACGGCGTCCCTTTCGGACAATCCGCTAATCAGAGCCACGGCAGCTTCATTGCCGGCCGTTAGCCCAGAGTGACCACTCACGTCGGTCATCACAATCTTGCCTAAAGAACGGCAAATAAACCCTCCGGATAAACGACATTGTCGCGACATCCGGAAAAAAACCAGAGAATACAAGTCAAGGCCTTCGGGTCAACTTACCATCCAAGAAGAATAAGTAAGAACCATTTGGCACAGAATTTCTTCATCTCCAACTCATTGGCCAAAATCTGACGAACCGTTGTGTCAGTTAAATTCAACTCTTCCACTATCATTCTGACCCTCAACCGACGATCAGAAGGTTCTGTGATTCATCTTACATCGACTCTCGGCCTCCTGAGAATGCTTTAAAGCGCCTGACAACCTACGTTCTTGACAAAACGCAGCTTCTATAGGCCTGCTAAAGTTTTGCAAAACTTTCACAACACTAAACTCGAAGAGATTTACGACTAAACCCCAAATTATTTTTTTAACTTCTCCGCGCGTTTCGCTAACCATGTTAGAATGATTCAATCATCCCCCGATGATGCTAACATGATTAGCGAAACGCGCGTTGAGAAGTAGAAAAAGTGACTTGGCTTTTAGTAGTAAATCTCTTTGAGTGATTATTGTGTAGTGTTGTCATTTTTTTTCATAGGATTAAACAATTCATAAAGAATATTATTCAAAGGCGCGTAGTAGTACAAAAACAATCAGAATTATGGAATAACAATTCATGGATTTTAGACCGTTAACGCATCATTTTACACCTCATTAATTATTCGTAATACTTTAGCCAAACATCCAACAAAACCCATTTAATAAACTCCGGGCTTCGTATTCACCTGATATAGCTGCGTGAGAGTTTTATTTTTCATCACTTACTATTTTGAATTTGAAAAAATATCTGTGCTGATAATTTATACGACTATAGGTTTTCTATAAATATGCTAAGCGAGGAAATTTCACCATATTTATAAGCAACAATACGATACGACCTAAGTTTTTCTCGGAAATCTTATTTCAAATTTTGTTTACTTACTTATACTTGAATTTTTTATACATTCCGACGATGATTCTAGAAAACAAATTAACTATTCACCAGGCAGCTTTTTAAAACCGAAACACTTCAATGCAAAAGTCGAAAAACCACACAAACAACGAAACTCGAGGGTATCCTCGGGTCTGCCTGGAATATTCTGAATGGCTTATTATAAAGTGCGCTACAAGCGGGCATACCATTCGTCAAATCAATAGACGATAACTTATGCCTTTTATTGTATTTCGTTTCTGTTTATCAATAATTGGCCTATAAAAACCAAATGGTATTGAATAGGGAGGTATTAATAGCTTCGTCAGAATAGATAAGGATGGATAGCTTCGTCAGCACTTTTTGATGATATATTTTATTTTAAAAATGTATTATTAAAAAATGTATTTTATCTTCTGATAATATGAAAATATCAGTTCGCCCAGGAGAAAAAGTAACTGTACCAGCTGGGGTGGTTAATAATTCTTATTTTTTTCTTAAAAAAACGCGTTTAATTTAGGTTTATTCAAAGTATGCAACATCGCTAGCTGCCCATTTTTCCCATCTTTCTGGCAATTTGTAGACGCCCTCTGAGAAAAACCGAATCTTTTGAGGTGGTCCAGTCATCAAGCTAGTTTTCCACATTTCCGTTATTGTTAGTGTTTCATGGAAAGCGTGTGAAACATCGATGAAAACAAGTGGTAGTCGCACGGTACTAAATCTGGTGAGTACGGCGGGCGGGGCAAGAGTTTCCAGCCAAATGACGTCTCTGATCGCTTTCGGTGAGTGTGATGGGGCGTTTTCGTGGTGCAAACTCACTTTTTCGTGTCTTGTAGCCCATTCTGGTCACTTTTCAATCAATGCATGATTCAAATTGAGTTGACGGTATTAACTCTTTCACTTGGTTTCAGATACACGCTCAGGCTCATGATACACGACACACTTCTGATCCCACCAAATGTACAATATTGTCTTTTTCCAAAGCGATTCGCTCTTACGGTCGATGTTGATGGTTGTCCTGGATCAACCCATGATTTTGTACGTTTTGAGTTCTTGAAATATATCGATTTTTCGTTTCCAGTTCCGATCCGAAACAAAAAAGTTTTTCAGGCCAAAAAAGCGAAACTTCGCATACTATTTTTCGTTTTTCATATCTGTTTGTCGTTCAGCTGATATGGTACCCATTTTCTGCCTTCTGGATCTTTCCCATGGCATGCAGACTATCACAAATGGTTCGGCGACCAATATTTAACCTCTCTGTCATTCTGTCATTTATTGTTGAGTTTGTATATGTCCTCCAACAATGCTTGAAATCACCACTTTCGAATCGTCTAAACCAACGTCCACAAGCGTCTTGCGTTGGGACATTGTCACCGTAAGTTTCCATAAGTATACGACGGCTTTTACTCGCGTTTTTCTTTTGATTGAACAAGAAAAGCAGTACGTGCCGTAAATGCTTTTTATTTGGCTCGAAAATCGACATGTTTACCACACGAAAAAAAATATAACGCTTACTCGAAATCGTTTAAACATCAACGGCGTTTTGAAAAGTACTTTCGTAGCAACAAAATGACATAAGAGATTAGACTGTGAACCGACTCTTGTTTCCAGCGCCATCTCTTTAAAAAAATAAAAATTATTAACCGCCACACCTTGTATATGACATACATTATGTCTAAAGTCTAAAAAGTACCGGGAATTGTTCATTTGAAAAGCCCGCTTAAAGGGATTGTCAAAATTATTTTTATTGCTAAGTTGGCGCGGCGCAACTGTCCTCTATACTGACGCGGAGTTTGAACGTCATCTGTCATATAGTTTGTTTACAGTGCTCGATTTTGTCAGTTCATCTGAAGTGTGTTTTGCGATTTTTACAATGGATAAAAACATCGAACAAAGAACTTGTCTTAGATTTTGCACTGGAAATGGAATTTCGTGTGTCGAGTCGCTGAAAATGTAGAAGGCTTATGGTGAATCGACTTTATCAAAAACACGTGCGTATGAGTGGTATAATGCAATCAAAAGCGGTCAAGATGTGATGAAAGATTTGCCTCCCTCTGGTATTATAGGCCATCAACGTCTTCAACTGAAGTTAACATCGCTAAAGTGAAGGAAATGGTGACTGAAAATCGACATTTAAGTTTGAGAAAGATAGCCACTGATCTTTCCGTCTCACGAATCAATTGGTACCATTTTCGTACCAAGCTTCGGAATGGCGCCTTCCAACTAAGCCGAAACCCAAAAAACTACGTCAATGTCGATCAAAAGTTGGTGTTGACTGTTTTCTTTGATTATCGCAGTGTTGTGCACTCGGAATTCTTGCCAGTAGATCAGACGGTAAATAAAGAATATTATCTGAGCGTTAGGCGGCGTTTGAGAGAGCAAATTCGTCGTCAGATTTGTGGAAATTGGTGGAATTCTTGAATTTGGCATCCCGACAACACACCGTCTCACAAGGCGATTATTGTGAACGAATTTCTGGCTAAAAACTCAGTAAATACCATCGAACAACCACCTGATATGGCTTCAGCCGATTTGTTTCTCTTTCCAAAACTCAAATTACCACTTCGATGCACCCATTTTCAGTCGATAGAAGAAATAAAAGAGAATTCGCGGCGAGAACTGAAGTCGATTCCCGAAAGTGCGTTTAAAAATGTTTTGACAATTAGATTAAGTGTATTATTTCAGAATGGGCCTTGGGCCTATTTCAGAGTGTACCACGGTAAAATTTGAGCTCGAAGAAGACTTGTGACAGAGAGATGGACTGGCAAATAAAAAAAATTATACAAAATAGAACAGTTTGTTACTGTAAATTTGGAGCATTAATTAAGATGAATTATAAAGATAATTAAGAAAAAATACATCGGTTTACTTACTTTCTATTATTCTGCGGTTTCCTTAATTAAAACGTCAATCCGGAAGAGAAATCTATCAAAATTGTTATACAGCTGTTCAGTGGATCGAGTATTTTAGCCTAATGAACCGCTACTGTGTGACAAATACGGTGAGCTTATTTGTCTTTTCTATTTTAAACAAAATAACCATTTGGTTTCGTATTATCACACTTAACCAAAACCCCAGAACGAAATAAATTCAGTACAATCGCCGGATACGTCTAGAATTTTTTCTGTTTTTCCACATTAAAGAAACAATAATACTTGTTTTTAATATAACATAAAATTTTTCATTCAACTCTTTAAGTGAGTAAAAAAGTTGAGAGCTTTTTTCCAAAAAAAAAAATCAATATTTCTTTTATAACAAACACAAATATATTATTCTGAGAAACATCCTCCGTTTGCATAAATCGTTTTCAACTATGTTTCAGATAGCCCGCGAATTTTCTGATGATAGAAGCTCACCTGTTTCGAGGTGATAAAGTAATCAATGCAATTTCGTATTTCTTCAAGTGTCATATATATGTTTCTAAATCATTCCGGGTGTCGATCCGTTGAGTCTGTGAAGAGTCACGACATTTTGCCAAAATCGCATTTGGCATTTTCAAGTGTTGTCCGCTTCGACTGAAGAGTCCAACTGACGTTAGGAAGTTGTTTAGAAGTTTGTTCCCAGTTCTTAACCCAGTTAAATGAAAACCACCCCAGAATACAGTTCACTCTAGAGGTCGAACAGGATAGAAAACTGCCATTTTTAGATCTCCTCATCACAAGGAAACTTTCTGGAACACTCGAATACACAGAGTATAGGAAACCAACTCACACCGATCGATACCTCAACGCTAAATCCCATCATCATCCTTCTCAAATCCAAGGAGTAGCCAACACCTTGATTTCCAGATCCTTCCGACCGACACTACCAGATACACTAAGCGAGGAACTACCAAAAATATCCCCAGCCCTTACACAAAATGGATATTCAGAAAATTGTATCAGGAAGGCCATTCGCCGCCAGGAAACCCAAATACGAAGAACAATAGAGGATCATGAACCAAATACACTAAAGGTCCTGCTACCATACGTAAAAGGAATCACAGATAGGATAAGCAGACTACTAAGGAAATATAAGATCAGAACAGCCTACAAGCCGCACAAAACTGTTGCATACATCCTAAAAAAGGACAAAGTTAGACTGGAAAATCATGGGGTATATAGTATATCTTGTTCTGACTGCAACAGAACATACATAGGACAAACAAACAGACGAATATGGGCCAGAATACAAGAACATAAAAACGACTTAAAAAATAAACAAACCACTTCCAGCACCATCTACAAACAGGACATAAAATCAATTTTGAAGGGGCCAAAAAAATAGCGAATATTGAAAACTACAAGGTCCGAACATTCAGAGAAGCCCTTGAAATAGAAGAAAGGGGTGCGCTAAATACGCTAAACGACACTCGCAATATTCCAAAAGTATGGAAATCCCGCAGAAAAAACGCGGCAACGTGGCGGCGAGGTAGAAAAATCAATAAACGGACGCCCGACAGCGTTAGCGAGCGCCGCAAATAGTCCCGAACTACCCCGATATAATCTGCGCAGTCGCCGGCCGGCTGTAAAAGCGAGCACAACGACCCGTGTGGAGTCACATGCGATTTTGGCGCAACGTCGTGACTCTTCACAGAATCAACCCGAAATGATTTAGAAACATTATTTACCATCCGTGAAAATATTAGATGTAACATATATATATATATATATATATATATATATATATATATATATATATATATATATATATATATATATATATATATATATATATATATATAATGTGATGTTACAGCGACTCGAATAAATGGCTAAGATAAGGCAAATATATTAGTCGCTTTTGCAACAAGGGCTTTATAGTATTCGTATGGGTACAATACAAACAAAAATCTGGTTGACGAAACTGGGGAATCCAACTGTCGACTCGCCGATCTAAGGTGTAATGCTCACCTAGCCTAGTCTAGTAGTTTAACAGTGTGGGGTTCAAGGGTTTAACTTTATATTTTTATTATTACCCTAAAAACTACCCCCCCTTACGCAGACTACACCTAAAACTATCCCTTCATCCAGTTTAGGAGTGAAGGGAAAGTTTATTATTATATAATATCTTCTTATCTTCATGAACTAAGACCATAATAGCTAATGCCATAGTTGCTAATGCCACAGTAGCTAAAGCCAATACGTTTGCACATCATAACAGTGATTAAATCAGCGATAAAATCACACGAGTGAATATGATGCTTGTGGGGCGGTATTTGTTTGATTTTTACCAAATAATTGACAGATGATTATTGAGGGTGCGATAGTACGTTATCGTAATTCAAAAACCATGAATTATTTTGCCACGAATCTGGATGATTTGTCTCTCATACTGTCAGTACAAAATCCCTGATTGTTGTAATGTTTTCTTCATTGGCTGATGTAGAAGGCCATCCTGAACGAGGTTCATCTTCAACCACTTCTCTACTACCACTTAAGTGATTGTACAACTTGTTTTTTGACATAACTTTATCGCCGTTATAGTTTTTTAACATTGTTGCTGCCAAAGCACAAGAGATTTCGTTTTTTTAGACAGACTTTAATGCAATTCTTCACTCAATAAACTTATCCATTTTTCAAAATCGTCAATAAAACGCGAAATGACCTGAAATTTCTGTCAGTTAAGTACAGCGGTATCAACTTAAAAAACAAATGATTGTATCGAACGTAAAACGTGTACATTTTTAAGTAACCTTACTTTTTGATCATAGTACACATCGTTTTCATTGTTTTTTTCAGTTAGAATTAAATTCAATACAATGCTGGAAACGGTCATGACATTTTTGAAGTACTTTTTGTAGCCATTGTTGAGTAATGCAATTTCTTTGGTTGATATATTTATCGATTAAAAAAAAATCGATAAAAAAAGGTTTAACAATTACAAAATGCGCTATAATTTCTAACTTAACAAGTGAAACAATATAAAACTAAAAAACAGTTCCATTTTTAATATACCGATTAATACCGGGTCTGTAAAAATTAAACAGGAATTTGCTCATAGATGGCCCTAGCTGTCAATATAGTTACCGACAAACCGCGTCATTGGCGCCATTTCCTTGTTACCATCTGACAAAGACTTTCAACTGACAACAATACAAGTTTCATACAACAGCATAGTTTCTAATAGCGTTGAACATGTCGAATATTGTGCCTGGAAACTACGATTTGCGGACAGCATTGATTTTCTGTTACCATTTGAAGAAAACTGCTGCAGAATCGCATGGAATTTTTGTCAAAGCTTATGGTAAGCATGCTCTAGGTAAATCACAGTGCTTTAGTGGTTTAAAAATTTCAAAAGTGGCGATTTGACGTGAGGAACGAAGAACATGGAAGACTACCGAAAAAGTTTGAAGACAATTGCAAGCATTGTTGGATGAGGATGATGCTCAAACGCAATAACACCTCGCGGATCGATTAAATGTGACACGAGAAGCCGTCTCTATACGTTTGAAAGACATGAAAAAAATCTAAAAGATGGGAAAATGGGTTCCACATAAACTGAATGAAAAACAACAGAAAAACCGAAAAACCACTTGCCAAATGCTGCACGCCAGGTATAAAAAAGTCTCGCGACGTAAAGTGAATATATTTTGAGAATCCTAAACGTAAAAGATCATGGGTCACTCCAGGCGAACCATCGACGTCGACTGCAAGGCGAAATCGCTATGGACGGAAGATAATGCTCTGGTGGGATCAGAACCTGATCGATTTGAATCAGGCTTTACGTGAAAAACGACCAGAATATCAAAAGAGACAACACAAAATGATTTTGCTTTAAGATAATGCACCATCACCCACAACAAAAGTGGTCAAGGAAACGATTGAGGCGTTTAATTGGGAAATGCTTTCGTATGCGGCTTACTCACCAGACTTGGCTCCGTCCGATTACTACTTATTTGCATCGATGGATCACGCACTTACTGAGCAACGCTTCATTTCTTACGAAAATGGGGCTCGATGTTCAATAATAGCATCGAAAGAAACAAAACTAATTTGAGAGGAAAATTCGTTCGGAAATTAGGTTTATCTTTAGTCAGACCCCACCTGGACACAAGAAGACAGAACCAAAGGCTTCCTAGACAACTGCGTCATAGAATTGAAAATTATTTTCCAAAATCCATTGAAAACCTACAAGAACCGCCGGCAAAAAGACCTAATACAATACAGAGATGTTCAATGTCCCCGAGGAAAAAAGATAGAAAGACTAGGCACATCTGTAAAAAATATAACACGCCGATATGTTTAGAACATGGAGATTTTTGTTGTCAATATTGCAATAAGTTAGACGTGTATGATCTCAACTAACATTTTTTGTATTTACTATAAATTGTCAATAGGTTAAAAGTAGATATACAGTAGTTTTATAAATTGAAAAGAAAAAGTTGAGTTTTTGTTATTTTTTAAATAAAAGTCTATTAAAATGTATAAATAAATATGTGTTTTACTTAAGCCCATTCACTATTAGTTATTAGAATATATTTCCTATTAATAAGTGTCACAAATTATTAATTTGTGTTGGTTTTATTTAATTTTATTTTCGGGGTAGGTCAAACCCCACCTAGTATGGCATGTGAGATTACCCAGTCGTAAAATTTGGTTTTTTAATATCCATTTCCTGGATTTTATACAGCCCATACACATTTTTTTATTGTATTCATTTTTTTCCGTATGCATTTATCTTCAAACGTGGCAATCGTAAGTATATATGCATTTTAAAAAACTAAATTTAGCAAGACAACGAAAAAACCACACCATAGTATTTATTCATCAAAACCTTATCTATAGGTATTTTAAACAAAACACAAATGTTACCTTAGTTTCTGATAAGACCACATATTTGCAGCCATTGAAAACCTTGCTGTTATCAACTCACTATTGTTCACACAGGTCACTTTATTTGGTCTAGGAGGAAAGTGTAAAATGGTTGCTGAATTATCTTTTCGTTACTTTAAACAGCTGCAGATTGATGTCGTGTGCAATATTGCACTTCCGTGGGAAAAATCAGCACATATGCTAATATGGCTGTTTTTCAAGTCTAAACATTGATATAGATTAATGATAGACATACAAAGGGCGTCACAGTACGTACTGATCGGTTTTAAGACTTTAATGTGTATTGATAATGTTCATTTGAGTATAATTTTCAAATAAAGGGTTGTCCAATAAGAGCGTCAGAACTTTAAAGGGGGGCACAATGATAAGTACAAGTGATAACCAGGTAATTTTTATTTTTCTTGAAATTCAAATTTCCTCATCATTCAAATGTCGTCATCGGCTTCGTCTGGAGTGATGCATGCAATATTTCAATAGTGGCTTCAAGGATAATAATTGCATTTCTGTAAATCAGAGTTTAACATAACACCACAAAAAATAAGGGCGTAATTTTTTCCCCAAAAAGGGGATCGCCTTCCAACTTCTGCGCGCTGTTGGATCGTGCATTTTTTGCCGCACAATCATCAAAGTAGCAGCACAAACCATTCTAATGAGATTAGTAGGGCATATAAAACCAGAAATCTGTCCAGATCAAGTAGGCTTTAGACCAGGTCATGCTGATCACATAAACACAACTTTACGGACTATTCATCGATTTTGAGAGGGTATTCGACAGCTTAGCCCAACCTGCCTAATGGAAAGTTAAAAAAAGGAATAATCGAAAACATTATAAAAATTAAAAAAAATGATGTATCCAACAATGGTGTTGCTAGGCACCATCTGATATATACTAAAGTTTGACATTGTTGACTGTATATTTACTCAGAACGTTTTGTCATACGGACGCATTTGTGTTGTTTATCGACTTGAAAATTTTATCTCAGTCAAAAAACGGAATTTACTCGCGAGAATTGTGGTGCGATGATTTACTACGACTTTGGACTTGGTCATCAACTACCGACAAACCCAGGCCAGCACCCCCCCTCAGGCTATCAACCCTTGGTTATGTGCCTACCCATAAGTCTATCAAGAAGCCTACCGACTGGCGAGTGACCAACGCAGAATACTTCTTAGAAGGCATCCGGCCATACCCAGCCTTTAACTGGCGTGACTGAGGGGTAATTCGTTGTCGGATTTTACACTCTTGCCTAGAAACAATCACAGACATTTAGGTGTGGATATGTGTGGGCGTGTGTGTGTAGGGTAGGAAGTAAGACGGACAGAAGAATTAAAGAAAAATACCCATCCGAGCGCTGGAATCGAACCAGCTACCTTTGGGTTGTCAGGCAGGCGACTAACCCACCAGACCACCGCTTCCGGCGGAGAAGGATTTTCCGGTATACTTTGTTGAATTTATTATTGGTAAGTTGGTTTTTTACAAAATCTGTTATATAAATTTAATTGACAATATTGGTTTTTCTGTTTTAGTTAACGCAAAATGGTGATGTGATTTGTGCCAGACTGTAAACATTACAGTGAACAAAAAAATTGTAGATTTTTTACATTTCCTGTCGATTGAACTGAGCGAAAAAAAGGGTTTAATCTTGTGAGGTAATATTAAATATTTATAAGATGACATGGACGTATAAAAATGATTGCGAAAATTCTAGGCGACAAGATCGGGAACCATCAAAACATTCACTTGGTCTGTAGTTTCCATTTTGTTGTTAGAGCAAATTGTCTCAAGATATTTGATTTTAATATTAAAAGGAAATTTGCGTTTCAATCTCCGGGGAAATGATATTATATTTAAATATATATGGTATAATATGTCCGTATATTTGTGGAATTGCTGACTGTTTTGTGTACCGTCCCTATGACGACTGTAGAAAGCGAAATATTCTCTACCCTCAAACGAATCAAAACATTTCTAAGAAACACTATAGGCCAGGAACGGCTGTGCGCATTAGCAATGCTATCTATTGAAAAAAAAACTTGTGAAGTCAATGTGAAATTTTAATGATCAAGTCATCGACCACTTTGCTGCTTAGAAATTTAGGAGGATGGACTTCAACTACAAACAGATTTAATGGTCATGGTCCTATGGTGAGTTTAGCAAAATTTTATTATCTAGGTACCTATTTGAAAACTTGAAGTCAGTGACAGTCACATTCGTATTTCTATACATCAAAATGTGTGTATGACACTAAGAAAAGTGGTTTCGACGCATTTCCCTATCCCCATTCTAAAATTTGGTTATACGTGCCCCTCCTGTTTTTTCCTCCACGAACCGCCCTTGTGTATATCACTAGTTTAGGTTGTCCAAAATCGGTTGTTGTGCCAGAAAACATCGATTACTGTGCGCGAACTGATAAAGTAAGATCGTCATGTGACATACCGTGAAATTGAGGCATCCCTGGGCATTAGTATGATAAGCATACACAAGATTTTTACATGTACATTTAGTCGTGAAAAATATTTGTGCACGTTAGATTCTGCATAATTTGACAATCGGCCAAAAAAGTGTGTTAAAAGCCGTGTATAACATCTACACAGGTGACGAATATTGGTTCTATGCGTATAAGCCAGAAAGTAAACTGCAGTCGACTGTATGGGTCTTTCAAAATGAGCTAAACCCAACAAAAGTTGTTCGCGCAAGAAGCACCGCGAACCAACGCCTGTTTTTTGGGATAAATGGCCATATGGTTACAGTGTCTCTAGATAATCGTACAATCCTCAATTCTGAATGGTACACAACCATTTGTTTGCCAGAAGTCTTCGAAAAAAAAAAACAACCAGCGACGCAGGAACATTCTTCACCATGACAACGCGAGCTCTCACACATGGAACTGAACAACAATATTTGACCGGTCAAAACATCAAATTGATGGGTCATCCACCGTACAGTCCTGATTCGACACACGATGATTTCTTTTTGTTCCCGTTGGTGAAGAATAAACTACGTGGTCAACGATTTTTGATGCCAGAAGAAGCGATTGGTGCGTTTAAAATGCATGTTTTGAAGATACCTTAATCAGAATCGAAAAAGTGTTGTGAAAATTGTATCGATCATCGCGAAGAATATTTGAAATACAATAAAACCGTTTTCAATGATAAATATTTGTTTTTAATTATTATTCCGGATGGATAAATAAATAGCAACATTCGTACGCCTTATTGAAGAAATGTATAGGAATGTTCAGTGCTGTTTAGCCCATGGTGGACATAGAAGCGATTAACTCTACATTTTTACGGATGTGCAGCAGAGGTGTCTCTTGTCTCCTCTTTTCTTCAGTTTTCTCCCAAATTATCTCCTTAAAAATATCAACGAAGGTCAAAATCTCACATCCAGTAGACCCTCAATTCTAACTTGACGGCCTTGAATTCGCGGATAACAATATGGCACAATAATATGGTCTATGTGATAAACAGACTTGCAACTGAGTCCAGAAAGTAGGCCTGAAAATTAACTTAAAAAACGACCAGGGCGCTGAGAATCAACACCCGAAATTTTACCCCTTTTATCCTCAATGATTACCCATAGAAGATATGGAGAATTTTACATATTTGGGCAGCATTCTCACACAGAATGGAGGTGTAGATCTTAATGTCAGAAAAAACGAAAAGGTCAAGGAGCATTTGGAGCAGTGGCATATGTGTGTATGAGAGATCAACACAATATTCGACCGAAACAAAACTCCGTATATTTAACCCCCATATTAGGTATGTCTTGCTCTATGGGTGTGAAACGCGGAAAATAGCAAAGACAATAACAAATAAACTTCACATCTTCACAGATAAATACTTTCAGAAGATACTCCCCATATTCTGGCCAGACAAGATTCGAAACGAAGACTTGCTTTATATCACAAACCAAAGGAAAATAGAATACGAGATGACACTTCGTAAGTGGGGTTGGAATGGGCACATAATCAGAAAGCAAAGCAATTGTATAGCTAAAATAGCGTTGTACTGGAATCGACAGGACAAAAGAGGTATTGGAAAGCCCGCACTGACATAGAGAATAATTGTCCATGATGAATTCAAAAGAGCGAACATATCCTGGCAGAGTCAAGGCTCTGGCGCAAAACAGAACTAGATGGCTTGCTTTTATTGAAGCTCTATATTTCGCGTAGAACACGGAAATCTATTAGCGACATTTACATTTAAACACTGTTGCCGCTATTACGTTTCAAATTTCTGACAGTCTTATTGGAAAACTTATTATTAGTTCACTATTCCGTCTGTAGAATGTCTGTATTTTTCGAAGAAACATATTTGTGTTTTTGAGCATTGTTGAACAATTTTCGATCCACTATCAGGTTGATAACAAAGCCGGATGTCGACGCTAATGTGTCGAACCGCCTTTTATGTATTAGTCGACCCTTCTAACAACGAGGAAAATTCATCCTGCTAGATAACCAACCTTGTATCGAAATCTTGAAAAATCAGAAACTTTTTGTCGGTAATTCGAATAGAGAACCCTTTGAAACTTGCACACCCTGGTTATCTTTTTTCACATTTTAAAACGGTATTAAAACTTTAACATTAGATTTACAAAAAAAGCATAGCAACAATTTTACAACCTTCCTAGATCAAAATATCACTATCACAAAAACACACTTTTATCTACAACAAACCACTGTATTACAAATATTTCCAAACAACAACTGAAATCACATTGCTCGAACGCCAAACACACAACACATCGCACGAAGTGAACAAATTCTCTGAAATAATTATTAAACAATTACGAATATAAATCTCGGTATCTTTTCTTGACCTGAACTTGTGTAAAAACCCGTTTATTAATTCCCAACAACTGTTGTTCGCTCGATGGAACGGAGATAGATAGTTGTTGGTGGGTCCGTGAAAGTAATTCATAACGCTGCCGAATAAAGTGCTTAAAAAGTAGAACGTACTGTATATGATTTGAAATGAAATTGAAAGTAAAGGTGTGTCCACTGTTAACTTGCACAAAAGCAATCACGACTGAAAAGATATAGTCTAGGAAGTAACTGAATTATCAGGTACCTAAATTTTTTCTGGATATTAAAACTATTATATTATAACATACTTTTTTTGTAGAGCATAATCACATCAATTTTTGTTAATTAATTAAGCCTTTCAATTTATGGAATATGCGACACTTGAATAATTCTTTGTATTTTGTATTTACTTTTTGTGAAACAATTAATTGTATGATTTAAAAAACATTATAGAAACTTGAGAAAAATCCAGTTTTTACACTATCAATACAATAAATAATTAACAATAATAATATATGATATGGTTCGCAGATGAAGGCGATATGTCCTATTAATAAACCTGACGCCACACATTGGCCTACATAGCCAGTCCAATATTTGATCCAAGCAAGAAGCAAGCCAATGTAAACCAATAGTTCAATTACAATCTACAGTTCAATTTTTGTATTTTCCAGCCCACTCTAATGTTTAAATCAATGTTTCACTTGTACCAGTGGCAACTCGTGAGGGAGGGCGTTCGTGCGCCGCCCTTCTAGCATTTATCACAGTAAATAATTTTTCAGAGCAAAACACCATATTTTATTTCCGTTCAGAGTTTCTTTCCTTTAACTAATTTTAAAATATTATTCAAAATTAAAATCTACAAATATAGAAGAACGTTTGTCGACCCATCACACCATATAATGCGGATAAAAATTCCATCTTCTCGCCACAATTTTTACATCGTTGGTCGGACGTTTACCACCAGCGACCGTACTCCACGTCATGTTTTCTCGTCGTTGGCGTTACATGTTTTGTTGGTTGCCAGAATTCGGGGGTTTAAGTGCTTTCTAAAACATATGATTTGGACGTAGTATCCCTGCGACCGAGCGTATCGGTAATTAGTTTTAAACGCTGATTTGACGGGTACGGAACGTTTGATATGTCTCGCGTCGCGTATTTCGCGAATACTTGTTTTGATTTGCGATTTGCTACGTGTGAATACACTGAGTAGTACTTTTTAAATAAAAGTAATCAACTTTTATTTGCAAACATGAAGGTGTCTGATTTAAAATAGCTGGGTTTCAATCTCATGTGGAACACATAACAACCTGCGTCTCCGCCAAAATGAGCATTCTGCTAGTTGCTTGATCGGAACCGATTTCTGTCAAGCAACTAACAGAATGTCTCTATCAAAAATAAATAATAACAATAATAATAAATCTAGGTCAATACCAGAATACTGATTTCTAAAATTACCACTATCACACATAAATGTTTGTAAGTGACTAATACCATCTTACTAAATATGAAAATAATGGACATCAGTCATTGATTGTGAGTAAACAACTTCACTATTAACAATGCTTATTATCTCAAACCAAATTGACAAATAAATTAAGGGAATTTTGAACAGACATGCATTACTGGTTGCCACATATTTTATTAATTACTTTTGTTCCTTTAATATTTGTTCCATTAATATACACACAGCTTTTTTATAAAATAAAACTAAAAGTATACTTAATATATTAATAAATTAAACTCATATTAATATAATAGCATATAGTCTAGTTTAATGATTTACTAATTAAAATTATAAGGGTGTATGAAAAGGCTGAACCCAAATTTAAATTTAAGCATTGTCATTGTCTAAAGATGAAATAACACAATTCCCACGTAACAATACAAATCCCAGTTTCCTTACAACATACTTGATTAGATAACATTAAAAGCATTAAAAACATTAAAAATTAACCCAGGAAACATGCCATAAATTAAATATTGAGTACTTACTTTATAAGCGAATAATTCCCTTCTGGAATTGTAACATCTATACAGGATATATCATTAGTAACTTTTACAACAGATCCATCAATTTTTTGTATTTGAATCTTAAATTCCTCTAGCTCCCTTGGCCCTTTCTTACTTCCAACTACAAAATAAAACAATCTTTTTATCTAGTAATACTTTACTAATAAGTATATTGTCTTACCTTTGGGAACAAATCTTACAACATTTTGTGCCATTTTTATTGATATATTAAATCCCTTTATAGTAATATTAATAATCTAAATTTTTGATTGATACAATTTACATAACATCACAGAAATTTAATCTGAAATTATAAAATCAAATATTTAATTACAATATATTTTCACAATCTTGCTTGGATGATATAATTTAATTGAAAACAAAGACGATATACACAATATAGTCTAAAAATAATGAAAATCTATTCAGGCAAACTGATGAGATAAAGCTATTACACGATTTCAACTAACCTAAATGGAGACAGTTATTTCTCATTGCTTATTCCAGTTTTTCGTTTTACAGTGTCAATCCTATTTTAGAAATAAAATAAATAAAAACATCTAATATATTTTATAGGGAAACTAAATCCAAAACAAAGACATGACAGCCTTGTCATGCCACTGACATATGAAAGGTTGCCGAACACTGAATTTTTTCAACAACAAAACTGAATGTATATTTTTGTATATCTATATTTGCTACACTAAGCAAAATATATTTCCACTCTCCTACGAACGAAATTTACAGGTATGGTATAAAATTATTAATTCTTATAAGTCTAGAGTATTTTTTAAATCTGACAATAGTACAAAGTGTCATATTGTTTTCTAACCTTAGTTTTCAGTTATCAGAAAAATTCAGTTCAGTATTTTAAGTAGATATTCTAGAAAACAATGACGAAACTGATGGAATGGCTCTTCGTTGCAGGAGTCCTTGGCGCGGTTTGGTTGGCTCTTCTAACAAATACAATTGAAAATACTTTTGTTAAGGACTATTACAATTTGCTTTTATTTTCACCAATTCTGTTTGTTGGGTTATTTGGAGTAAGCTAGAGATAAGTATAACGCCTAACACTGTTAACTCCACCATTTTAGGTATATGCGCTAACGTTAGTTTTATATAGAGTATTTACATTTAATAATTGTGATGAGGCCGCAGAAGAACTGCAAAAGGTAATTTTTCTCTATATAAAATTTTTTTAATGTCATATTCTACAGACCTAGTGGCTCTTGGCTTTGAGGTCTTTTAGGTCTTCTTTTCCATATTTTTTCAGTTCAAAACCTCACTCATACTTCCCCCAGATCTTTCATCACTTCATCCAGCCATTTCTTCCTCGATCATCCTTTCTCTTTTCCCTTTCTACTCCCATCAGTATTCTTTAAACCCATCTTTTACTGGGCCTCCTTGCTATGTGCTCCTAGTGAGTTTATTATCTTTTCTATTTTTAGGAAATATTAGAAGCAAAAGAAGCTCTGCAGAAACAAGGTTTTAAATTCAAAAGTCTGTAATTTAGGTATAATATATATTGTTCATACATAATAAATATTCTAAATAAATAGGTAATTTTATATATTATAATTAGTTTTGCAGTAACTAACTTTATATAAGAGAAAATATAAAAAATTCCATAACTCTCGCATTAAATTAAGCTACCAATGGACCTAACAAGGAATTCTTGGTGTACAAACACAAAAGTCTTCGTGAATTACTCTGCAATTTGGGTTAGAAACTAGAAAATTCCAAATACCCTCTTTGGTAACGTTAGTGTATGTGACATCCAGCAAATCTAAGTTCAAGTTCTTTACGAATCTGAATACTACATCAGTTATTTTTCTGTATCCTCTTAGAGACAGCCTTCTCAAATTTAACTTTTTTTGCGGTCTTTCTCCATATCTGTATCGTCTCTCTGGAAACTGTAGTCTTAAACCAAAAATATCCAAATGAATGGCGTTATTTTCACTGCAACAAAAAACAAATTAACAAACTAAGTCCAGGAGAAAGCTGTTTCGAGGATTGGTTTCACAAAACTGTGATACCTACGTTGGTAATTGTAACAATGATACTTCAGGTTCCTCCTCAGCATTAACATCTGCATTTATTCTGTTCTCTTGTCTGCTGGTTGCAGGCTCATTCTGACTAACATCATCATCTTCACTGCTAAAATTATTTCATATCAAGATTGTTTTTAATTTAAAATATAATGTACACATACCTTTCTTGATCAGTAATTTGATAATCATTTTTAGCTTCTCCCTCAACATTATTTGTATTGCTTCCGTTATCTGACGACATTTTAGATGTACTGGCTTCTGATAAGTCTGGATGCCTACAATGTAATACATACTTATTCATTTCTTAGTTTGTAACAAATACAAACTTTTCTGCAGATTCTCCAGCTTTAAGTTTTTTTTGATTTATTTCTAAACATTTTTCTGCTTTTCTTTTGGTACTAATTCTTGATGAGTCTGAACCAAAACAACTGTCGGTTTCCTGATGTCTAGAAGTGCTGGGTTGTGGGTCAGAGGGATTTACATTTCTATAATAAAATAGGATTATATTTTATTATAGATTATATATTTTAACATTTGGATTTTCGTTACCTTTGCTCTTCGTTAGTTTCCGATTGACCATTTGGTTTTAGTTTTTTTCTGAGACTAATGGATTCAGAAAAATCTATTACTTCTGCTGCTGGCATATTACCTTGTTCGTCTGTCTGTAACAGGACACAAACATTGATTATTAAAAAAAAAACTGTCGTAAAACATACCTCTCTAACTTTTAATACAATAATTTGCTTCCTCCTCTCCATTCCAAACATACAACAGTTAGTATGATCTTCTGAATCGGTTTCACTATCTGAAGAATCTGAAACAAAAAGTTGTAGATGATTCTATGTAAAAAGTACCCAAAATTGTTTATTCATCAAATTTTATTTTGTCGCCATCAAAGTTGCAGAAGAAAACTGTTAGTATGATCTTAGATTTCGAGCGACTTTGACGCGTTTTTTGGTTTTTGGCTCGTTTTCGAGGCGTCATTCTGAAGACTGTTGGCTTGTTTGCATGTCGTACTCGTAAATCCATTTCGTCGCCCGTTACAATGCGTTTTATGAAGGTGGGATCCATAGAAGCTCGGGAAATCACGTCTTCGAGCGACTTGCTTTTGATGCTCTTTTTGGACACAACTGAGCTCTTTCGGAACCAGTCGTGCGACAACGCGTTACATGTTCAAAATATCAGTCATTATATTATTAATGGACTTAAAACATATGTTCACCTCTTGAACCAACTCTAGTAAGACTCATACGACGATTTTCGAGCATCCGTTTCTTGATTCTGTCGATGTTTTCATCGTTGGTAGACGCTGAAGATTGACCAGAACGAGGCAAATCAATTACCACTTTTCGACCCTCTTTGAATGTGTTATACCATTCATATACCGGTATTTTTGATAAGCACGATATGATTTTTACCTCTTCCGCAACATTTTCAGCGATTCGGCAACTACACCGAAAATTTAAAGCAAACTATGCCAATATTTTTATTCATAGTTAAATCGCATCGCACACTTGACGTCGACTAACAAAACCAGCTAATGTAAACAAACTAGTTGATCTATCGCGCTCAAAATGGACATCGTAACTGGGCACGGTGCTGCCATCTTACGTGAGAAAATAAAATTAAACAATATTTTCCACGGGCTTTGGAAATGAGAAACTCCTACTTTTTTTCACAGAATGTTTACTGAACAACAAAATTACTATGAGAAGCAAAATAGAAACAGAAAAACTACTAATAAAAACAATGGAAGAAGGAAAATGTAATTACTTACCTGTCTCTACAGTATTTAAACCAACATCAGCGATATTATTACATTGTGGCAATGTACGTAATTCCCCTAAATGTTTCCGACACAGAAACTTTTGAAAGAAAGGTCGAAAATTTATGAAGTCATCTGCATACATATGCGGTGAATAATAATCTTTACATTTAGTTATATTCAAAGAATTATGCTCTAAAAAAATACAGGGTACTTTATATTTAAAAGAAAAAAAAAGTACCTACCTTTATTAAAATTGTCTTTATAGCCACAAGTACATTCGGGATAAGGATCTTGATATAAAACACTTTCTGGTAACTCTTCATAGCTGCCACCGACTGCTTGCAAAAATTGTTCCAATGTTTCGTTTTTTATAGTACTCTAAACAATAACAGGAGAGAAAATTGAAACATAATACTTTTAAAGAATTACCTCTGTGAGCATATGCTTATTTTCATTCCCCAGTAGATGGTAACCATCCTTTAACAGTGGTCTTCCTTTATCTAGTTCATATGTCCTCATACTTTGGCAATATAATGCCAAGACTGACTGATGAGAGTTAAAAGTCCTTAAAATGTCATTGCTAATTGCTACAAATTAATAATGATTAGTTATTTTAATAAATTAACATGTATTAACTCACTGTTAAATCTGGTATCTATAATTTTAAGGTTTTTAAAACCATGTTTGGCTACACTTAGATATGGCATAACATTAAAGTGTAAGCTTTGGCACTTAACAATCGATAGCAACTCTAAATTTTCATATTTGGCAACTGACAAAAGAAAATTACTGTCCACCCAATCACACTCATCTAAAATTAACACCTAAAAACTCTATTTGTTATAAATATAAATACAAGGTGTAACAACCAACCCGCAAATTCCGCATTCTCTGAAATGACCCATGGAAAAACATATTTCCATTTTTAACATATGTCTTTTTTAAGCTCAGTTCCACTAATGATTTTGGAAAATTAGATAGAAACAACTAAAATGATATAACAGTTAAAAGGTACGTCAATTTATAATAGACAATATTTACAGTTTTCCCATCAAATCTTTGATTTTCTAAAGCAAGTATGACGAGATTTTCCAAATACATCCAAGAGATCAAGTGTTTTTGAGGTACATTTCCATTATATTTGCTTTCAGCTTTTAGAAATAAATGAGTTGTTTTATCATAAATTCTTTCACATATATATTCTACTTTTTTAGTTGTATTTGGTTTACTCCGTGCATCAATATACTGCCATAGTCTCGGATCTTTAATTATATTTTTGAAATACAAACATGTCCTTAAATAAATAACTTGTAATGTTATGCTTATTATTGGATACTCTTACCTGCTCAAATTAAATAGAGAGGTTGCATCTAAATACGATAAAATATACATCATAGTACAATCCGAGAGTTGCAAAATCCTGCAAACTTCTTCATTGCTTTCCATAGTTTGTTTGGATGATTTAAATCCAACCGAGGAAGCACTTACTGACAAGTAGGTGAGTTTTTGATTTAATATTTAAAAACCATAAGTTACAGAGCAGAACTGAAAAATATATAGAATTTTTTGCTTACAAATAAATTGACGTTTAAGCAAATGATCTGTCATGGAGTAGGTCAAATAAACCCATGATAAAAAAATCAATAGAAAATGTAAACAGTAAATAAAACAAATTTGATAAAATGTCTTTACATTGTTGCTGCATTTGTTTAAATTATTCTGAACCAATTAAACAGTTAAATACGGAAGATGAAAACAAGCAGTCATTTATTAATAAACTGAAAGAAATCGAACCAAATCAAGTAATAAGAAACATAAGCTTTATAAATATAAAATAATATATAACAATAATATTTTTTATGCAGGGCTGGCACGATAAACTATTAATCTGTCAGAGATGTGAAGTTTTATTGAATAATTCATACAACTTCAAATGCTTGTGTGTTAAAAATGAGTTAGAGCGTAAAGAATTTATCCAAAAGGAGCTGGAAGAATATAAGACAGATGATGATTCAAATTTGGATGATTATTTTAAAAACTCTGATACAGATGATAATGTTCCTATTTCAAATGATGGTAAATCAAATATAATTATTAAAGAATCAGATAGCGAGAGAAACTATTCTTGCTTTAATTGTGGGAAGACATTTGTTTCAAAAAATGCTTTAGCTTGCCATATTAGTACAAAACACGGAAATAATTGTGATTTTTGTCCAGAAACATTTAGAAACAAGAAGGATCTACATAATCACACAAAAAAGGAGCACCATCCATTAAAGGAAAAACCACCAAAATTTCTTTGTGAACTCTGTTCAGAACCATTTTCACTGTTAAAGGACATTTTAGGTCATTGTTTTAGTGTTCATAATATGGATCAGAAGCAAGTGAAACCTTACTTGTGTGACATCTGTGATAATAAATTTAGTTCATCAACTTTACTCATTCAACATAAGAAATATCATAATGGTGATAGGATTTTTACCTGTATTACATGTGGAAAATCATTTATTACTAAACGGGATTTAAGTGGTCATGAAAAACTTCATGGAAATAAAAGAAACTACAGTTGTGATAAATGTGATAAAACTTTCAACACCAGTCAAAATTTATGGACTCACACATATGTGGTACATACTGATGCCAGTGAATGGAAGTATTCTTGTCCAGTATGTCGTAAAAGATTTCCAATGAAATCTAATTGCAATGAGCACATACAACGTCATCAGGGTGTCAAGGAGTATTCATGTCACATATGTAAGAAACATTTTACTACCAGACCTGAACTTCTAAAACATGTTAAGCTCCATTCCAATATAGCCCAATGGAAATGTTGTCATTGTCAAAAAACGTATAGAGATCAGAGATCTTTAAAGGTTCATCTTGCCAAAGCACATGGAATGGGAATAGTAAAACCAACTGCTAAAATTAAGAAATATGTCTGTCACATATGTCCCAGTCAATTTTACTATAAAAATAAACTACAGAGGCATATACATACGCATACAGGTTTAAAACCCTTTGGTTGCAGTGAGTGTGACAAAAAATTTACAGACAAAAGTTATTTGACCCACCATTTTAAAAACATCCATAACATAATTGATAAAAATAAAATTAAAGAAATGACAAATATATTGTAAAAAGATAAACCCAAATATTTCGAATAAAAGTTGATTTATTTATTTGTTTTTTTTTATGTTACTATTAGACACAGTGTTTAAAATCTATTTAATCTATGATTTGGATTAACGCATTTCCCGACCACGCCATCTGTTGCCTTTTGCCGATATGAAAAAAAATGATAAATACAAATTTTACCGTGAATGGATTGCTCCCTTTGAATTGATTTGTTATACTTTTAATTTTACCCTTTAAATTTGGTCCAGACTTTTTAGTCAATAGGATTAGTCTAAAAAGTTTTATTTCTAAATCGCGCCATCTATTATAACTTGCTAAGAATAAATATTATAGTTTCAATATCTACCGCAATCGTCGTTGTTTTCGATTCTGAATTTTATTCCTTTGGATTCTGCATATGGTTATTTTTGTTTAGTTCTTGGTACTGGCAATAAACGAGAATTTTTGTTATGCGGTGAGATCAGTGAATACATGGGTCCTTCTCTGAGAAACTGTTGTGTCCCTGGTTGTTATGATTCTATCTCAAAGAGGCAAGTCTTACATATAATGTAACATAATGAGTGTTGTTTAAATAATGTTTTTTTTGTGAATGTCTTTTCATTGTAGGCATGTAATTCCTAAACATAAGCATTGTCGAGAAATATGGCTAAAACGTATAAACAACGTTAGATTATTCGAATTAGAGGACAGATTAGTGAACAATTATAATGTATGTGAATCACATTTTGAGGATGCCTGTCTTATAAATGGGAAGTTAAGGAAATTTGCTCTACCCACATTGAATTTATTAAATTATGTGAAAATAAACAATGATTGCTTTTTTAACAAATCTATGCTAAGAACAGTTCCTACTGATGAAGGTGAAGGTGAAGGTAAATTATTTGTTTAGAAACAACAGTTAGTTTCATTTTTCTCAGATACAGTTGGTTCAGTTAAAAAACCTACAATAACCTATGGTAGGAAAAATCCCTCCTTAATAAATGCTAATGAAGAACCTCCAGTTGATCATATATCATCTCCTGATAGTAAGCTTTCAGGTTCTCAAGAAATTTCTGAAGGAAAAAGGTCAGTTTATGGAGCTAAACATTCTGAAGGGGGTTATGTTTACATTTTGTGACACTAGCTGAATTATTTTAGGTTTGATGACAACATAAAATCGCAAATCGAAAAAACTTGTTGTGTTTGTTTAAATGCAGGAACAAACTATAATAAAGTGTCAAAAAAGAGCGACAACAAAATTGCTTTGCTAACAAAACTAAAAACCTGCATCCCTGAAATTGTATGTATTTTTAAATAGTTACTTCTAAAATATATTGCATATATTGGTTGTTTTAAAAGTAACCAAATATTTAAATATATTTAACCCAGTTTTATGTTTCTATTGACATTATCGGCAGTTGCTAATTTGTCAAATGATTTTCTTAAATCAGAACATTTCTTTCTTTCATTTCTATTATTCGTATATCCCTTACCAGCAATCTATATTAAAAATTATATAACGCTTAGGTCCCTCCTGGTTATTTTGGTGCATTGAACACAATTCAGTTTTGGTTTCGGACGTCGATGATTTTCTAATAACGATCTCTATCCCTCACTCCTAACATTTTATTCGCATTTCGACCTTCTCCCAGTGCACTATTCTAGACTCAGCGTCGTAATGTTAGATACACCATATAAATGTCAAAACATTGAAATATAATTCAGTTTTATTATTTTTTTTTAAATTTGTTTCAAGTACAAGTTAAAATATTGTAAAAGGGAAAAAGTTTAATTTACCTAAATCAGAATATAAAAAAATATTAGTAAATATTTACTCTTTTTATTTGAAGTTTTTCATCAGTTGCCAAGTTTATTATTCGGATGTCTTCTGTCAAGAAACGAAAAAATATTCATTATGGTAATTGCATCAGATTCCTGTATGACTGCAAGAGCGATTGCTGAGGAAGCTCAAGTACAAACAAGAGTTAGAAAGGTTCCAACAATTATTAAAAAAGTATGAAAATATTGTAACAAAAAAATTGACAAGCAAACCAACATTAAACACTTAATTGACTGAGCAGTGGCAGAAAATCTTTTTTTTTTTCTGGTGAAAAAAGTCAATTTGGCCGGGCCCTGATGGTTGTTCTTTTTTTGCTTTTATGATCTTAGGAAGAACGATAAAATTGTATCAAGACGAAAGGAGGAATTTTCACGGTTTAGAAACTCATGGGTTCACTGAGCACAACGATCAACATCGACCACAAGACCGAATCGCTTTAAAAAAAGATAATGCTGTGTATTTGATGGGATCAGAAGGGTGTCGTGTACGATGAACTTCTGAAACCAGGTGAAACAATTAATATCGTTCCTTTTCGTTACCCTTCTCCCAAATTTAACGTGTTTTTTTAACAAAATGTTATTCAAATATATGTTATTTTACAAATCTTTAAGAAATAATCATTTAAGTGTGTCTAATATTTTGACACTGAGTGTAACTTCACTTCTTGAAGCACTTAAAGCATAATTGCAATGACTCATCTGAAGCATGTCTGCAATTAAGGCATCCTAGATAGGGCTTCCCCATACCTTTCCGTCATAATCAATAAAGAGTTGAATTTTATTTGGATCATTGGGTTTTAGATATGGGTAACATTTTATTATATATGTTCGGAGTGTACTAACACATTAAATGTTTGTTATGAATTTCGTGAGACATGTTTAAAATCAGAATCCATTAGGAAGAATTTAAAAAATACAAAAGTATCTGAAGAATCAAAGGAGGAATGTGAAGCATTTGATGGAGAAATATGTCAACTTGAAACAGACCAACATAATACAAGTACTGGAAAACTGTGAATTAGGTAACAAAGTGGTTAATGTTCTGTTACTTTAAGATACCGATTCTATTAACGATATACTTAAAGAAGAATTGCATGATTTAGACGATGTAAATGATGCGGAGGATCAAGCAGAATTGTCGTTTAGTAATGAAGTTGCTGATGATAATGGTATGGTATGTTTTTTTAATGTATCAATATTAACACAAGATTTTTTCAACATTTTGTTAACTATGTTCATCATCGTTACATCATTACGTGGTCATGTGCAGCCTTGTGCAGCTTTCGTGGCCATTCGGTTCCATTCCTGGATTGCATTGTCCAATTTGGCGAACCTACCTTTTGTGCATCATAAGTTATGCCATCTTTCCAAAGGAGTCTTGGTATTCCTCTACTTTTTGAACCCATAGGTTCCGCGTTAAAGTCCCTTTTTGCTGGGTTGTGTCATCATTGATTGATTACTTTGTGATTTTCATTCATTCAAATTTATCATTTCATTTTCCTAATTAAATAAAACAAGTTCTACTTTATTTATCATTTATTCAGTCAAAAAAAAAAAGTGATATATAACAATGTAAAAAAAGTTTTATTTAATCATTACGTCTTTATAGGTATGACCACACTTGTTCAACTTTGTGTTGCGTTGCAAGCATGAGTTGTTGAACGAGATGCAAGCAAGGACGCACGTGAAAAGTTATGACGTTTCTTATCCTGCGCTAGATGCGTACGCTAACGTAAGTTGAAACGCATATTGAACGGAAAAGGTGAAGTGTGGACATACTATCTTATCGACTTTTCTGTCTGTAACTGGAAGTTATACCTGCGTCTCCATATACTGTTCTCGTATATTGCCTCATACAGTGGTAGCCAATAAAATAAGAGTGGTATAAAAAAACTTTAAGAAATCAACTTTTCTTTTCTAATTTATTTACCATAATAAATAATATTCATATATGTCCAAAAGTTTGGAATATTTACAAATAGAATATCGACGCGCATGATACTCTAAAAATTATGATGGATATTTTTTTAAATCGTTTTTAAATGAAAACATGAAAACCATAATTTTGCTGATAACACAGGGTTTTCGATTTTTGCTCATTCCTTGATTTACACATGATTTCAGTTCTTTTTCAATTTTCAATCAACCCTTTTAAAAACACCTAGAAACATGATATTTCATTTGAATAGATCAAGAGTAATTGCTTTGTTACATTAGAGCTTTAATCAAAGTGATATCGTGGAAAATAGTAGGTGTTTCTCAAAGTGCTGTATCGAAAATTCATAAAACATTTTAAGAGACAAATGACGTAAAGGATGGCCCCAGAAGTGCTAGAAATGATCTACAAGTGGTATATCAAGGGAGCTTGTTAGGCTTGAAGGAGGAAATGTTTCACGACAAACGATAACATGCAGACTGAAAGCGGTAAATTTGCTTTAAATTTAAATGTTTAGATGACCTTTATGTGTTCGCAAACTAAACTTTTAACAAAAAAATATAAGATTGCAATGCGCTCGAGAAAGGGTGGATCATAGTCCCAACTGGAATAACGTGATGCTCTCCGATGAGACGAGAATTGGCTTTGGTTTGTGCGTCATGAAGAACATTAATTTTGGAGAGTTCCAGGTCGACAAGCCCGACTAGAAACAACTCAACCATGTATCCCATTTGAAGGTGATGCGTGATGCTTTGGGGTGGTATTATAAGGGGTACACGGACACTTCTACTGATCCTGGAGAGAAGAGTCACTGGTGCTGGAGGAAGTATTAAATTCTGTTGTGCGTCTGTTCCGAGACGCAGTGGGCGACGGATTTGTTATCATGGATGGAATAACTACTTTATTTTGCAGCTTTTATATAAAATATTTTTGGTAAAATTACTTATTTTTTCGAGTTCTACAACCTGTTAAAATAAATAACTCAACTTTGAAAACACCCTGTATAGACCAAACAGTTTTAGAGAATTGCACCTATTAGTTTGTTTATGTTTTGTAATAGAAATTACTCTTATTTTTCGACCACGTAATTTTTTCTAAAATATTTCATCGAACTATAATTATGAGTAAAGTAATTGTTTATATTTAGAATAATAATATGTATTATGAAATTATAAATTCCTTCTGGAGACTTATTAATGTTTTAGAAACAATGTAAAAATGATTTTAAATAAAATATATTAATCAGGCTCCACCACTCATATTTTATTGGCCACCATTGTATATACTTAGGATTTTTCTCCCAACAGTTAAGTGATTCATCGAGCTTTGTTAATGCCCAGGCTTCTGACTCATAAATTAGTACTGGGAAAATGGGAGTTTTTATAGCCTGATTTTAGTAGTTCTTGAGACATTAGAGTTATACAGGTAACGGGTGGTCCAAAGAGTTGTTAACTTTTTGAAATGAAAAAAAAAACAGCTTGTTTAATTTTAATTTATTAGTTTATGTGTCTGATATACCATATCTTCCATATTTGTTTACCATATCTTCTTTAAAGTAGAATAATTTAAAATATTAAAAAGAAAAAATCGAAAAAAAATGAGTTTTTTCACTTAAAAATGCATATCTCACGTGTTTTTTTAATATTTTTACCTAAACATTTATGATTATACTCTTGAAATATTGTACTGTCAGAAAAAAATAAGTGCAATATTGATGCTTTCAAAAAAGGGATTTATTTTGGAAAATGAAAAGTGAATTTTAACAAAAAATAAAATACCGTATATTTTATATATAAATCAATTTATTTCACTATAAATGTAAGAAAAATCTTATCAAAAGCAAAAAAAAATATTAGACGGAAGTACACATACGTTTTTTTTTAATAAAAACATTAAATCACAGGGAGTCAGGTCCAGGCTTCGGGGGGACCACCGAATGTCTCCACTTCGAGGAATTAATTTTCCCGGAAAAAACGCCTGAACGATGGGCAAAGAATGTCGTAAGTGTATTCTTCAAATTCTTGAAAAGCAGGAGTGAAAAAAGTTTGAAGAATGTCTACACAACCCTGAGAATTCACCATTACCGCATGATGGCGGTCTTCGAAAAAAAACGGGGTGATTATTCCGAATGCCGACATTGCAACCCAAACTGTAACCTTCGGGGTATGCAGAGGCCTTCCATTTTTCTTTTTAGGATTTTCTTAACACCTCTCCCATGTAGGGCTGTTGTGTGGTGACTAAATTTCCCTGAGCAGAACTATCGTTTAAGGCCGACCCACCTTTCTATCCCTCCTACCAAATTTTCTACAGTGCAACTAAATATTAACAACTGTTTGGACCACCCTGTATTTCGAAAGACCAAAATAGCATTTATTGCTAGCAAATACGTCGTGTGATTTCTACGCTGCAGTCGTTGTTCGCAGTTAGAGTCGAGCGTAAGTACTGAAACTTTTTTATACCATCAAGGTTGTGACTACTAATGGTGACATCCAGTCCGACGTCTCGTCCTCTTCGGTATTTGTGATTGCTCGTTAACTATGTTAGCATCACTAAATTCAAAGAGATTTACCACTAAACACCGAATCGCTTTTTTTTATGTTCTGGACGCGCGTTTTGCTAACCATGTTAGTTTACACCATGTTAGTCGAAAAATAGTTTAGATTTTGACATTTTTAGAAAAATCACCAACACTTCGAGATACATTCTTAACGATTCGAATCCTAGCTTCCAAAATAAGATGGCTAGTTTAAATTTTATGGTAAATAGATTAATCAATTTTCCTTTAAACAAAGATAATTATAACAAAGAATTAAAATTAATTAGGGAGGTATCCGAAGTGAACGGTCATAATAAGAACATTGTAGATAAATTAATTAGAGAACATAAGTTTAGAAAATGATTGAAAGAATATTCGACTTTTTAAAAGGATCAGAGCCAAAAATAAATTCATGGTAATACTGTTTGATGCCCAATTAACACGAGGGTTAAATAAAATTTTGACTTTCAGTGACTTTTTTTGACTTTTCAGAAAGTGGACTTTCAGTTGTGTACAAACCATATAATATATTAAGAGAAGTCCTGGGTAATCCAAAGGATAAAGTAGATCAACATAAAAAGTTGGGTATTTACGAAATTAGCTGTCAAGATTGTGATCGAAGGTATATTGGGAAAACAAAAAGATCCATGTTAACGAGATATAAAGAACACATTGCCCACATTAGATATGGGAGAAATGAAAAATCTTATGTTGCCATGCTTATGTAGACATTAGTAATTTTAGACTGGTTAAAAGTGTAAATATCAATAGGGTTGTGGATGCATATGAAAGCATTTAAATAGAAGAATGTAAGAAAATCATGAACCGGGAAAAAGGACCCATTCCGTTCATCAATTTTTCTGTTGGAACCTTCGGTGTGAAATACTAAACTCAAAGAGATTTACCACTAAACACCGAAACACATTTTTTTTAAAGTTCACAACGCACGTTTCGCTAATCATGTTAGCATCATCAGGAGATGATTTAATCTGTAGAGATTAAATGATAGATTAAAGCATATTCTGATGATGCTGATTTGGTTAGCCAGGAGATGATTTAATATTTACCACTAAATACCAAATAACTTTTTTCTAAAGCTCTCGACGCACGTTTAGCATCACCATAAATCATCTCCTGATGAAGCTAACACTGTTAGCGAAACGTGCACTTAAAAAAAGTGTTTCGGTGTTTAGTGGTAAATCTCTTTGAGTTTACTATGCCGTTCGGTCAACTTTTTCAATTAATGTAAGGGTCAGTAAAATTCACGGTTCATTTTTTTTTCTTTCTTTTCTTCCTTTTTTCTCCTTTTTTTTTCTTGTATCTTTTTTTACACGCTTCATTAGGTAGGTAGTACAATTCCTAGGTAGTAGGTTAGCAATTAGGGTTCTAATTTAAATAGAACAGTTTAGTTTAAGAATTAAATTAAATCATCTCTTGATGATATTAACCTAGTTAGGGAAACGTGCGTCGAGAACTTTAAAAAAAAGTAATTCGGTGTCTAGTGGTAAATCTCTTTGAATTTGGTGTTTCATACCGAAGGTTCCAATGGAAAAATTGATCTATGTTAGCATCATATAAATGTGGAAATAAATTCACTGTGTGCGTCTAACTTCTTAAAATAGTATACGCTTTGGCAAAACAGGATGATGGTTGAGGATGAAGGTACTGTATTTTTTCTAAAAATGTTGGTTTTTAATTTCTGAAATAATTTCACAACTCTTAAAAGGAAACTTAACACATAAAACATATAAAAAAATTGTACTGGAGGTTTCAGAAAGCTTATGGCGATTAGGCATCAAAAATAACACTAAACTTGAAGAGATTTACCACTAAAAACCAAATCACTTTTTTGAACTTCTCGACGCACGTTTCGCTAACCATGTTAGCATCATTAGGAGATGATTTAATCCAATTCTAAAACTAAACTATTGTATGTTCTATTTATATGAAAACCCTATCTAAGAAACGTGTAAAAATCATGAACCGTGAAGTTTAGTAAGCCTTACATTAATAATTGAAAAAGTTGACTGAACGGAATAGGTCCTTTATCTCGGTTCATGATTTTCTTACATTTTTCTATTTGAATGCTTTCATATTCATCCAAAGCCCTATTATTATTAACACTTTTAATCAGTCTTAAATTACTAATATCTATACTGTGGTCATGTTCGATTACATGTTGGGCAACACAAGACTTTTCATTTCTCCCATATCTAATGTTTATCAATATGTATGTTTTTTATATCTTATCAATATGGATCTTTTGTTTGCCCAGAATACCTTCAATCACAATCTTGACAACTAATTTCGTAAATCCTCGACTTAAGGAGAGGTGGACAAAATTTTATAAAAAGTGGACATTAAGGTTGTGTACAAACCATATAATAAATTAAGAGAAGTTCTGGGTAATCCAAAGGATAAAGTAGATCAACATGAAAAGTCGGGGATTTACGAAATTAGTTGTCAAGATTGTGATATAAAGAACATATTGCCCACATTGCCCATCAACTTTTTCAATTATGAATGTAAGGCTTAGTAAACTTTACGGTTCATGATTTATACACGCATCAGTAGGTAGGGTTTTCATATAAATAGAACATAGTTTAGATTTAGAATTAGATTAAGAAGATTGGATTAGATTAGAGATTAAGAATTAGATCTCCTGATGATGCTAACATGGTTAGCGAAACGTGTGTTGAGAAGTTCAAAAAAAGTGGTTTGGGGTTTAGTGGTAAATCTCTTCAAGTTTAGTGTTTCACACCAAAGGTTCCAATAGAATAATTGATCAAAAATAATGTCACTTATGTTATGGCCAATTTCATAGATGTCTCTCGGAAATTCATCTCCACTTTCTTCAGTATTTGTTGATTCATTTGCTAATTGTGTCCATGTAGAGCTACTCCTGCCATAAGTTCTGTTCTTTGTACACAGAGTGTGGTTTATAAAAAACACACAAAGAGGAATTAAGTTTAGGTTATTTTATTTCTAACTTAAGAGAAAATATTAACCTCTTTGCTTTTACACACTTCTAAAAACGGGCCGGCTTCAAACTCGTCTATCGCCACACGCATGACTTCTAAGGGTATTCAAGCTGCTGCTTTTACTAAATCATCTTTTGATTGAATGACGTCTAGAATACGCCTTCTCCTCTAAGACATTCCACAGTCGATAGCTCAGCGGACTGAGGCCCGGACTCCCTGAGGACTAATCTTTAGCAGCTTTTAGCTCTGACAAATTGGTCTCCAACCAACACTTCCTCAATTTTCTCAGCAGTTTTTTCTGCTGAGACAAACACAAAATGTTTATTATTTATCCAAAATTATTGTATCGCCTTCAAAGTAGGCCTTTTAAAATAATACACTTATCGACTTTAGTCGACTGATATCGGGTGCCTCGAAGTGGTAATTTGAGTTTTGGAAAGAGAAATAAGTCGACTGGGGCCATATCAGGTAAATACGGCGGTGGTTCGATGGTGTTTGTTGAGTTTTTGACGAAAAATGCCTTCACAATGATATCCTTGTGAGATGGTGTGTTGTCGGGATGCAAAATCCAAGTTTTCTTTCCACAAATCTGGCCTTTTCGACGAATTTTGCTCTCTTAAACGCTGCATAACGCTTAGATAATATTCTTTATTTGCCGTCTGACCTTCTGGCAAGAATTCCAAGTGGACCACACCGCGATAATCAAAGAAAACAGTCAACACCACCTTAACTTTTGATCGACTTTGACGCGGTTTCGGCTCAGTTGGAAGGCCGAAGTTTGTTGACTGGTTTGCATATAAAACTCGTATACTCCTCTCTTTCTGTTTCTTTTCTTTCCGTCTGTTCTGTTTTCTTTCTTTAAATGATTTTTGATTCTGGAACTTAATTTATGAATATAGTTTATAGTATGACATTTTTTAGAACCTGATAGCCCTAGCGAAGAAAACGCTTCACAGAACAAAATAAAAAAAGTGAAGCCTGCAAGTAATGCGGGAGAAACAAACACCGTCAAAAGAAGAAAAAGTCGAATAAATTTTTTCTGCGAGAAATGTTCCATTTATTTCGCCTCAAGTATTAAATTGTTAAATCATTGTATGACCGAGCACGGAATGGATCCGAAAAAAATAAAACCATTCGTATGTGACAGGTAATAAGGTTAAGTAATAAATTTACAGCGATTTCATTTGGATGTATTTATTTTTAAAAGATGTCCGATGAGATTTTACAGCTCTTCTAATCTGTGGCAACATGTAAAATATCACAACGGTATAAAATCAAATATATGTTCTTACTGCGGAAGTGGTTTCATCACAAAAACAGATTTGATGAATCACGAGAAGAAACATCAGAACAAGAGGGAGTATCAGTGTGATATATGTTTTAAAACTTTTAATACTCATAAGAATATAAGGTATGTTATACACAACTTATTTAACCTTCCGGTAGTCGTGCCGGTTTTGTAGACTGTGAGGCCAAAACAAATAATAAAAATTAAATATCTCACACAATTCTGCATTTTATAGTATACGAGGTGTGACTATTAAATAACGAAACTGACGCTGTAAAACATTTTATTTTGATTTCATACATATTTACTTAGTATCACCTTCAATATACAACTCTAATGCGAACGAAGGCTACGGTTACGGATTTGTTTATAGAAGCGAGAGGTACTGCATTCGATAGAGAAGGCTTCACACTAAACAGCTGTTGGTCGCTGGTGTTTGATGCATGCGTACTTTTTGTGTAGGAGCATCAGTCTCGTTATTTAATAGCCACACCTCGTATACTTGATACAGTTTATTTACTTAAATAAGAGCTAATTTTTACCGATATTTTAGGTGTTTATAATAATAATTAATAAATTGTGCTGGGTAAATTATTTTAAACATATTTTTCACTTCGTATTCGATAACCAAAAATCATAAAAACTGCATCTTCTGTGTTGTCCAATATCCTTGCTTGATTTATATTTTCAGGAATTACTACTCCACATACTTCTTGCAGTCGTAGTCGCAATGTCTTTGGTGAATTATCGTATGTCGGTCTTATTTTTTGATAGTCTAACATTAACTGTACTGGCAGTTCTTCCAGAATGGTCTACGATTCTGATTCTAATCTCGAAAGTTATTGTTTCCTACATAAATGATATTGCTATTTATTACAGCAGCAACGTTCAAAAATCAGTAAACTATAAAATATCACCATTGGTCATAGGTTGGCATTACAGGTACAATCATATTGTGCCCATAACTTGTCAATGGTATCGACACCGCCCTTGCATTTATTATGAGTTTCAATAAAATCGGGTTTTCCACTGGCTTCACAAATGTAATAATCCTTGTGCATGGAAGAAATTAACAATACATTAGCTCCTTCGGAATATGGGAAACTAGAGTAACGTCTTTCTCAAAACCAAACATACTTGAATTAACTTTTCGATCTTGCCACCTAGAAAAAACTATGGCAGCTCTCTTTTGTTTTTTCTAATGGTAACAACAATTGTCAACTTCTTCGCCTTTAGCGATTTTGTAAGGTCTGTACTGGTAAACCAGTTATTGGTGGTTAAATTTCTATTTGAACCGTATATGTGAAAACAAATGCTCCGCCACAGATTTACCACTGGTCTCTTGCTAGAAAAGGACCATCCGGCTGTTGCTCTACATACACCTCCATGTGACTAGTATAATACAATTTTGCGTCGCAATACTTATTTGGTTTACTCGGTATGCATTGTTGAAAGCTCTGCATCTCCCTCTAAACGCCTCAAGTTTCTCATCTATAGTTACATATACTGAATGACTGAAACATTGTTTACATTTTTCATTGAATCTGTCAAACAGATCTTTACTTTATCGACTATTTTTCTATTGTTTCGTCTTGTGTTCTAGACAAAAAGCTTCTATTCCTATCCCGTTTGTTTTCCATAGGTCTACTAAATAAATGCGATTCACACACATCTAGCGCCAGCAAGATATAATAAGCTATCAGTGCTCTTATTTTTTTCTACGGTTGTAAGCCTAGCATTTCGTTCGCGAGAAAAATTTGATGCAACAGAGGCGATTTTTTTGTTTGTACTGCCAACAATTATAATCATCAAAAAACAGTTGCCACAATTCAAGTGGTGATTATTATTGGCCACGCTCTAGTTTTTACTCCAGGAAGTTGCAACACAATGTTTTCCCTTCCAGTTATAACAGTTTTCGATAGAACATACGCCCCATTTTGTTTGCCCATCTTTCCCTATATAATAATGAATAATAATGTTATTTTCCAAATCCTCGTCATCATTCAGCTCTTGCTCGGCCTCGCTGCCACCATCTCGCTCCTCAGTTACATTGTCCCTATCTAAATGTTGATTTAGATAGGGACATCTTCATCGTCATATTCCGCTTCGGTCAGCTTTCCGTCATTTAATTGTTCTAGGCGTTTTATTTTTTTTTTTGATAACCATCTAAATAAAGTAATGTTTTTTTACTAAACTGGAAAGAAATTTACCACTAAACCCCGAATCACTTTTTTTAAGTTCTCGAGGCATGTTTCGCTGACCATGTTAGCATCATCGGGAGATAATTTGTTCTAATTCTAAAACTAAACTATTTCTATTTATATGAGAACCTTAATTGCTAACCCACTATCTAGGAAGCGTACTGCCTCCCTAATGAAGCGTGTAAAAAAAGGATACAAGAAAAAAGACAAAAAGGCGAAAAAGAGAATAAAACAAAGAAAAAATGAACCGTGAAGTTTACTGACCCGTACATTAATAATTGAAAAAGTTTGATTGAACAGAACAGGTTCTTTATCCCGGTTCATGATTTTCTAGCAATTTTCTATTTGAATGCTTTTATATGTATCCAAAGCCCTATTGTTATTTACACTTTTAAGTAGTCTTAAATTAATAATGTCTATATTGTGGTTATGTTCGATTGCATGCTGGGCAACACAAAATTTTTCATTTCTTTCATATCTAATGTGGGCAATGTGTTCTTTATTTCTCGTTAATGAGCTTCTTTTTATTTGCCCAATATACCTTCGGTCACAATCTTGACAGCTAATTTCGTAAATCCCCGACTTTTCATGTTGATTTACTTTATCCTTTGGCTTACCCAGGACTTCTCATAATTTATTATATGGTTTGTACACAACCTTAATGTCCACTTTTTTGAAAATTTTGTCTAGCCCTCTTGTTAATTGGGCATCAAACTTCATGGTTCATTTTTTTTGTTTTATTCTTTCATATCTAATGTGGGCAATGTGTTCTTTATTTCTCGTTAATGAGCTTCTTTTTATTTGCCCAATATACCTTCGGTCACAATCTTGACAGCTAATTTCGTAAATCCCCGACTTTTCATGTTGATTTACTTTATCCTTTGGCTTACCCAGGACTTCTCATAATTTATTATATGGTTTGTACACAACCTTAATGTCCACTTTTTTGAAAATTTTGTCTAGCCCTCTTGTTAATTGGGCATCAAACTTCATGGTTCATTTTTTTTTGTTTTATTCTTTTTTTCGCCTTTTGTCTTTTTTCTTGTAGCCTTTTTTACACGCTTCATTAGGTAGGTAGTGCGCTTCCTAAGTAGTAGGTTAGCAATTAGGGTTCTCGTATAAATAGAACATAGCTTAGTTTTTGAATTAGATGAAATCATGTCCTGATGATGGTAACATGGTTAGCGAAACATGCATCGAGCAGTTCAAAAAAAGTGATTTGGTGTTTAGTGGTAAATCTCTTCAAGTTTAGTGTTTCACACCAAAGGTTCCAATAGAAGAATTGATTCTACAATGACTTATTATATTTATTATATTAGCAATTTTCACTGCGCCCGGTCTCACAGACCGTGGCGCAAGCACCGGAGGGTTAAAGAGGTACCGAACTTTTGCTCTTGGGTTTGTTGTTGACTTTCGGATTTTTGTGGTTTTGTCAGGATTTAATAGTTTTCTTTTCCATTACTGTTTCTCTTGTCTGAAATAAAGAAACTTGACGCAAATTGAAAAATTCCTATGACAGTTGATGTGTGACAGTGTAAAGTGTTGTAGACAAACTTAATAACTGTTAGGTACTCAACTTAATTCTCCGCCCTTTTTTGACTACTTTTGACAATTATTTATGAAAAAAGTAATACAAACTTAATCTTCGAAGTAATCTCTCTCACTTTCGTCACTTTTCAGACAACTGTCGAATCCCAGATCGAAAAAAACTTCGATGGTTTTAATGTGATAAAGTTATTGAGGCTTTTTTTGACATCGTCGATAGATGTGATCAGGTATCGACTAGGTAATGTTGCAGAAATCGGAATAAATAAAAATCTGAAGAGGTCAAGTCTGGAGAATACGCTGGAACGATAAAAATTCCCTGCCCAACTAGGTGATTGTTTTCGGAGTTCTTTTTGCTATATGTGGCCGTGCGTTATTTTGAAGCAAAATGATTTTCCACCTTCCCGTGCCAATATAAGGTATTTTTTCCTTCAGAGCATAACTAAAACAGATCAGTTGTTGTTGATAATGGTCAGAATGATGCACACCAAGGATCATTTTCCAGCAGTGCGTCCTATTCTTCATTGTTTTTTAAGTTAATTTAAATAAACATTTCTAGCTCGGAATTGTTGAAACCATTTCCAGCAAGTACTGTACGAAGCAACATCTCCGAAAGCTGCAAAAATTATATCCTGAGCGTCTTAAGCATTTTTTTCAGTTGCCTCAAATGTCGCTTTTCGAAGAACTGATTTTTCAGGTTCATTTTTAGAAGCTGAAAGATAGCGCTTTAAAATTACTATACAGCACGAAAACATTCTGATTTGAATAGGCTTTGCAGACGATGAAATGTAGGGACCGAAAACTAAGTTGCGGACCTAATAAGATAATGCCGCGGATTCCAAGAGCAAAAATTCGGTTTTACTCGATCAGTCAATGATTTAAAATAAAAGAAAATGTAGGTCTCATAAGCTGATTGTCCATACCGATTCTTCAACTTGGAAATATGTATGTGGAGTTTGTAATAAGCGTTTTCCTATAAAATCAAATTATGACAATCATATGAGAAGGCACACTGGTGAGAAAAAGTTCAACTGCCATCTGTGTGAGAAAAAATTCACAACGAAATGCGACCTTCAAAGACACAGGAGAAGCCACTCGTACGTCAGAGATCAAAAGTGCCAGCACTGCGACAAGGAATATAAAGACCAGCGTGTTTTAAAGGTTTCTGATTAACTGATTTTGGTTGCTTTCACAATGGCTTTAGTTATAAAGGATGTGTTTTAGATTCACTTAGCAAAGATGCACGGAATAGGTACGGTAAAGATACCTGTAAAAGAAAAAAGGCACATTTGTCATTTTTGTTCCAAGGCATATTATGACAAGAACAAACTGACCCGACATCTTTACACACATTCAGGGGAAAAACCGTTCAGTTGTCCAGTTTGTGATAAAAAGTTTAATGATAAGTCGTATATTAAACAGCACCTAAGAAATACCCACAACGTAGATACAAATGACACACTAGAAAACGAACTCAACATTAATTATATGGATAATCCAGCTCAAATATAATTTCAGCTGTTTTTAGCATAAGAAAACATTGTTATAAGTTCTTGTATATAAATAATTAATCTAAATAAATTTGCAATACAAAAACAGTAAGATTTGCATTTTGTTTTTATAGAATTAATATAATTTGGGACATTAATTAAGTATCAAACTTCTAGTTTGGACAAGCTAATAATATATAATAGATTTTTATTTACTATTATGCAACCCAACATATACCTTTAATGTTTTCTTAAAGGGGCAGTAGTTCAAATGACCTCCTATGTCTTGTTTTAATCTTGAACACTAGAAAGAGAAAACTATAAACCTAAACATTTTTATTTCAATAGATGATACTCTATATTGATGTTTTATTTTTGTTTAATTCCAAATTCCATATATAATTCAATTATGTGGCAGTATGAATGATTTATGATGTCCAGAAAAGCAACTAATAAAAAATGCTGTGTGTGTCTGAATAATAATTTAAATTTAAACAAACTTTCGAAAAAAGATGAGAACGAAATAAATCTGATAACCAAACTTAGGACTTGTATTTCCGAAGTTGTAAGGAATATGTTTTTGCCTTACTTTAGTACGTAGTTAATAGCTAATAAAATTTTAATAAACCCTTTTAGGAGTGGATATTAAATTATCAGATATGCGACCCCTGTACAAATTTATTAAATATTGTTTATACATTCCGGGAAACATGTATTAAATCTGATCACATTAGAAAGAGCAATAAAGAAACTTCCAATATAAAGGAAGATGACATTTTGCAAATTTGTAAAGATGAGATACCATCAGAATTGGGTAAATTACGAAGTACCTAGGAAAAAAATCCTCTAACAATTCTTTTCCAGAAGATGAATTGAAGCATGAAGAACCATATGATGAATTATCAGAGGAGGTGGATAACGAGGACGACCCCAGCGATACAGAATTGACTAATGAAGAAGATAAATCAGAAATACCTGATTATGATCAGAAAAAGAAGAAGAGGAGAAAAACATTGCACTTTACCTGTGAAAAATGTAAGAATACATTTAATTCCAGTATAAAGTTAGTTAATCATTGTGTTATGGAACATGATATGACTGTGAAAGATGTTAGACCATTTGTATGTGATAGGTAAGATTTTAAACTAGATTTGATAATTTTTATTGTTATTTTACTGTTTTAGATGTCCCAGTAGGTTTTGCAATTCTTCTAACTTATTGCAACATATCAAATATCATGCTGCCGTGCGGTCTAATATATGTACATATTGTGGTAAAGGTTTTATTACCAAGACTGACTTAAATATTCACGAAAAACATCATTTGAATAAAAGAGAGTATGAGTGTGATGAGTGTGGTAAATGTTTTAATACCCATAAAGATATCAGGTAACAGAATATAAATTAAGAGATGCCAGATCAGACATTTTTTTGTTATAGATCTCATAAATTAGTTGTACATACTGATTCCAACAGATGGAAATATCAATGTGAGATTTGCAATAAACCTTTTCCTATAAAATCAAATTATGATAGTCATATGAGAAGACATACGGGTGATAGAAAGTTTGAGTGTCACTTGTGTCAAAAAAAGTTTACAGATAAGTGTGTGTTACAAAGGCACATGAGGACTCATTCAAATGTGAGGGAATATAAATGTAAACTTTGTGACAAAGAGTATAAAGACCACAGAGTCATGAAGGTAAGGTGTTCTTCCTAAAGAAAAAGTTCAGTTTTGATATGATAAAAATTGTATACTAAAAATAATAGGGTCTTTTTTTGTAAAAAAAAAAGAACAAATCAAATCTATGCCCAAACATGAAATAAATGGTTATAAAAATATTAAATTTTATTATCAAATAATAACTTAAGAGAATAATGTAACAAATTGAATTTTCCTAACCATTTGCGATGTTACCAATTGTAAGAAAACATTTGTTGGTTAACCCTTTCTGACCCAAATTAAGAAAATAACTAAAAAAACATTGGTTGGAATTTTTTAGTGACTATGGTGCGTGCCTATTATTCACAAAAAATGTACTTATTAATTGTTTTGGAACAGCATTGAGTTTTTGAGGCATCATGTCATTTTTTTTTAGTTACAACTAAGGTTTTGGTTCAATATTTGTAAAATGATAATATCGTTCACTTCTGCAATAATTCTAATATATTCAATATACATATTTAAAATTATAAAATATTTAAGCAAAACTTACAGAGGTACATGAAATAAAATAATTGGCATTTCAAAAGCACCTACTGTTAAAATTCACATTTTTGTAAAACAATAATTATTTGGTGTGAAAGTTTGAAACAATTCCTTTGTTTTATACAACACAAGATTATTGTACATCAATGGCGGCTTGTGGGTTTTTAAAGTGGGAGGGCGTAGAAGAAAATAGTGCTGCTGAAGAATTTTTTCCTCCTTCGCGAGTCCATTGCTGCTCACCACCAAACAATAAACACACGAAATAAACCAGAGAATTAGCGTCTTCACAACCACATAGCAACAAAATACTATTGTATAGTTTACTGTCAAATTTTCTCGTAAAACATGCCCTATTTTTACATTTCTTTTTGAACTTGACTCAAATTCAACACGGGCGTGGGACGACCATTAGTTTTTAATTCAACTTTCTCCTCCAAACTTAAATTAGTCATTATTAACTGTTTTAAATCAGAACCTTCATGTTTGTAATTAAAAGTTGATTATTTTTATTTAAAAAGTACTACTCAGTGTGTATACACGTAGCAAATCCCAAATCAAAACAAGTATTCGCGAGGAGAACGAAATACGCGACACAACATATTAAACGCTCCGTACCCGTCAAAACAGCGTTTAAAACTAATTACCGATACGCTCGGTCGCAGGGAACCTCCCCCCCCAAATTTTGGCAACCAACAAAATATGTAACGCCAACGACGAGATAAGATGAAGTGACTTACGGTCGCTGGAGGTAAACGTCCGACCAACGATGTAAAAATTGTGACGAGAGGATGAATTTTTTTATCCGCATTATTTGGTGTGATGGGTCGACAGACGTTCTTTTACATTTGGAGATTTTAATTTTTAATAATATCTTAAAATGAGTTAAAGGGAAGAAACTGAACGGAATTAAAATATGGTGTTTTGCTCTGAAAAATTGTTTATTGTGATAAATGATGGAGGGGCAACGCCCTCCCTCACGAGCCGCCGCTGCTTTACATGTAAGCGAATAACCCTTTGGATTTAGTTTACATTTCCCCCAAATGCCCTAAATTATCATACCTAATATCATGTATAGGTCTTGGGGCTAATGGTATTATTTTTTTGCTGCTACTGCAGCTGTTCATTGCTAGGACGTCCCTTTCGCTTTAGATCCATTTTACCGCCCTTGGTTAGAGCAGCCAATATGCTAGCTTGAAACTGGAGCAGCTTCCTCCCGCGTGGTTCTTGAGGGCGCCTATATAGCAGCCAACTGTTTACTATAGCGACCCCAAGACAGCAGAAAATAATTCTCATATACCATCGTTTTGACTTAATATTTATTATATATAGTTCAAGAAACATGTCGGCTTTATCAACGTCACCCACAAACTTATTATGTTTTTTCACCACAGATGGCGGCACAATTTCTATAGATTTTTTCTCAACAGCACTCCATCGTTTTGCACTTCAACTCTGGCTCGGTAGAAACATAGTTTTACACAAAGTTTATGGCTTTTGTAGTTTCTACAATTTTATCTACACTACCACGTTCCATTTTTTCAATTTATCTTCATCGGTGAAAGAGCACTTTTCTAATAGGCTTACACATAAGATTTTCTTATCCTTTGGTGCTACACTCAATTGGAGTGAAGAAAACCAATTGTCGAAGAAAACTTCAAAATTTTCAGTTGATTGTAAACTTTGGCATAACGTCATAACTACATCTCCAGAAAATCCGAGCCCAAAATCCCCACAAGTCCCTTTACTTACGTAAGGCAGAAAATCATACATTATTCCAGATGATCCTGCTCTCATAAAAATTTTGAAGCTCCATTTATGCGGTTTATTTTTTATACATTGCTTTATGTCGCTACGGCCTTTAAAAGGAATCATCAGCTCATCTACACTGTTGTATTCTTCATTTGGGATGGTTCTCATGCCCTCCAAGAGAGCTCAGAGCAGATCAGAACTAGGTTTTTGGTTTGTATTATCAACAATGTGTAGATAATTAATAGTTTTCTCGTGTAAAGTGGTTCCTCGACATAACGTCTGCTATGGGTGGGTACCTATATTCTGTAGTCCAATACATTCTCGTGCCGGACAATTCCAGTTTGAAGAAGTATGCTAACCAGGTGCTCAATTTCTGACTGGTTTGTATTTAGAATTTCTTCATATTTTTGATGGGCATAAATGTTGGTTTGTTCTGAAATCTCCTTGATTATGCCATCTTGAATAAAAATTTTAAAATATTCATAAAGAGTTTTATGTTCTTCAAGAGGTAGTGGCATGAAACCTCCCCCCCCCCCCCCACTTACCTGCGGGGCAACAAAGTCACATTTTTGGTAAATCCATTTTTCTGTAGTTTATGGCTGCTTTTCCCTAGTTGATTGATTCTGTTTGCTGTTAAGAATATTTTTTGTTTTTGGCTCTTTTTTGGATTTTGCTTTGCTTTTTTGGCTCCCTTTGTCGCGTAGCCGTCCGCTCCTTTTTACCTCCAGAGGAGTAAGGTGGATCAATTTCATTAGGTTCAGGTGAGTATCTCAGGTTCAGGTGTGTATCTCAGATTCAGGCGTGTGTGGTGAATTTATACTCACCATTTCTGGTTCAAATTCAGATTCGGGAGTGTGACGTGGTGCTATTTCAAGTTCAGGTGAGCACAGTTGGTCTATAACACAGTCATCGTATTCTGGTTCAGGTGGTTGTTCTTTATATGTACGAAGTACATCATCAAATAATTTCAGTAATAATTCATCTTCAATATCTGACAAGGCTTCTTCTCCATCTACTTCCAAAGTATTTCCACAAACTGAATAAAAATATAATCATCTGTTAATTTGTTCCACATAATCTTTTCCATATTTACTTTTTATAAAAAATCTGCATAAAAACGAACAAAATAATTAGAAAACCTAAGATTGGATAACTGCAAAAATGTCAAATATACAAAAATATTTACCTTAAAATTTCAATGTTGTTACTGAACAACACCAACATTTATCGCAGTAAAAATATAAATGCCAAAAGAAAACATCAACTTTTATCACCTAGAGACAAAATAACTTTTATGTCAAACATTCTTATAAAAACACTTTATTAAATATTTTAGAGATTCTGATACCATCTAGCGGTACAATTTGAAACTAATAATGATGTATTGTTCATAAACCACAATGGGCTTTAGGGGGTGGTTTGATTTTAGTTTCCTTTTATAGCATGTAAATTGATTTTAATAGCATGTTGTTCAGGAACGACACTGGATCAAAAAGGGTTCAATGTACGAAAGTTATTTTCCTTACACCCTGTATAAGCATACTTAATTTAACATGCTGTTTTATATTTTCTAGGTTCACATGGCGAAAGTCCATGGTGTCGGGTTGGGAGAAATCAAATTACCATCTAAAGAGAGAAAATATGTATGTCATATCTGCCCAAAAGCATATTACGCGAAAAACAAGCTTACAAGACATTTATACACGCATTCAGGGGAGAAGCCTTACCAGTGCCATATGTGTGATAAAAAATTCAATGATAAATCCTATGTTAAACAACATTTACGAAAAACTCACAACATTGATAAAGATTTCAGTGAAAATGACTTTAAATTACATTATACTGACGGTGTATCTGTAGGAAATTGTGAACAGGAACAAATGTTATTGTGAATAGCGTTACAAATAGCAAAAAGCTTTATTTACGTAGTAGTGTCAATAATTTTTCAGGATAAACAAATACTAACTCTACAAGTACTTTTTTAATTCTTATTTTTCTACCTTTTAGTCAATCAACTTACAAGGTACTTGTAATATGCAAGGAAGGCCATGCCTTTTTGCATGTTAGAATTACAAAGTTGTTATTTATCGGGTTATTAAGGCGGGCAATCCCTTTAGACGCCTTAAAATGAGTCATTTTCCAGAAGTGTTTTTAAAGGTGATAAAATAATTATCATTTTAAAGTTTTAACATCATTTTATTTGGCCTTTGAAGAGTATAAAATTATTATTATTTATAAAATAGCGGCTTAATAATTTTTTTTCGGGCGTCTCTGGTGGGAGGCCCAAAAGTGAAACTCGTCACTCTTTTTCTAATCATCTGAAACAAAAAAAATGCTTTCTGTTTCTGACATATGCACGGGAAGGTAAACCTATAAAACAATAAAACAGAATTAAATTAAAAATGAAGTAAGCTTTTAAAACAAAATGTTCAAATTTTGTACTATTTTTATCTCAAAAAAGAAGTTTATTTACACGAAATCTTTAAAACAATAGTAACATGCTTCCAGTAATGATATAGAGAACAACCTCCCAAAATTTCAGCCAAATGGATCTTTTTGACTTGCAGAGCGAGCAGTTTTTGAAAAGTCAGTTTCAAGATAATCGCGTTTAAAGTTTCAGTACGACTTACCGATCAATCAGCGATCCCAGGTGCATATAATAGACCTTCATCCTCTTCGAAAAGCTGGTTTTCTTCAACCTGCTGCTGTTTTCGGACTGTACGAGCTGCTTTTGTCTCGGAAAGACTCCTCCGTTTGTCTCGTTACTCGCGTCGCATAGATAGTTTCGGCGAAAACTTTGGTATAGGTGCCAATAATTACACTTGCACTATACATACACAAAAATATTCTGGCACTATCACTTGTACTCGGCCCGAAACTTTCTACGTATTTATGAATAAATTGATTACCTTGTTAATGTCTTTTTGTAGAATTTTTTCGAGCGTTATTGTATAAGAACATAAAAATGATATCTTAAATAATATAAAAAGCACTGGAATGTCTACATATCGTATTGAAAACAATCATTTTATAGATATAAACAATGTTAAATTATTATGTTCAGAAAAGTAAAAAATTAAACCTACTTGAAATATTGGAAATAAAAATATCCTTAAGAAATGGTCATATAATAACCACGAATGACCAACTAAATTTCCAAAATAACCCGGTAATAGATAAGATCTTATTGTAAGTGAATAACCCGGTTTTTACCTGTCTGTATATACAGCTCAGCCTCTAAGGTTTGGATGCGCAGGAGCCTAACGCCTCAGAGCTCATTCGAAGCAGTGCATTCGTGTGTTAACATCGGTTAAGTACTGTACATTTGCTGAACTCTTCGTTCTCTGTCTCTGTTAGACAGTGTGCCACTCACTCTTTCGTTTGCGTATCTGAGAGGCCAAGATGCTGATTAAGCTGTCTGGGTCGCGATATGCGGACTCCGGCGCGGCCGACTATATGTGCGATAACTCCGTAAATATTTAATATTTTTCTTCTTTCCAAAATACTCTCAATATATTATATTTCCGAAATATGAAAAAAGAAATCGATTTTTTGAAATTTCTAAAGGGATTTCCCCCTTAATTCAATTCTTGGTCACTACATTTCATGTTGCAGAACCTATTCAAATCAGATTTATTATTTTGTTTTTAATTGAGACTCGACTCGAGTTATCTGAAATGTGCCCCAAAGAAGCAAAAATTTATAAGGCGTGAAAGACAAATACAATAATGGATAGGTATAAATAAACGTTACATAAGGCAGAAGTAGGTTTTCATTTGCATTAAATATATTTCTGTAAAATATTATACATTCTTTTCATGTAATATAGCAAAACATAATCTATATATCGGTTCCTCATTGACTTGGCCTCTATTTTGTCATAAATACTTTCACGAAACGTAAAACAAGGCAGCATTGTTACTCACATCCAACCTCATCTAAAAGTAATAAAAAAATCTGGTTACACCAAAATATACTAGCTGACATAGAAATGTGAACACCATGAATTCATTAAATACAATGTTGGTCTTATTTGATTCATGTCTGCCTTATTTAGGCAACGATAGAACGAGATAGTTCCCAGTGCCTTCTTCAGATACGAAAATGCAAAAATCAATACGAAATCATTGTATTTTCGTATCAGAAAGTACTGTGTACACATACGAGGGTATTCCAAGAACTATCCGACCTAACAAAGAAAATACAATAAATTTGCGAAAAAATATCTTTATTTCTCTACAGTCAATAGCTTCGATTCCCTGTTTATAGTGGGAATCGTCGAGCTCGCAGACTCCACCTCTTCAGTGTTGGCAAATCTTTTACCACGGAGCCATTTTTTTAAGTTTAGAAACAGAAAATAATCCGATGGGGGCTAAATCTAGCCAATAGGGTGCTTGAAGAAACAATTCAAACGTTAACGCATCGATTTTGGTCATCGCGATAACGGATGTGTGAACTGGTGCATTGTCATGATGAAACAAAATTGTCTTTTTCGCCAAATGCGGTCGTTTTTTTTATATTTCATCATTCAAACGCAGCAATGAGTTCGCATAATACTCACCGATGATTGTTTTTCCTTTTAGAAGATAAATGAAAATTATACCACGCGCATCCCAAAAAATTAACGCCATGACCTTTCCTGCAGATGGAACTGTCTTCGCCTTCTTTGGAGCTAATTCTCCCCTTTCAGTCCATTGTTTTGACTGTTCCTTAGTCTCAAATGTGAAGTAATGGGCCCATGTTTCATCCATGGTTATAAATTGACGCAAAACAGTTTTATTCCTGATAGAGCAAGAGCCCGTGAATGCCAGACCTTCATTATTTTATAAAAGCTGAAAGTTTTTCAGCGCATGTGCTTCTTGGGTCATCGTAGCTTTGGCAAGATGAATAAAATATCAACTTAAATTTATCAAATAATAAAGCGTAATTTTCTTCGGTATAATGTTAGAAATAACGTCATCCATTGCCAGACATCTTTAAACTTTAAGAAACCGTAACTGTACTTACGTTATAGTATAAATGGTGAATTTTAGCCGGACAGTTTCGACAGTTCTAACCCCTGGCCAGACAAACATATAGGGTAGCTGTAGGTGCGAGCGCGAGGCAATATACATCCCCAGTAGGTGCGAAATGAGATAGTTATTTGGATCGATCGAATAATTTTATTATGTAGTTATTTATGACTAAAAAATCAATGTTTAAAAAGTTATTGATTGTAATTTTCATATTGATATATGCTGTTGGAGGATTTTGTTAACAATAAACGGCACCATTTTATTAGTGGCCCAATGCTAGATGAAGATATCAACAAGAGCTTGTTTAAAATTTGAATTTTTTAATTCTTTCGCAAAATCACTCGGCCGAATTTGATCCGGTCCAGTTATGGCGTACTCCAAAAATTGATTGACACTTCTTCAGTGTCTCTTCAGAAAACAATATTATTTTGCCACTATCTTTTTTACAAATAATACAAATTAATACCTCTCCCATGATGATATTTATCAATACTGAATCACATTTATTTTATAAACTGCACAAACAAATAGTAAAACGTGTACTAAGTAATTCCTGAATGATTGTGGCGTGTTCATACATTTTTGTCTTTTTTTTTGGATTTTTCGCCACGATCTAAAACTCAAAAAATATCAAAAATATCTGTTCTTATGTAAATAAAGAATCACTGGGTAAAAAACAAAAAACCAAACGAAGGCAAATTTCTCAGTGATTATTTTCTGTAATAAATTTGCCTAACAAACAAAATTTTAAAAAATATGAAAATGTTCTGACATAAATACAAACTTTTGAACGTTAACGTTTCGGGAGGTCGTCTCCTCCCGTTTTCAAAACGAATCTAAAAAATTAATTATATTAATTTCTATATATAATGCAAAAATAGGAAGTAAATATATTTTTTTTGTGTATGTCAATGATACTTACATTGACAATAGTTTTTTATGACAGTGACATACTGCAAAAAAATATATAAGTGAGGTTTACTGTGTGATTAATGTGTATTGAAATACTTAAACGTTTTTAATTGTATTCTTTAGAATCGGGAACCATATTGAATTTAAATCTACCGAAGGCATAGCAATACAGTTATTTGTATTTAAATTAATTATAGCGGTTTCTTTTAATCTTCTGCATTTTGTTAACGATTCTTTTAATACCGTCTTGGAATTATTCCAATTAATTTTATGTCCCGATACCCATGCGTGTTGAAAAATTCTAGATTTAACAATTAATTAATTTGCCAACCTCCCGAAACGTTAACGTTCAAAAAATATTTTTATATTTATTTAAAATTTTGTTTTCCAAATTTATTACAGAAAAGAATCACTGAGAAATTTATCTATGTTTGGTTTTTTGTTTTTTACCCAGTGATTCTTTATATACATAAGAACGGATATTTTTGATATTTTTTTGAGTTTTAGATCGTGGTGAAAAACCCAAAAAAAGAAAAAAATATAAAACGTGTACTGTCAGTATATATAATACATGTATAATGTACTGAGCAAACGAAAGATGCGCAGTGAAGGGTCGCAGAAGCCCTAATTCACTATCTCATTCGCACCTACTCGGATGTATATTGCCTCGCGCTCGCACCTATAGCTACCCTACATGTTTGTCTGGCCAGGGGTTAGAACTATCGAAACTGTCTGGCTACTGAGGAAACATCTTCTAATAGTTATCCAAGTAACATGTATAAAATTCAGCTTTTATACTATAACGTAAGTTACAGTTACAATTTATTAAAGTTTAAGGGTGTCTGGCAAGGGGTTATTACATGGTTTCTGATATTATTTCCAAGAAAATATAAGAAAATTACGCTTTATTATTTGATAAATTTAAGTTGGTATTTTATACACCTTTGCTACCTGTTACTCGCTAAAGCCACGATGACCCAAACTTTATAGTAGCCTATCGTTCCTACCTGTGTTGGAAGCTTGCGCTGAAAAACTTTCAGCTTTTATAAAATAACGAGTCTGGCAATCACGGGCTCCTAGACTATGAGAAACTTTGTCAAACACTCGATTGAAATATCCTCACGACACTTGTTTTTGTTCCATTGTTGTTAGTTTTTGTCCCATCTTGCGCACAGCTTTTTCATGTTCAAATTTTCAGTCGATATGCGATGTACAATGCCTACCATGTCTGCTAGCTCGCGCACTTTCAGTCGACGGTCATTTAATACCATTTTATGGTATACATCCATAACACCTCATTTGGTCGACCACTGCGATGTTTGGCTTGGCAGCTCGTACGGCCTCGTTTAAACTCTGCCGCCCAATATTTTATCGTTCTAATGAAGGAGCAGACTACCACCGAGTAGAATTTAGCTCCGCTTTGATATCGGTTGGACTGAGACCTTTCAAATGAACGTATTGTATCACATAACAATGACCAATTTTTTTCCATGTTTACAAATTTACTTAGAGCGTTCGCTATTAAGGGCTGCCAAACAAATACTAAATAACGTAGCATCGTTAAACTTCAAACTTAAGCTTTATAACGTTGGTACTTTCCACCGTAGTCATTATTTTGAAACAACCGCCGTAACTACTGCTCTCGTACAATTTTTGAAGATGAAGAGTGGAAAATTAGATATATTTTTTTTATTTTAAATGAATTTCCACAAAGTATCAGCTGCCTCAGTTAAATATCATGCATACTTGACTCGGTAAACTTTACGGTAATCATTATTTTCGTTTTTTCCTCGTTTACTTCTACATAAGACGATTTTCATCCTTTATCTTATTGATAATTAAGGTCAGTTCCTTGGCGGATCTCGGAAGAAGTACAGTATCATCGGCATATCTCAAGTTTGTTATTTTAACGACGCCAACTGTGACACTCAATTATCGAGAGCTATACGCATGATATACATTCTGTCAAAAAAGCATTTAAAAGCCCGATTAAAGGGATTGTCAAAATTCTTTTTATCGCTAAGTTGGCACAACTGTCCTCTATGCTGACGCGGAGTTTGAACGTCATCTGTCATTTAGTTTGTTTATAGTGCTCGATTTTGTCAGTTTATCTCAAGTGTATTTTGCGGTTTTACAATGGATAAAAACATGAATTTGTCTTAAATTTTGCACTGCAAATGGAATTTCTTGTGTCGAGTCGCTGAAAATGTTACAGAAGGCTTACGGTAAATCGACTTTATCAAAAACACGTGCACATGAGTGGAACAGTGCATTCAAAAGCGGGCGTGATGTGGTGGAAGATTTGCCTCGCTCTGGTCGGCTATCAACATCTTCAACTGAAGTTAACATCGCTAAAGTGAAGGAAATTGTGACTGAAAATCGTCATTTAAGTTTGAGAAAGATAGCCGCTGATCTTTCTGTGTCTCACGAATCAATTCGTATCATTTTAAGCGATTGTTTTGGGTATGAAACGCGTTGCCGCTCGACTAGTGCCGAAATACCTGAATGTTCTTCAACTCAATCGCGTAAAGGTCGCTGACGACATGCTAGAACGAGTCAATTCTGACCTCACATTCATAAAACGCATTGTAACTGGTGATAAGACATGGGTATCAAAAGTTAAGGTGATGTTGACTGTTTTTTTTTGATTATAGTGGTGTTGTGCACTTGGAATTCTTACCAGAAGGTCAGACGGTAAATAAAAAATATTATCTGAGCGTTATGCGGCGTTTGAGACAGCAAATTCGTCAAAAAAAGGCCAGATTTGTGGAAAGAAAACTCTTGGATTTTGTATCTCGACAACGCACCATCTCCCAAGGCTATCATTGTGAACGAATTTCTGCCCAAAAACTCAACAAACACCAACGAACAACCACCGTATTCACCTGATATGGCTCCGGTCGCCTTGTTTCTCTTTCCAAAACTCAAATTACCACTTCGAAGCACCAGTTTTCAATCGATAGAAGACATAAAAGAAAATTCGCGGCGTGAACTGAAATCAATTCCGGAAAATACGTTTAAAAAATGTTTTGACAATTGGATTATACGTTGGCATAAATGTATTATTTCGGAGGGGATCTACTTTGAAGACGATACAATAAATTTGGATAAATAATAAACATTTTGTGTTTTATTGACCAATTCCCAGTACTTTTTTGACAGAATGTATTAACCATAAATGTTGAATAGAACTGGGGATAGGATGCATCCTTATTTGATCCCTTTATTGACGCAAAACTCATCGGATATTCGTTCAATAATTTTTATCACTGCTCTGTTTTTTTTCTTATAAATGACAAATTAAGTGAATCAGGTGATCTCATAGTCCCATTTCCTGAAGAATTTGCCATCATTGGTTGACATTTCAATAAATGTAATAAGATGGGGCGAAGACAAAATATTAATCACGAAAAAAACACTGGGAACTAAATAGGTCGTCTTGAGCATTTTCTACATAGAACAAATATTTAGAGTGTCCCAAACAAGACAGTCCCAGAAGACGATTTTTTCCAAGATTTCTCGGCGAACTGTTTGAGGAAGTGCGTCAAAGCAAAGGGTCGCCATTTCACTTATAAATAAAATAATGTAAACTTAATTCCTCTTAGAACTTATGACAGGACTGTATATTTGTACGGTTAGTTGTAGCAGTCTTAAATGTTTTCTACTTCAAAATTTACTCTGATCATATAGATGAAAATGTAATACAAACCTTTTTTTGACTTAAACGTTGCTAATCAGAATCCGATCCTGATTCTGACAGGCACAAATCTTCATCCAGCGTTGCCAGATTCCCTTCAGTCATTTTAGAGGAGTTATTGTTACCGTAACCATTCTTAATTTTAACGTTGTCCGGTGAATCACTGTCCGAATCGCTATCACTACTTGAGCTGGAACTATAAAATATAGTAAATGGAAACTGTTCACTTTGAACTTAACAAAACGATCAATTAAAATGTGTGCGTTGTTTATCAATTGACACCATACATTTAATTTAAATCGTTACCTGTCCGTAATGGTGCCGATTCCATTTTCATTATCACTATGATTGAAAACAGGTGAGCTTGCCTTTCCATTGTTTGTGATATTATTGTGTATAGGTGGCGCTGAAAGACGACTGTTGTGGTGTGACGATTGTGACATGACTGGTGGTAAAACGGGATCAGTGAAATCATCCATTCCAATCATTGGAAGGCTGGCAAGTGTACTAGGATTATGCGTTCTGGAAAAAGAAACAAGATTTTTCAGATTTCGCATATTTACCTGATAAAATAAACCACAACCATCATTTTTATATGATTGTTTTAGTTGCTTGGCATAAATCAACATTGGGGGTAATAGAAAAAGGGATACATTAAAGACATGATGGCAGGAGAATGAAAGAAGAGTTGCTGAGGAACTGCTGTATATTACTGCTGGAGATTGTCCAGATGGAGGCGAAGCTGACGCAGGTCAAGGCTTAGTGAAGAATAAAAGTCTTCTCAACATTAGCAGAAAATGTCGATGTTTTGAACAATATTTACTTGTGTTTGTGGATTATTTGAGGTAGTATTAAAATTTTGATTGAATTAGAAGATTGCACTGTTGTCCTGATGTAGAGATATCAGTTTCCTTGTAGGTAAGATAAGTTGTATACAGGATAGGTCCCAGGATGTTCTATTGAAGTTGTTGAAATTGAACATTTGTTTTATTTGACGTAAAAATATGAGGGAAACAATATTTCTATTAACAAACTTTTAAACTTCACTGTTTCTGTGATCTATGAATATCTTAATTCTTCTATTGGAACCTTCGGTGTGAAACACTAAACTCAAAGAGATTTTATCACTAAACACCAAATCACTTTTTGAATACTTCTCGACGCACGTCTCGCTAACTATGTTAGGAGATGATTTAATCTATTTTTCTAAATATCCATAAATATTTTATTTATGCATGAGTTAAGAACTAAAAATCTATTTAAAAAAATCTTGATAAACATTAATCAAAAAGTTTATGAACTCCTTTATTTGTTGTCACTCAAAATAAACAGCAGTATTTTTCCACAAATATACTGATAACAATTATTTCAACTTTCCCTTGATTGTGGTTTGTTGTGATTCCATATAGATAATTTAATTAGTCACTATTAATACTTACTCATTAACATTTGTATGTAAATCTCTTGATCGCCCTGGACTTCTCTGATTGGCAATACCGGCATTAGGTGATGGATGTCCTGGACTAGCTCTCAATGGAGAATGTTTGGGCATTAATTGTGTAATTTGTCTATCTGGTCTCCGGCTACCTGACGTAACTCTAGTTTTACTTGATACTCTATGAGCAACAACATTAGGTGTAGGTGGTGTGGCTGATCTTTGTGTCAAACTTGAATTGCCACCACGATCTGAAGTAGATGACTGTAATCTATCTGCAATTGATATACATTACATACTAAAATATCTTATTCTTACCACAGAATTACCTTGTGGTAGTGGTGCTTTAATATGCTCACTCCTAGTCTTTTTAACTTGAATATTACACGTTAATTTTTCTAAAGTAATCTCACCGGTAACTCTATCAATTACAAGTACACACTCTTTTGAATATGGACGTTGAGAACCTTTAAAAAGCGTCTGGGTTGTTCCTGCTCCATCTGCAAAGTTTTCTTAGAGAATTACAAGAAAAAAATAAAAACTTTTAGCTTACCTAAATGGGGAACAGTAACAGTCACTTGTTGATTGTCTCCTACGTCTAGAGTGGCTTTTTTATTTGTATCTACAGAGGCTGGTTTAAAATCATCTACAAACAAATTGGTATTTACCATTTTTTTCTGAGATCAGAAAAATGCTTAGTATCACTTATTTTTAATATGATTTTCCAGGTCTTAATGATAAAACATAATAATTTTTGATTGTCAATAAATATTAATGATAAGCAGAACGAGATACATTTTAAAAAACAATAGATATAAAAAAAAATTGAGATTGATTATAAGATCTTTAAATCAGCCATTTAAAAAGATACTAGAATGGAAAGTATCAATGTTTTAATGATTCATTATTTGATACCTACATCTAACAGTATGAAAAGCCTTGGATTTGGGATTGGTAAAGCTCTGGCCTATTTTTAATTCCCTTATTTCATTGCCCAAACCTAATTTTTCTGCCATATTTTTAATATTTACTCCATTCCATCAATGATTTCAGTACTGGAATTTGGAAATTTTATATTAAAGTGAGCGAATATCCATCACATATCCAATCATCGATTTATTTGACGACTTACTTTTAACGAATTGTAACTTTTTCATTAGAAAATTTTCAGATTTTCTTATAACGTACTGAACACACGTATTAAAAATTGTAAAATAATATTGACCTACTTTTTGACATTTAAGAATGACAGAACTACATTTGAACTAAATGTGACATTGGTAGCGCATCTAAGTCTTAGATACATATTATTTGCCAAGTCAAGGATAGATCGTTAACGATAAATATTAAATTTTCAGATTTATGAAAGATTGTCGCTAAATTATAATTGTATATAAAAGTTATAATGTATTCTTGTGATGACCTTGACATTAATTTATTGTATTTTTGCAGTTATCTATAAATATAGTATATAAATATTAATATAGGAAAATATGAATATCCCATTTAGACGAAAGCTCACTATTTTAGCTATGTCGTTCAAGTCGATAAAATAGGATTTTCTAATAAATCTTAAAATTGTTGCTAAAATTACTAATATGAAGTACAGATATATCATAATAAACTATTATGTATCATATTATTAAAAGAAAAAACCTCTACGAAATTTGCAATATCTTTATTTCATCATTTATATGTCTAAAAAAATATCGAAATATCGAACATTGAACTTTCTCCTGATTGGGTGGGGTGGGGATGAAATGGAAATTTCAGTAAAATATCCGCCATGTTGTGGGGAAGTATATTGTTCCTGTCAAAGTGATGAGATTTTTTATAAAATTTAGTGCGTGAAAATGGAAGAAACGAAAGTAATTTATCACATTGACGACGAGGAAACCCCGTATTTAGTGAAAATTCCCATATCACCCGATAAAGTTACTCTAGCAGACTTTAAAAATGTTCTCAATAGGCCCAATTATAAGTTTTTCTTCAAGTCAATGGACGACGATTTTGGGTAAAGTTTCCTATTTTGGACGAAATGATATTTTTTTATAGTTTATAACAACGTTAAAGACATAATCTATCTGCAATAATAGTTGGAATTAATTCCAAAACAATACCCTCATGTATTTTGAGACATGCATTGTGTGAAAATGTAAACATACATTAATACTTTTGACAGTACAATGTATATGTCTAGTAATGAGTTTTTTTTCAATAAAACTTATGTTTTAGAATTTTTAAATATCTTAATCTGTTTAAAATTTGAAGTTCTCTTAATTACTGTATTAGTAATAGTGACATTTTAAAGTTTTTTTATCTATTGAATTACAAATATGGTGATATATTTTGTTTATAATATAGGGTTGTCAAAGAAGAAATTATCGAAGACACAGCACATCTTCCATGTTTTAATGGTAGAGTTGTCAGTTGGGTAAGTCTTGTGATTAGATTTCATTAATGTTTATTAGCTATATTTTTTTTATTTTAGCTTGTCTCTTCTGATGGTTCCAATCAATCTGATGGTGGATCCCAGTGTACTGACAGTGTATCACATCAGGCAGAATCAAGACTTCCTCCACAAGCCCCTGAATCAGTATGTACGGATACTGAGTCAATAATAAGTTCTAGACAGGGTAGGAGACATCACAAATATTCATCACGGATAAATGGCCATCTTCCAAGGTAAATTTGTATTATTTCATGTGAAAAGGTGGATGGTAAATTTAGAGATTTTTTTAGAGTATATGAGACTGCATCAATTGTTAGTTCAGACATTGAAACTACTAGTTTTCAATCAGAAACTACAGGTAGACACACGGCATTATCAGAATGTTCAAGTGTAAGTCGTTTGCATGTAGCTGGGAGGAAAAGGCCACAGAGAAGGCGAAAACAAAGACTACAGGTACTTGTTGCTGAGCAAGTAAAATATTAGATCTTTATGTTTGTGTATTTTAGGCTATGTCAAGGACCAGCTCTTATTCGAGCATAACAGACTCAACAATGTCCTTAAACATTATAACAGTCACATTAAACATGGACACCGTCAATTTTCTTGGTATATCAATAGTAGGACAAAGCAACAAGGGAGGTGATGGTGGTATATATGTAGGATCAATAATGAAAGGGTAAGGGGAAAGAAATAAATAAAATAAAGGGAAACTATTTAATAATTTGATTTTAGTGGGGCTGTAGCTTTAGATGGTAGGATAGAACCAGGTGATATGATATTACAAGTTAATGATGTAAATTTTGAAAATATGTCAAATGATGAGGCCGTGAAAGTATTAAGGGAGGTGGTCCAAAAGCCAGGGTATGTTTTAAAAATATTTATTACTTTCATGTTTTTTAATTTAAAAATATCTTCAGGCCAATAAAACTAGTGGTAGCAAAGTGTTGGGATCCCAATCCAAAAGGTTACTTTACCATACCCAGAACTGAACCTGTCCGGCCCATAGATCCAGGTATTTAATACATTTTTATTAAATTAAAAAAAAAAGCTTATTCTGCATATTATGCTTTCACAGCATTAAGTTTTGTATTTAATCAGATGGAACTTAATAAGGAATCTATGGTGTATAGTCACTAATTTTATAATATGTTTTATTGATTTTAAATATAGGTTCACAGTTTTGCTGGCTGCAAGTTAAGTTAATGGAGAATTTTGAACCATTTTTTGTTTTGGGAACAATATAGTCTCAGGGAGCTAAATCTGGTGAATAGAAATGATTAAATACTATAATATCCTTGTTTTGAAACACTATCTAGCTTTCTTGAGGTGATACTTTGGCTATACACAGCCATGTTAGTAACATCAGGGGCTGATTCAAACTAGATTGAATGCTAACGTGGTTAGTGAAACGTCGTCGAGAAGTTTTAAAAAGTGATTTGGTGTTTAGTGGTAAATCTCTTCGAGTTTCGTGACTTTATGTTGTTTTTGACTTGATTATTATGAATTTAACATTGACAATCAATAAAATAACTCCCAAAATATTAAACTTTATTAGTTTAGCTAGCTGATGTGACCAACACCATTTCCAAATTCAGTTTCTATCTGTGTATTATTGAAAGTTTACTGACGCGAAAGGAACTTTATTTAGGTGCGTGGGTTGCCCACACAGCAGCCGTAAGAGGTGATCCTGTTGCAAGACCGCCTAGTAGTTCTACAGTGTCCAGTACGTCGATCGCAAGTACTATTCCAGCCAACGAACGTGAGTGTCTGCTTGGTTCTGGTAGGTATTTGGCTGCACCGCTTTGGTTTTGCACTTGTTCCATTCATTACATTTTGTTATTTCATCAGAATCAAATTCAACAATCAAATCGAGCTTTTTGTTGCCAAGCTAAGCTTATGGGAATGCTTTATAAATATTATACCATTATGGGTATAAAATTTGAGCCTTATAAGAGTTTATATTTGGCGGTTATTTCTCAGTTGCTATTTTTCAGGTCTTTTTTATACTTTATTAGGAAACAGAAGAAATATAATTAAAATCTTTATGGTTCCTTGGACTTTGAATGTTGAATTGTGTGATGTCTTGTGAGGGAACAGCTCCAGTATTCCCCACCATTATCATTGATAATCATTAGAAAAATAAATTGATCCACCTTGGTACAAAACTTTGTTTGGCTTTCAACATTTTTTTGGCTTCTTCCTTTCAGATTTAGCCGAACCTCTAACTGTAAATTCGCCAATGTCTGAAGTGGTGCAGGCTATGCAACGACCGGACAGCGGTTTGGAGATCCGAGATCGGATGTGGCTGAAGATCACCATTCCGAACGCTTTCATCGGAACGGACATGATTGACTGGTTGATGACGCATGTCGACGGTTTTCCTGATAGACGGGATGCACGCAAATACGCATCCCATCTATTAAAAGCTGGATTTATCAGACATACTGTGAATAAAATAACTTTCTCAGAGCAGGTATGTATTGTTTCCTCATTTTTCAGGTAACAGTAATAAAGGTCTTTAATTCCCATGAGGAAATAATAGTCATTGCGTTGTAGCGTTGTAGGTAACATTGAAATACAACTCTTGTGAACTGTGGCATATTTCGAGATTAATTTTTCCTGTATTTTTTCTTTTCTAAGGTGATAGTATAATTTATTTATCTGGAAAGTAAATTAGACAAGAACATCATAGAAGATATCTGATATTGTGTTATGAATGGTAACAAAATTATTTACTCCCTATAGTCTGTCCTAATATTTAAACTTGTACAAAGCATCATGAATGTTAAGATCTGTAAAACATTCATTCAACCATTAGTCACTTATGGCTGCAAGATGTAGATCCTCATAAAGAAAACAGAAGAGATACTTGTATTTGGAAGAAGACTACACAGAAGCATATTTGGTGTTATAACTGATAATGGAAACTGGAGGATCAGGCATAACTTTGAACTCAAGCAGTTATACATAAATATGGACATTATAGGCCACGTGAGCGGTGTAGCGATTAACATCATTTCGACGGACAATGTGAGAAGAGATGCTAAACGAATGCCAGAAAGCTGAATACTAAAAAAATCATGAAGGTATGAATATAGGGTAATACAGAGAGGTAGACCAAAGACACT